>CM046455.1:83363946-83678946 GCA_025506515.1 Flaveria trinervia | reverse complement strand
TAAACAAATTGTTTCTTTAGTCAGAATAACTTCTCCTATTAAGAGTGATTGAGCAATTTTTGTGGGATTTTTGTTATGATTACCGATGAGGGATGACGATTATGATTTAAAGATTGATATGTGTTTAGCCTAAACTACCCTCATGGTATTAAAATTAGTATAAAAATGTTGCAAATATTATAATTTTGCCACTTTTAATAGCAACCATTGATCTAAATTACTCAATGGCTTAAAAGTAGTTTTTTAAGTTTTTCTTATACTAATAGTTTTCTTAGGACCCACCCTCTCTCTCTCTCTTTCTCTCTCTCTCTCTCTCTATATATATATATATAGGAGTGATCAAATAAACCATGTTTATAAATAAAAACCGTGAAAACCACATTTTCCCAATCACATAATTTATAGTTAATTCGACATTTTTATTGTTTAAAGTATATTTAAGTACAATTTTATTTTATTTTTTGAATTCATTGTATATTATTTAGTTTAAACTCCAAGGAATGACAATGATAACGAAACGACTTACGAATACGTAACTAGTATGAGTTATATGTACGTAACTTTTAGTTGTACACTTGTTAACACGTACGTACATATACATAACCCCTACATATACGTAACTATTAGTTGTATACTTTGTAACATGTATTTACATATACGTAGCCCCTGGTTTTCATTTATAACATGATTTTTAATTGAACCCTTCCTTATATATATATATATATGTGTGTGTGTGTGTGTGTATGTAAGGTTAGGTTCAGACGAGAACTCACCCTTTTTCTGAGAACCTTTAACCCTTTATCAATCATTTGATCAAATAGATCTTTCCTTTCTTTTTTTTGATCAAAAAGGGTAAAATAATCAATTAACCCACACCTATTAACTCCTATTTTTTTCTTTTTTAAATATCTTTTCCCCATGTTTTTAAAACTTTCATAACTTTTTTATACATTGTTATTTTTTTATATAGAATGCACCACTAAATTTGTTATATTTTTTCTTTAATTCCCATATAATTTTGCAAATTTTATATTTTTTCCCCGAATTAATGAAATTACACCGGTTACTTACACTATTGTTACACCACTATATAAAAGCTTTTACACACGATTTCATAGTTTTACACTACTATAATAATGCAAAAAAACGTTTAACCCATGCATAGTTATTGTTATATTAATGTAACCTTTAACAAAGTTGTAACGAAAACATATAGTTTTACTATTAATAACCTAATATTACACTATTCCAACTATAAATAGCATAATAATTACAGCAACCAAACGGCAATACATCAATATAACCAATGTAAACTAAAGTAACCCAATATTAACAAATGTAAAACAATATGTAAAACTAATATAAAACAAACTAATCGCCACTGCACCCAATATTACACCATTCAAACTTACAGTAACAACATTATTAGAACAACCTAACAACCAAACGTCATTAAATAATGTAATTACGCGTCTACACTATTGTAACCAAATTTAAAAACTATAAAGAAATAAAAAAACAAAACTACTATAACAAAATTAACCTAGCAATCAAAACAACATTAAATCATGTAACTACACCTTCATGATTTCAGAAACCTAACAAACAAAACAACATTAAATCATGTAACTATACTATCGTAATGAAATTTCAACATTGTCATTAAGCCATATTAACAAAACTACAACACTGAAACAAAAAAAATCACTTTGATTACACTATTGCAACAAAACTAAACCTTTCAAAAAAAAGATATATATACACCACTGTAACAAAAAAACCCACTAAAATACAATATAATACAAAAACATCAAGATTAACACAATATAATACAAGAACATATATATACATGATGTTGGTTTGGCCCATGAGATTGAACCTAACATACAACATGCGGTGTGAACCCAGATCTAAACCCAAATATAAATGGCATTATGGTGGCGGTAGTAGTGTGGTGGTGGTGGTGTCTGCAGTGGAGAAAGAGAACCCATATTTGAACATGTGTTTTTAAGGACAGTGGGAGCTGGTGGCGATGGTTGCGCTTTGGTGGTTGATGTCACAGTGGGATCTGTATTGTTAACAGTGGTGGTGCTGATCTAGTGGTGATGGTAGTGCTTTGAAAGCCGCCGACGAGGGGTGTTGTGTGGAAATGGTAGATATGGAAGCAGCTCGGGGGGGCGAGATCCACTAGATCGGAAAGTACCGTCACTATCCACGTCCAGATCTCCTTAGAATAAACTTGCTGATCAACATCCAGTTTCTTGCACAATGTAAATCCACCAGCTTACTTAGCACCTAGTTGCTTGGGACCGGGAACCATCACCATCATCGGTGCTAGGAAACACCACATCGACGTAAAACTAGAAGCAAAAAAATGTTAAGGGCTTTTAGCTGCCACCATCACGACTAAGAACCACCACCATTGTTGTGATTTTTGCTAGAAAAGGGAAAGACAAAATGAAATAGGTGTGTGTTTGAGTGGTTGTGTTCTAGATATAGAAAAATGATTTTTGAATGAAAGAGATAAAAGAAACCATGTGGATGGTAGAAAGCAAAAAGACTTATTTATCCATGATCTTATATCCACCGTTATTTTGGTATCTAAAATATTTTATATTATATCAATGGATGATATAAGGTTAAAGGTTTTTATAATTTTTAAAGGTTTTCGCATTAACTCAATCATATATATATATAATATATATATATATTATATATATATATATATATATATATATATATATTATATATATATATATATATATATATTATATATATATATATAATATATATATATATATATATTAATTTTAGAGAAAAAGGGTTATCACTTGGAGGTAAAATAATAATGAATCAACTGCTAAACTAAAAAAAATAAAAAAATTAATGAAACTTTTTGAGATAAGATCAATGTTTTTTTCTATTGGACATTGAACTGAACATTTTACCGGTCCGTCGGTCGGATTGAATATAACAAATAGATAAAATTATAATTATTTCAGCAATTATATAAAACAAATACTACAATTTAAATTTATATATAACAAACGGTTCAAACGGTCTGACCGATCCAGTTTCCAATCCGAACAAATGTCCGTTCAACGCAAAACCAACTTACCAAGTCAATTTATTAGAAATGGAATAAAACTGGAGTTAACATCATGAATTATTCTCAAAATAAATTTTTTTTGTACAAGTTCATACAAATAAAATTAGAGAACAAATATTGGCCACGTCATCTTCACTCTCCTCTGGAGTCCTGTAAGTCTGTAACCACCGATAACATTTCATCATCTCACCACCAATCACATATACACACACACTCTCTCTCATGGCGTCATCTTCTCCGGCGACCACCGTCCTCCACCGTCCGGCGATTCCTCCCGTCGGTTCATCCAATTCCTCCGTCTACTCCACCGCCACCTCGCCGTGTACGGCGGCTCTCTTCCGCAAACCCTTATTCGGCAACCGGAGAAAACTCAATCACTCGATCCGATTCTCATCTTCATCTTCATCGTTTCGTGTGAAATTGGAGATCAAATGTGGAGTTACGGAGATTAACGAGAGTCAATTCCTGAGGTGGTGTTGAAATCGGATCGTCCTGTTCTTGTTGAGTTTGTTGCTGGTTGGTGTGGACCTTGCCGATTGATCGCTCCTGCTATTGAAGCGTTATCGAAGGTGAATACATCGTCTTCTTCATCTTTTTGAAAGCTCTGATGGTGTGATTTTACTCTTTGAATGAAATCGTAGCTGAAACTTGCAAATTAGATTAGGAATATTGAGTTTATTTGGTTGATTTGAGGTCGGATAACCCTAATTTTACAAATTCGTTGGTTCTGATTGCTCATTAGGGTTTCTATTGTGTGTGTTTGTGTGAGAGAGCCTTAGGCTTCAAACGAACCGAAATTTTTAGCAAACAGTTTTTAAAACGATCGACGGAAAGTTTGTTTATGTTAGTTTAGTTAAACGAGGGAATATCAGAATATGAACAGTGCTTATGTTTGTTCATTTATGATCGTGGACGTTTTATGTTTGTTCATTTGTGTTCGTTCATTAAGAAGTTTTCATATCTTGTCTTTTTATTTTTTTGGTTTTACTTTCTAAAACATGAAACCTTGTTACACTATACCCCTGTGCCAACATTCGTCATTTATTTTTGTAAATATTTAGTGATGTGTTCATTTATGTTCGTTTACATTCACTACATAAAAATAACAAATGAACAAAAGCGGACGCAAACGAACACAACATTTTTGTATCCTTAATGAATGAATAGAAACAAGAAATCTTGTTATGTAGTGTTCATCAACAATTTATGAACATGTTTATTTTCTTGTGAAGGAACATGAACAAAGCTTTATTCGTGTTCGTTTGATTCGTTTACAGCCTGATGTTTGACTGTGAGTTATGATATTTGCAGGAATACGAAGAGAAACTATTGATCGTGAAGATCGATCACGATTCAAATCCGAAGCTAATCGAAGAGTACAAGGTTTACGGATTGCCTGCTTTGATCATGTTCAAAGATGGGGTAGAAGTTGCAGAAAGCAGAAGGGAAGGTGCGATTACAAAAGCAAAATTGAAGGATTACATTGATGCATTGCTGCAATCGGTAACAGTTGCTTAACTTCAAGAATCATTATTTGTTTTTGTTACATAATAATTACGATATGAGACTTGTAGTTCATGTGCAGCAGGAGAATTATATAAGTGTATTTCAGTTTTTAATTCTCTTGCTAATTTTGCATTTACTTATTGGAAAGTTGTAAAGATATGTTTATCAGATCGTTATATATTTGGTAAAAGACGTAGGAAATAAGTTCATTTTTATATTAAAAGATAATAATTTTAACGATACTCTCGTTAGCCATGAGAAATATTTTAGTACAATACGTTTACAAATACGACAAAAAAAAAAAGTATAAACAATATAATCTACCAAACTTGATTCGAACAAACGTTTTTAATATATACTCCAACGAGTCTTCATATAGTAATCTTGACATGAGTCTTTATCGCGTTTGAATCTTCAATTATATCCCTTGACTGTAATAATTAACAAACAAAAGATTGACGGTTGTGGTTGAGGATCGTGTTAGGCACGGGTCCCTTAATACAGATTTCACGTCTCTACTCAAGACAACGCGTCTGTTTTCTAGAATACAATAGCCAAAACAGTATTTACTGCCGGAGAATGTCTCGGCTCAAAAGATCATCGAGTAAAGTATATGTGTTATGAAGTTATATGGAACAAGATTAAATATGATGGTGTAGAAAGAACAATTTAGAAAGTACTTTTCTCTAAATTTTTATAAAACTTGTTGACACTCAAGAAATTAAATTTCTTCTTTTCCCTTTTTCATCATCATGAGTTTGTTTATATACTTATGCCAAAAACTTCACATTAATGTGAATTTTATGATTCACAATCAAAACTTTCATTTGATTTATAAAATGTTTTATGAGATCAAATTAAAACTTTCATTTTATTCATGACATGTTTAATACCAATTTTAATAAAAATTATAATTCATAATAAATATTCATAATATTTATCAAAAGACTTGGTCAACATAAAACATTCATTTTAATCAATATATGTCTTTATTAACATTAAAGAAATTGCAATAATTTCCTACCATAGTCACACAAGTTTCATTTCCTTCATTCCGACCACTCAACTTCGAGCATCAATATCAATTCACCTTAGCTTCTATTTGGACACGGTATAGTTCGTTGCAAAACGAGAACTTAAACCAATAAATAAATAACTATTTATATAACAAATATTAAAATATAACTTGTGTTCAAAATTCCAACAATCTGCCACATGAATGGAGATTGATCAAAACACATAAAATTCCCAATGAAAACTCGACAGTTGAGTCTTGCAGAATAAGTAGGTGTTCCCATTGAACCTTCCTTTGTGAAGTATACTTAGCTTACTGGTGGTATGTAGACGCGATATCTTTGAACAGACATCGTTTTGTGTAGGCGACAATATACATTCACACAAAACTCTCCTTAGTCAGGCGCATCCTATTATTCGAAGCAACCCCACTTCTCTCTAACATAGGTGATTCCATAAATCATTAAAAGCATTATGGTTATATTGATTCCCATAATCATTTAACCTTAATATCCCACAATCATTTAACCTAAATATGCTTAACCTTTCCTTGGTCACTGGTTCGGGGTACTCCCCCAGAGTGAATGGACTAGAAAGTTCGTCACTTCCTTTTCGTTTTAGGGTACTCCCCTGTAGTGACTTCGTTGGTCATATGATTAAGTTGTTCTATTGAACCTAGATCTTGGGATCTCCAGTCAACTAGGTTAGGTTTCCCTCATATTCCCTTTTTTTCTACGGGCTTTAGTCCAATTTCTCTCTATCTCATCTCGTTTCAACCCACTGGTTGTTTAGATCCAAAATTATTATCTATCACTTTGTCAAGTCAATATAGATAACTTCAATCGTAATAAGTTTAATGATGTGTTCTTAACTCGTAAGTTAACAATGTGTTTTGTGAAACTTCTAAGTGTATTTGAAAAATACAATTCTTATTTCAAGACGAACACATCTACTTTATGTCTTTGATAGTAGACATCTAGCAAGATTATAAATCCAGCCAATTAGAATTTGAGTCTATTATAAACTTCTTATGACCTTTGTGTACTACACTAGATCATGTGTTTGCAATATATTTGGATTGTCAAAATCCATATTGCTAACATTTTATTTTCAAATACAAGAAACCCTTACATTTAAGTGTTATTAGATAACATCCATATAAGGTAAGGAAATGTTCTTCCTTTCTAAGTAGGTTTGAGAAACTTCTCACAAAACTATTTCTACATACCCTAAAGGATTGTTTCTAAAATGACATCTATTAAAAGACTTGGTCAACATAAAACGTTTATTTTAATCAATATATGTCTTTATTAACATTAAAGAAATTGCAACAATTTCCTACTATAGTCACACAAGTTTCATTTTCTTCATTCCGACCACTCAACTTCGAGCATCAATATCAATTAATCTTAGTTTCAGTTTGGACACGGTATAGTTTATTGCAAAACGAGAATTTAAATCAATAAATAAATAACTATTTATATAACAAATATATAAATATAATTATTTTGTGTCGAAACAAAATATTTGATTATAAGCTGATAATTTGTAATGTCTAGCTTTATTTTGAATCCAAACACAATGTTTGCGAACTTTTTTCTTCACGTGTCAATATAAGTTTCATTTAAAACCAAATTGTTTTAAAAAATAAGCAATTTTATATTTACGAGTCATTTTTTTAGTTTTATTGGTTATCCCTATCATGTGTTAGAAAGGTAATAGCTTTTGTGTGAGTCAGCTTTGATGGACTATATAAAAGATAATCGTAACACAGATAATGTTTTAATCAATGTTGACAATTTTGATTATAACTTTTCTACATGTTATCTACAATCTTAAAACCTTTGATTGTCTATTCAATGTGAAAAGGACTTTGTAACACTTCATTGGAATATATTAGTAGAAATTAGTTTTGATTATTATTAGGATTAAATCATTAGCTCAAATAGATTTCTAGAGTTCTAATACCATGTAATATGATTAAACAGTTGGATTATTCATTCAAACGATGATTATAATATATAAAGTTTAAGCCAAACCCTAGATATTTAATTGGACTCGTAGCTTCAACTCTAATAATAATCAATACCAAATCTTAATATTCCAATACACTTAAATGAAGTCAAAGAGAAGACTAAATACAAGTTGTAAGCATTGATAGGGATATACCATTAGACTACTAACTAGTCAAGTCTATATAAGGTAAATTCATATAAGAACTCTTATTTATGAAAAGGTCTATATAAGGTAAATTCATATAAGAACTCTTATTTATGAAAAGAACTCCAAGAACTTGCAAAAATAATAAAAATCAACATTTTATTTAGACACCTATCATTATTATTAAAGTACAACATCGTTAAACACATTAAATTACATGCATATGTTTTACACATGTGTAATAATACCATTTACGCATGTGTAAGCTTACCATTTGCACATGCTTAAGTTTTTACCATTTACATGTGTAATTTTTAAAATATAAAAATACATGTAAATTATCATATACAACTCATTAAACGATGTAGCATGTTAATAATAACGTTAAGACTAGAAACATAAAGGATCCACTGAACCTGTTTCTCTTCATCCCTCACAAAGGTGTGGTCTCCTACAACGACTTGTGTTATTTGATGAAATGAAAAACAGAATCTTGTTTCTTTTAAATAAACTAAATTACCAGGCATAATCAACAAGACCGACACGACTGCAAGCTGATAAAAAACCAACAAACCGCCATCCAACCACCACAACGATGGCTATGGTATGTCAGTTGCCACACCCATGTTTCTAAAGTTGCTAGAAAGCATATAAAGGAGAAGGCATCACCACACATAAGGCAGTAAAGAAGGTTTATTAGGACAACAGAAGTTGTGCATTTCAGATTCAAATTACAAGTTGATGTATTTACGTCGAAACAGTAAAGATGTTATTCAAATTTTTGTTCCATTGCAGTAGTGAACACCATTGTTGGATGCAGATTTTCCTTTTCCTTTTTCTTTTGGGTTTAATTGTTTTAAGCCCCATATACGTATTGAACGGTCATCACTTGCTGAAGCCAACATATGCTGATTCACTGGATTCCAGCTGATACAGTTAACCGCTCCAGAATGTCCACCCAGTGTCTCGATTAACTCTCCTGATTCCCTATGCCATATGTAAACCTACAGCCATGTTTCAAATCATGCATCAGCATGCGTTTTAAATTGATTTTCATGATTTTGAATAATCAGTTTTAATAATTAAACCATAGAAAATAATATATATGGATTTGATTATGTTGTTTGAAGTTGTCAAAAAAAGATAACCAATCACCAATAAGACATCTTCAATATTTTGTGAAATGGTAGTAAATTTCTTTCAAAATATACTCAGATGATCATTTCAGACATTCCCTGTAAAAACTTAGAATAATATCATATTTAGAGGAAAAAAACATGATATCAAATATATCTATTTTCAACTTTATGACAATTATACCCTTAAAGCCTGCATTATGTAAGGAGAAAGCAAAAGTTATAATGATCATACTATAAATCATATTTAATGAAATGGATAAATATGAATTTTAAGAACTTTGAATATTAGTTTTGTAAAATATGATATTATGCAAGGTTTTTGGGGCAAATATGAACTTGCCCCTTTATTTTACTCTTAGATAACCAATTCTGCTGCAGCAGGTATAAAACTAACTATTCAAAGTTCAAACCCCAAAAACATGCAATTGCTAAAATTCCTATGGAGTTTATATGGATTCAGGCATAAATCGTAATACCTTATTGAATGAGCATATCTGATTTTGATATTTTTGGGTTGAAAAAATATGATATTATACAAGCTCTCAGGGGCATACAAGAAATTGTCCCTTTATTTTACTCTTTGAAGATCGTGTAAAAAATAAAGTCTAGGGACTTATATACAAACTTAGTGGAAATCCACAGTTTTTTTCTTTGACAATTTCCCCTAAATAGTGAGAGAACCATAACCAAAGGCAGAATCAGTTTATCAGAACATGATATACTGATTATTGTATTTCAATAATCAGATAAGGATCCAATACGCAAATCCAGAATGTTTTTATTAAACATATATTCAGCTAATACTGAAGTCCCAAGACGATTTAGTTTAATATGAATCAAGAGATACCTGAGAATCTTCACTTCCGCTAGCAATGAATGCTTGCTCAAGTCCACCAAAACAAGCCCTAACAATAAACCGAGACCGTTTATGACCTTTAAACTTTTTAAGTAATTGAATACGGCCCTTAATGCTCCATAGATGTAATTCTCCATTCACGAGGCTCGCCAACAAGTACCTATTGTCCCTAGATAATGTGAATGAAACTATTATCTGGTTTTCCTCTATGCATCGTTCACTTTTTGATTCTCTGTCAATTAGTAGTATTGTGGTTTCCTTACAAACCGTAATGATTAATTTCCCATCATTTGTTACGTGCAAATCTGAGACTTTAATTGTTTTTTGACCCTTCAAACACTCTATTTCCTTTCCTTCCAAATCCCATATTATTATGCTTTTATCAGTTAACCCCGAGAAGACACATTTACCATCCGGAGACCAACTACATGAGATTAAACCAAGAAGTCCTTTTTCATAAACATGAAGGCATTCACCAGTTGAAACATCCCAACGCCTAACAACTTCCTCCACACCACATGTCAAGATCTGGTGATCATCTGGGCTCCATGAAATGCTAGAAACCGGTTTCTGGTGCCCGATTAATCTATGTTTTAATGAGACTTTACCATCCACACCAACCTTTAAGAAAACCAGAAGCAGGAAGTTCACAACATGATGAAAGTATTTAAATTTTAATTGTCAAGCGAAATGGAGGAAGCATGGTTACCTCCCAAATAATTGCTGAATTATCACTTGAAGAAGAAGCTAAGTATTTCCCGTTTTGAGAAAATTGCAAATACCAGACTTCATCCTGGTGCTCTTGTAAGATCTACAACCCCAGTAAGGAAAATAAATCAGTATCCGTAACATGAAAATCATATTATTATGCCCTGTAACACAAATACACACAAATTGTTGATGAAAAATTGTGGATAACAATTTAACAATGTAAATCTGAAAAGGTAAAGGTGGCCTTTTTCACATGGCTTTCTTATGAACGCATGATTTGGGTTGTTTTTTTATCTCAAACAGGTCAAAACAATACATCTAGTTAACGAAGAATGAATTGGCCAAACAGATTTAACCCATTGTCTACCCTTAATGTGCACGACCTCCTAAATCAAGTTTATTCAAAGAGTCAGATTATTTCATTATATACATCTCATTTAGCATGGCCGGTGCACCATGCTAAATCTCAATCTAAC
Organism: Flaveria trinervia; assembly: GCA_025506515.1. NCBI lineage: Eukaryota > Viridiplantae > Streptophyta > Magnoliopsida > Asterales > Asteraceae > Flaveria > Flaveria trinervia. The sequence goes on along the minus strand of CM046455.1, from coordinate 83,667,975 downwards.
CCTTTACCTTTTTAAAATTCCATATTAGCCTTTCAAACTTAGCTATTTACCTTTTCGAATTTACAACTTAGCCCTCAATTATGATAAATTTCTATTCAATATAACAAGTTAAGCCCTCAAACTTCTAATGTTTCAAGTTCACTCCCATACTATATATAATATATGATTTTAGCCAATTACTCTTTTAAGTAATTTTATTTTTCTTAAACAACTTTCATTACTTAGTTTCTTTCATAAAAAATTGTTTGTGGTTGTGTTTGGTTTTTTTATCTTGACATCTCGGTACAAGTTTTGTTAAAAAGAAAGTTTTTATTTAAGTTGGGGTATTTATCCGGGTATCATAAGTTACATCGACTGAATGTAACGTGCTATTACCGTGAAAACTGAGACCAATACCAACCGAAGAACATCGATACTGTTATATAACTGTTTTCTCTTAACTACTAACAACGTTAATGTCACATTACGGCCCCACTGCAATGCGCAAGTAAAAATTACTCATTGATTATTAAAACACAAAAACAAACAAGGGCAAAACGTATTAGTTGGTCCCCACTGCAATGCGCAGATAAAAATTACTCGTTAATTATTAAAACATAAAAAACAAACAAGGGCAAAACATATCAGTTAGTCAACCCACTCAACCCCACATATGTACTAGTTGTTTCAACACAAACCTGTTTTGACACATCTTGCTCCCTTCATGAAAAAAGCCCCCCTAATACACTATAATACTATTTCAAAAACACAAATCACAACGATGAAAAAGGAAACCCTAACCTGAACTGTTTGAGAAGGAATCTGATCTCTTCCACAATGATGATCAGTGAACAATGATGTTTTCCCAACATCAGAATTGTGAAACAAACAAGCTCCCCGTTGTAAGTCAAGAGCTTGTTCTACTAACCGTAACAGCCTTCTATCTGGTATAATCACTGTTGGAGGAAACATTTTTTGCAATTCCTCAAGTAGCTCTGATCGTGCCTTAGGTTTAACCAATTGTTGACCAGAAATCTCATCAATAATCCTAGATGTAGGAGACAAAATGAAGTAAGAAAGCTCACGGACTTTGTTACTGTTAACTGAAAGAGGTGATATCTCAGTCCTCAGTGTTTTCAGCGCTTCCATGAACTTTTCATGATCCAGAAGTTCGAAGAATTTCTGTTGTAATATTATAAAAGATGCTGACTTGATTATAGATTCATCCACTATACCAATTTTATGTAAAGAAGCTAAACTTCCATCCCAATCTCCATCAAGAATTTGTTGGATAAAAGTACTAACAATTGGTGACTGAAAAGTTATTCCGATTCTTCTTCAAGACAAGTCCCTGTTTTACTATATCCAAGAGAATATAATGCATCAGCAATAATTCTAACAAACTCCACCTTTTTAATTCCTTGTGAACCAATTATTTCATCATCCCCTTGGGAAGCTAGGGGCCGAGCCATTAATGAGCAACTTGCAGGTCCTTTAAAAAACAAGCCGTTTGAAAGACCTTCTGCTTCTCTAATAGATGCTTTCACACGTTTTGAGGGTGGTTCATCATCCTCTACACCTCCCATGAAATGTGCATTCAGCCATATATAATCACAAATAAGTCCCTGAATGAAGGTATTTTTAGGATCAAAGCACACATGAACACAAACCAGAAAACAGAAAAACAGTAAACGACACGAGAGATTTATAGAGGTTCGGTCACAGTGTATGACCTACGTCCTCTTGGGGCAACTAGGGTTTTCTTTTATTGAGTGATAATAGTTTACAAGTACAAGAGATATATTTATAGAGTAGAATTTGGGTTAATCCTTTAGTTAACAATCTAACTAAACTAGACTCATTTAGAGCTTAAGTTAACCGAGCTCAACTGCTCCATTTTAATTCATACGAAGCCTACACCATAGAAATTTCAAAATAAACTAAAGAATTAGTGTCGTTAGATAAGCTTTAAAATGAAACATCTTTACCCAGCCTGAACGACAATTTATTTCTTTTATGTGTATTAAATTTAATATGCACTAAAGGAAAACAAAAAAAAATGTAAAGTGAATATTGATGCTATATTGCTACGAGACACATGTAGTAATCTTTTTTGAAGCATTTAGATATATATATATATTTCCACATGTTCAATTTGGCACGTCATGTGTGAATTCTTCATACTATGCTACCACGAGTTCCTAACATCCATATTCGCATTGTTGTTAGTGAAAGCTAATACCACTAAAATGATCTAGAATTTAAATGTGAATAAAACACCTTATATTCTACAGAAATATCAAAGGTTCAGATATGAGAAAATGGTCTCTTTACCTTTACAGCCTGAGTTAGCTCAGTGACAACTGATTAGGAAAAAACAAACCATATCAATGAATGTTTTTTTTCTATTGTCCTGGAGCAGATTGAACTTAAATAGTTAAATTTAACAATTTTATAAATTAAAGACAGTTCATTGAACTTGACATTAAGAGATTTTCTTCAAGTTCTTACGGCATATGTGGCACAGTACCTGTTTGTTGCAACTTTAAAGTTTAGAACACTAATGCAGTTTTCATAAGCAGATCGTCCCTCTTCAAGCACTGTGATTTGTCAATTTGCTGAACGAGTTTATACAAGCTGAGAATTTGCTTTTAGTTGCTACAATAGCAAAAAAAACAGCATAAGAACTTTAAACTAAGGATTGCCAAACATCTTATTGGTTCTCTACACTCTTTTTCAATATACATGGCCTAGTTAAGTAACTAAAACTTATAAAACACAAATTCTTTTTTTTTCCTTTTGAAATTAGTAAAACAGGCCATTTTTGCTATTAATAATTACAGTATGAAACAGTATTACGAATAGCTCAAATCTACCAATGTAAATATAACTTACGAATAGCTCAAATCTACTGAGCCACTTCTACCTCACTATCTAGTAAAACTTTATAAGAGCTAGATAGTCAAAGGCACAAGGTGCAAACAAGACTCAAAGGACTCGATTGTCGCCTAGGCGCAGAAAAAGCGCATGGTCAACACAAGAAAAGCCCAATAATTAAAAAATGAAAATATATATAAAGCACTATAAAATTGATATTACCCCCAAAACATGATTAAAAATCTGATATAATTGGCAAACTAGATTATCCATGTAAAAAAACATTAAAAACCTTTAAAAATATCAGATTAAAGAAGTCTAATATAACTAGCTCTATCCAACTAATAAAAACGGACGTACAGCATTGTTGGTATTACTATATTAGTTCTATCCAACTAATAAAAATAGAAGTGCAAAATATAATAAAGAAAGTTCGAAATAAAAAAGACCCAAGGAAAAGAAAAAAAGAACAAAACTAAATTTAAAAAAAAAGTACAGCATCTGAATTAAAGGAATCAGCCATCAGAAAGAATTAAGAAAAAATCAGCCGCCGGGAAGAAAGAAGAAAGGATGAGCCTTTGGAAAGAAAAAAGAAAAGATGGGCCGCTCGAAAGAAAGAAGAAAAATGAGCCACTAAGAAGAAAGGAGAAACAAGCATTGGAAAGAAAGGAGAAAGGAAGAGCCTCTAGGAATAAAGAAGAAAGGATGAGCCACTGGAAAGAAAGAGAGGAGAACCGAACATTGGAAAGAAAGAAGAAAGGAAAAGCAGAAATAGCCCAGGCGAGGCCTTGCCTGTGCTCTATCAAGATAGCTGCCTTGTGTCCCTTCGCCCAAGCACCTAGGCGAGCACCTTCAACTACATAGGATAAAAGTATGTGAAAGTAGAATCTGACTAAAATTTGATTGTACAAAAGAAAAACCTCCAAATACGCATTATGAATTAATGATTATAATTAAATCCAAAGGTTCAAAGTTGAAGCATGAAGTCCACAAACAAGCTGAAAATGAAGATTAGTGGTAGCGTGTACACAAACACACAAGACATGAATGAAAGATCCTTTGATACGGGATTTAACATCACAATCCTCCATTGGTTAACCAATAAACAAACTAAAAAAACACAAAATGACCACACTCAAAATGACTGGAAACCAAGCTGCAGAAACCACCCATTGCACTCTTGAAGGAATCTTGAAAAAAGCAATGTGACTGAAGTTACAAACAGGAATTACAGAATACATTACTTCAAACACATAGCAATTATACCAAATACAAATGATAAAACTAAGGGTTGTTTCTTGCCAATCTACCCAAAGTCTCATATGAGTTACAGGTCCAAAGATCCCAAGAACAACAATCCGATCATAGAGTGATGATAAACCCACGAAAACCTACAAACAATCACCCTAAACTCACCATTAAAACCGTATAATTACATCCTGATTACTGTGATTCAACTTGATTCGTAATCTCGTACTCTCCAAATCAATAAACCACAAATTTTCATCAAAAAATAACATAAAGGAATCAATCAAAAACGTATAAGTCGAAATAACCTAGAAAATCACATTTATGGCAGATCTAGGGTTACAAATTACAATCACAAGTCATCTGCATCAGAAGAATACAGTGAAGAAGAGATAAAGCAAACGAGAGATGTAACGAGATATGTGTGTGTGGGGGGGGGGGGGTACCTGACGGTGGAAGTAGAAAACCCTATGCGTTCGACGGTGGTGTAGAGTGACGATGATGGTGAAGAATACCAATGAAATGATTTTGTTTTGGCTACAAAGAGATTGAGGAGTTGGTAACCTCTTTGTAATTAGCCTAAGGAAGATGGGTATTTGGGGAAGTCTAATCTGAAAATGTGTGAGATTAGTTATCTCGGTTTGTTTGGCAGTCTACTAATAATTGGTTATCTTTGAACCGATGGGTTAGGGTGATTGTTTATAAAAAATGACACATCTAAATCATTTCATCCGGCTTTAATAATTAAGCAAAAAAAGTATTCAATGGAAACTTGACTACTTTACCCCTCGACCAAACATAACCCTATCCACCATCGACATTCTTCATTGTGTTCTCCCCACTGCCTTCAGCTGTTGTGTGACTTGTTGCCGGCAGCCACCCCTCATCGTCGCCACCCTCCAGCGAGATTTGGTTCCGGCAACCGCTTGTGTTACGGAGGAGACGCCAACTGTTGTTCTATTGGATGATAACAGTGGTGTCGGACAATAAAAGACCATGGGTTATGGGAGTGGATCGGCACGAAGCATTAGGCAAATATCAGATGCGATGGTTTAAGGAAGCACTAGGTGAATATCTTTATCGTCAACCTTCGTTGATGTTGTGTCTTCATTCAGTTGGTTGTGTGTCACTGTAGTAAAGATAGTTGATTTCTAGCGAGGGTTTAAGATTTACTGTGGAGAAGATCAAGCAAGTTAAACTATAACACAATTTGTATCTTTGTATGTACGTGATTGAAATACGAATATGAATCAATAAATTCAAACCTACAACCTTGAACATGTGTAAATTTAAAATGGCATTTGGTGTTGGTTTGTAGTTGGTGTTTGTGAACAACTAATAGTGCTAACGTATAAGTATTCCAAATGATAAAATAGTAATTCTGCATAGCTAATCAGATATCCAACTAAACAATATTTAATGGTTCAGCACTTATCAGTTTAAAGATTCTTACCCAGTCCGACCTTAACTGATTCAACACATATTGCTTCAATGATTGCCAACCATCCCGTAAGAGGTTGTTATTAGGACACTCATTGATCATTGGAATATCATCATGTTCTCTATCTCTCTCTATATATAAGGGCATAGTGTCTCAATAATAAAGGTATTGTCTAAACAATCAAAAATAGTATTATTCGGTTATTTTAAAGTAAATAAAGAGGAACATGGGAGAGAAAGGGGATCAAATACTAACATCATTAGGGTTATTTTCAGCTTCGAAAACAGTGAGATTGAAGACAATTAGGGTTATTTTCAGCTTCGAAAACAGTGAGATTGAAGACAATAGTCTGGAGATGAGGCACAAGAAAAGCAACATGCATGAGTGGGAGGTTTAGGAACATAATACATAGAAGACTTATCACCTTCTTTGTTTCAAATGTCATGGATGGATGTTCTAACGATCCTATTGAAAATATATGAGAAGTATGGGGGAGAATTTTGATCTCTACGTCGCAAAAAAGAAAGACAAGATATGTAGCACTTTCGGTTTGTAAGATAATGTAACATCAGGGATGGGTTGCACTTGGAGGCTAGTCTACGGACACTTAAAGTATACCTCTAACATTTAACAAAACATGGAAAACTTTGGTTTGAAGTTCTGGCTCCATATGGAAGGTGTTTTAGCTACCTATTCAAAAAATCATAAGATTTACGGGGCAATTGATGGGTCATAATTTGGGAAAACACAAAGTTCGGATTCTCCTTTTCTCTCATAACCACAAAAAGATTAAGAAAAGATAATGAATAAATAAATGTCAGGCTAGAGCTCAGTCACATGAAAATCACTTTCCTACCATGATTCGCTAATTATATATCAATGTGTGAATCAAGGTGTTGATGTTTCGGTATGTTCTTGGTCTATTTCTTATCTTATTTATTTTTCTCATACTTCTACTGTTTATTTGATGATGAAATGTTTGGTGTATCTAACATCTTCATTTGGAGAAATGAATTTGATGCAACATCATCTACAAGTTTGGATTTACATGTTTATTTAAATTAATTTTCTTTTTAGTCTATTTATTTAGTCTATGTTTATCTTTAGCTGTTATTATCTACTATAAATATTAGGCTTTGATAAATTTTAGAGTAAATTACTGTTTTCGTCCCTGTGGTTTGACGAAAATCACGCTTTCAGTCTAATACTTTATTTATTACACTGACGGTTCAATAATTTCAAGTTTTGTTACAATTTCACCCAAGCCATTAACTCTGTTACTGTAATTCTGTTAAGTTAACATGAATTAACTATATTACCCTTAGTAAATAAAAATATATCATCATCATCTAATTATTATCACCATAATCTAACCCTAACACATCTCTTTCTCTTGTTATTCCTTCATCACCACCATCATTGCTCACCACCACCACCCACCATCATCACAGGCAACCATCTCCGGCCTCCACCACCAAACTACATCCTCTTCTCCCTCATCTCAAGAACCACCCCACCTCCATCATTTTGGTCTCCTCCCACACTCTTTTTCAAACACAAATCAGATCTACTCCTAAAATCTAAAATCTGGCGGGTTTTTGTGGTGGTGGGTGGTGGTCGGCGATGCAGGTGGCGGCCGGTGCAGGTGGCGCCCGGTGCAGGTGGCGGCGAGGATGGCGGTGCAGGTGGCGGGCGGTGCAGGTGGGGGCCGATGCAGGTGGCAGGCGAGTTTATGTGGTGGTGGGTGGTGGCCGACGGTGCAGGTGGCGGCGGTGCAGGTGGCGGCGAGGATGGCGGTGCAGGTGGCAAGCGGTGCAGGTGGGGGCCGATGTAGGTGGCAGGCGGTGTAGGTGCGGCCGGTGAAGGTGGCGGGCGGTGCAGGTGGCGCGCGGTGCAGGTGGCGCACGGTGTAGGTGGCCGCCGGGGAGGGCGGTGCAGGTGGCCGCCAGAGAAGATGGTGGAGGGTTTTTTGGAGAGAGAAAGAGAGAGATAAGAGAGGGAGAAAGCAAATAAAGTGGTAGGAAAGGGTAGGTAGGGATAATGGTAAATTTGTCATTTCAAATTACTTAACAGAAAATTCTAATGGTGTTAATGGTTCAGGCGAAATTGAAACAAATACTAAAACTATTGGACCGTCAGTGTAATAAATGAACTATTGGATTGAAACCGTGATTTTCAACAAACCCTAGGGACGAAAACAATAATTTACTCTAAATTTTATTATTATTTTTTGTTAATTTATAATATATAAGAACGTTGTAATTGAAACCTTTTTTAAATTATCGTCTTTGATTATCATTACAACTTTAAGGGGTTGTTTGACAGCATCCTAATCAGTCTCTTAATGGTTTAGATGTCTGAATGATTAAATACTTAGTAATTCAAACTATTTGTTTCACGAGCAAATGTCTGAATGATACAGTCATTTGCCTCTTAATGGTTAAGCATTATAGTAATTTTGAATGGTTAAGAGGTCTAATTCTGAATGGTTAAGAGGTCTAATTTTGAATGGTTAAGACCTCTTATATGAATTGGTCATACATTTGTATTTGAATAGTTAAACGATATACTAGCTTTTAATGGTTCAACATTTAATGGTTCAAACCTCTTATTGGTTCAACATTTAATCATTCAAAAGTTGATAAACATCCCCTAAGTCATTTGATCGATTCCATATTTGCATCAAGATTGTTACATTTTGCCATGAAAAAAGATAAACTAAGGAGACTTTTAATTTTTTAAAATTAGTTGGATTTAGAGATGATATATAAAATTATTTTATCTATATAATAACAAACTCTTGGCTACATTAAATTTTGAGGTTTTAATGTTTCGAGCACACGAGTTTAGTTTTTTGTATTTAAACCCCCTATTTCTTCTTTTAAACTTAAGTTATATTCTTAACACATATTCTCAACTTTGATTAACAAATAGAGTATACGTTGTGCGGGTTCGAGACTTAGCCAGACCATTTGTAACATTTTTTTCTTTTTTTTCAAGTACTTTTTTGGGTCTTTTTATTGTTTTGTTAACGTTATGTCTTCCGTTTCATTCTCAATGCCTCATAAGTTCACGTCGGAGTGATAGTCGTCATAATATGTTTTATATTCACATTTTGATATTCGCGTCCATGGCGGCATTTCCTGCACAACGTACATGTGAAATAATTCTAGTTAAAATTAAAATTAAGATAAATGTTCTTAATTTAATACTTTTTTTCTATAATAAAAAAATCTGTAGTAAGATTCGAAATCGACAATGTCACAACCATTCATATGATATTGGTTTTTTTATAATATTAATCTTGCGTGATTGTTATTGACTTTCATGGCTATAAAGCATATGATTGGTTACCGAATAATGACACTTCTTTTTGTTTGATTATTGTTTACTTTAATTTTCCCTTTTTAAGGTTTTGAATAATCAAGTTCGATAAAAGTTTGATTATTTTTTACTGGATTCTAATTATTAGTTTTTATATGACTAATTAAAACATCCACTAAATCCAGACATTACTAGTTCATAGATTTAAACCCTTCATCATTAGACTACATGTCTTTTTATGCTTGCTAGTTATTAGTTTAATACTTCATTACTTGATTTTATGTTAAACCGTAATACCATTAAACTACATGCGTTTTGATACTTAATAATCTAAACCACCTTGTATTAAGTTGGATACAATTTAGGTATGATTTAGTCTAATATATACCGGACCATATATCGCATGCTAACATAACAATGTACGTACATGATCAATCACATTTGCGCAACACACAAAATTTAGCATCTTTTGTTGCAACTTATAATAAACATGTGTATATAAAAAATTTCCTTATTAGATACAAAAAATCTCCAAAAAGTATAAAGCATAAAGAGCATCACTTTGTCTCAATATTAAAATATAATATAAAAACAACCTTCACAAAAATAAAAAGCTATAACTATCATACATTACTTCATGATGTATGTCATGTCTCGTTACTTTTGATCATCAGGACATGTATGGGCTATTTAGGATTCTTCAAACAGTGCAAAAAAGTTTCATAAGATCATATGAAACCGTGTATTTTTAATCAAAAGATCAAAAGATAACATATAAGCTTTAATTGACTCCACTTTACACTTTACAGCTAAACCTGATCATCAACCACTTCTATTACATGCTGTTCCTTAGCATGGTTAGCTAATCTTCATGTGAATTATTGTCTTGTAAACCATAATCTTTGATCTTTTTTCCACTCGCGATCAACATATTGTTACCAAACCGACTAACACTCAGCCGTTTATGTTCATTCTTGAGTCAAATCATCGAGAGCATTTACGCGATCTTTATTCTATGATGTCATGTTCAAGTGTCTAACCACTAGTAATCATGAGACAGTGATGACCCATACAACTTAAACTTTTTGTTTTTGCCATCTTTATATGGCTTATATATATCATCATTCAAAGCACATTATGGGAGCAAGTCATATTGCATTTAGCTTCTGTAATAACTTCATTCGAATATGCGATGGCAGGCATGTTAAGCAACCAAATCACAGCAATCTATCAGAACATGGATCACAGATCCTTGAAACATGTTACTGGAATTCGAATCGGGTCAACGAAGGGGCTGCTGTTGTCCGAACCATATCAGCCTCGTTACACTCTTTCTACCGCGGGTTCCAAGATCAACGGGTTAGAAAGAGATGGTAGTTTTGCAGTCTGGATTAAAAATTATGGTAATTAGTTATCTTTGTCTTATAACCATAGTTGTTAGAGGCTCAAGGCTCACTCCAGGTGGAAACATTAAGCCTCGAGCCTGGGCGCGAGATGCTTATAAAACAAGAGTTTTTTTAAGCAAGACACGCTTCAAGACATGCTTTAGACATGCTTCAAGACATTTTTAGTACCAGTTTTAGATGTTTTTGACCGGTGGACGCGTGGTGCTTTTGCTGTGCGCCTGGGCGCCTTGGACAACTACTTTCTTCTAACTACAAAAGGTTAATTATAATCTCAATTATATCTTATACTAATGTTATTTTGTGATGTGCAGTGAGTCTAGGGCCTAAATTGATGGAAATTATGAAACATAAGTTGATTTACGGTGCGAAAATCATTCAGTTTGGCAGCCAAGATAAGCTATTCAGGAAAAACTTCAGTACAAAAGAAAAGGAGAAACTTTCTCAGGCTTTCCAATGCTACTTATACACTACAGCAGGTGCAATTGCAGGAGTGCTCTTTGTGTCTAATGAAAGGGCTGCATTTTGCAGCCATAAGTCCATCAAAACATATCTACATCAGGAAAGATGCTAAAGTTCCAATATAAGGTAGGAGGCCATGATAGTATTATTATTTGCTTGCGCATGCGCGCATATATAGATTTAAAACAGTGTACTGACATGATAATTTTTTATGTGTAGGTTTCAATCCCATTAGAAAAGATTAATGGAGTAAATGAGAGAATGAACATAAAGAGACCAACAAACAACTACATGGAGTTGGTGACTGTAGATGATTTTAGCTTCTGGTTTATGGGGTTTATAAATTATAAGAAAACATTAGGATGCATAAATCAGGCAATCAGTAAAGTCTGCTTAGGCCACTGATGATGTATGTTGCTCTTTTGTTCAAATGTAAAAGTGTTACTAAATGTGAAAAGTTTTATAGCCATAATATATTTTTATTTTTTAAGAAAAAGTTGAGGTTACATAACTATGGATCAGTAAAGTATCTACAACCACTTGGACAAAATAGACTCTGGGTCTTTTTCTTCTGGATTGTTCTTCCGGCCCATTGGGCCTAAGAATGATCCAGAATATTTTATGTTCCGATGCATTAATAAAAAGAAAATGATGATGATTAAACCTCAAAGGATGAAAAAGATGTAAACTCCCTACAAAACTCATGTAGACTTCAAATAAATAGCAAAACATGTGAATAATTAACTCACAAAAACTAGTAAACATAACCCGTGACTTCTACCCACCGGCCACTACTCCTCTACTCTACTCTACTCGACTCAATGAAAATGATAAAATAAACATATTTAAAATGAACTAAGTGTTGTTGACCCATAAGAACCTTGACCTGTTAACAAACCCAACGAACCTGATAGAAAACTGTCTGCACCAAAAGGGTAGAACTCCCTGAACTAGGAAACTCAAACCTAGAAAGTTAAACCATAGACTTCCATAAGTGGCAACGCAATTCAAACGACAAAGGGTGAATTCACGATATAAATACAAGCCCTTAACTTTCGGTAGATAATTGTCAACTCTCATACTCATACTCCTTGTTCTCCACTCTCATGCTAAATCCCTATGCTTAAATAATTACATAAACAGACTTATTCTCACTCCGAGAGTGGATCACAAGGTTGAATCCTTTCTGCCTGTGATGAGGCTCACAGTTCTCTGTAATATTACATTACACGTCATCTAAACCCACGAGCCATGACGCTCACCATTTCCATTCACTACAACTCAATCTATCCCCTAGGCTACAATTTATGTAGTAACATTCCATTCCATTCGTGGGACTTGAACCCAACCACCAAACAGTAACAACCTTCATGAATTAGACATTAAATAACATATTCTTCTTTCATTCTCCAAAAAGTAAGATAAAAAGAACAACACTTTTGGTTAATGTAAAAAATGGAATAGTAAACAATATCTAGAACAAAGGAAGATTACAAAAGGGATTCTTTTGGGACACCTAGGGAGTATTTTTTGCATCATGATGTATGTCATGTCTCTCCTTTTTTTAAAGTCATGACATGGCTTGATATATTTAGGATTCTGTGTAAGTAGAAAAAAGTTTCATGAAATCTGATGACATGTAAAGCTTCCTTTGCCACTAGTTTAGAGCTCCATCTAATTGATCAAGTTAAAGCCAATTATCATCAATACATTCCAAATTCCTTTGCCCAATTAGCTGTTTTCCATGTGATCGAGTTGTTGGCATGTGGACTAAAATCACTCGATGCACACCTTAGGTTGATCGACCTCATAGTCACTTGAGACCAGTGACATATTTGATGTGAAAATGGAATGCATTCTTTGAAGTCCATCATTCGCGACCAACAATATCATTTTTATTGAATTTAAAGATTTCCTCCATTATCTCCTCTATTGAATTTAAAGATTTCCTCCATTATCTCCTCTCAATCATTCCTTTATTTTGCATTTTTATTAGCCTTTCGTTTATTTATTTCCTAAAATAGTTCCTGCATTTTATTATATATTCTTGTATCTTTCTTTCATTTGGATCATCAAAGAAATATTACAATCAATGAAAAGCTTGAACCATTGAATTTATAATGGTATCAGAGCGGTCATAACAAAATCCTTAATCTAATCATCAAGAATGGCCGGTGATAAAGCAATAGAAACAGAAACAGAAAAGAGTGTGAAGAATGATGGCGTTGTAGATGCGAGTTCAGCCCTTTACATCCATCCGTCCGATTACCCGAAGCAGATGCACGTCAACGACAATCTTATCGACAACAATTATGTTGATTGGTCACAGGAAATGCTTAACTTCCTGTTTGCCAAGAATAAAGTCGGACTCGTTGACGGCACCATAAAGAAACCCGAGAAAGAATCGCCCACCTACATGGCATGGATGTGTGCAGATGCGATGGTGAAAGGGTGGTTGATGACCGCAATGGAAAAGGATATCCGAAGCAGCGTGAAATACACCCATACCAATTCTGAAATATGGTCCGATCTACACGAGAGATTTGGGAAAGAAAGCGCCCAAGGGCGTATGAATTAAGGTAGACCCTTAGCTTCGTAAAGCAGGACAGAGCTTCGGTCTCTTCTTATTACACGAGACTTCGTAGCCTTTGGGATGAAATACATTCTGTGCAACTGACGCCACGATGCAACTGTAATGGATGCACATGTGAAATAGGGAAGAGACTGAATGAGCACATTGAAAAAGAAAAATTGTATCAATTCCTTATGGGGTTGGACAATGAATTTTCGGTAATCAAGACACAAATTCTAGCCTTAAAACCCACACCAAACTTGGGCAGTGCATACCATCTCGTAGCCGAGGACGAGCACCAAAGACTCATAACCACAGAAAGGAGGTTCGGGGTTGAAACTGTTGCATTCAAGGCTCATGTTCCGAGCAGACGCGATGGAGGCCATCGGCGTGATAAAACAGGAGCAAAGGAACATGGGGAGGCTGTCGAACACTGTGACTTCTGTAATAGGGATGGACACAACAGAATCGGGTGCTTTAAAAGGATCGGTTACCCAGATTGGTGGCCAAGAAACAAGGGGAAGCGTGAGGAAGCTAAACCGAAGGCGTCATGTGTCGGGACAGATCCATGTCCTATACCAGGTTTGACTAAAGACCAATACGAAGTCCTCTTAGAACACCTTGCTGACAATGAGACTAGCACCATGGATAGCACAACACATAAGGCCAACATGGCAATTAAAAGCAACCAAAAGGATGATTGGATAAATGACTCAGGAGCCACCGAGCACATTACCCATGAAGTCATATATCTAAAACATAAAATAGAAAGTGAAGGTGAGGAACCTGTAACCATTCCTAACGGTGACGCCATCCCCGTAAAGGGGAGAGGCGATTGTACCATAAAGGAAGGCCTCGAGTTAAAGAACGTTCTTTATGTCCCTAATTTTAATTGTAATATTTTATCTGTTGGTCGGTTAACTGAGAATCTCCAATGCTCCATAACTTTTTTCCCTCAATTTTGTATCATGCAGAAACTTCACTCGAGGAGCTTGATTGGTGCGGGTAAACGGAGAGGCGGTCTATACCGAGTGGAGATGATGAATGACAAAAGAAAAGCTACGTTGACAACTAGTAGTACGTGGCACAAAAGGTTGGGCCATGCTTCTAATGAGAAACTCAACGACATCGATTTTCTTAAAGATATTTCTTTTGATAAGGTTTGTGACTCTTGTTCCAAGGCAAAACTCACTAGAAAACCATTTCCAATTAGTACCACAAAAACGAGTGAATATTTTGATTTACTCCATTGTGACATTTGGGGAAGATATCGCGTGCCTTCTTCTTCCGTGGCGAGATATTTTTTGACCATTGTGGATGATATTAGTAGAAGTGTTTGGCTATTTTGTTGAAATTTAAATATGAAGCAATTAATTCACTAAAATTCTTTCATAAAATGGTTAAAATATAGTTTGGTAAAGATATTAAGAAGATACGATGTGATAATGGAGGAGAATTTATTTCAAATGACATGTTACAAGTTTACAAAGAAAATGGTATTTTGCTCGAGACCACTTGTCCACACCCCCCAACAAAATGGGGTTGTTGAACGAAAGCACCAACACTTACTAGAAGTAGCTTGAGCTCTTCGCTTTGAAGCTAACTTACCCAAAAGATTTTGGGGTGAGTGTGTGTTAACAACGGCCTATATCATTAACCGACTTCCCTCCATAGTCACTAATCACAAATTTCCTTTTGAGTTACTAAATAATCAAAGGCCTGATTATGAATTTATGAAGGTTTTTAGTTGTTTAACGTATTATTGGAACATCGACACAAAAGGGCGACAAGTTGGAAATGAGGGGGAAGCCCGGTGTATTTTTGGGATACTTACAAGGAATCAAGGGTTATAAAATCCTAGATATTAAAACGGGTAAAATCATAGTTTCTAGGGACGTGAAATTCCATGAAGAAAAATTCCCTTTCAATAATATTGAGAAACAAAAGAACGAACCAGATGCCTTTGAACCACAACCTTTTGATGATGGAGTTGAGAATGGGATGACCAAACATATATTTAGCCTAGAAGACGAAGTGGTGACCCATTGTGACATTCCAATTCAAGATCACTCATTAGAGGATCATGTTTTAAATACTGAAAATATAACCGTGGCCCAAAATGAAGACATTTATGAAGATGAAGTCATAAACCAAAACAATGCAGGCCCAGATCCTATTGCGAACAGACCAAAATGAAACAAGGTGCAACCAACACGCCTGACCGATTATGATATTAATCTCCCTCCATAGGTTGACCACGCCAATCCCACACCACCTCAAGGCTCCTTAACGGTACACCCTCTCTCTAATTTTGTTTCTTATAACAAATTTTCTAAGAATCGTAAAGCCTTCTTAGCAGCCATCAGTTCCAATGATGAGCCGAGAAATTTCAACCAAGTTGTGCAGGATGATAAATGGAAGGAGGCCATGGTGAAAGAGATTCGAGCTCTCGAAGAAAATGGGATGTGGACACTTGAAAATCTACCCCAAGGAAAACATGCCATTGACTCAAAATGGGTCTACAAAATCAAATACAAGCCAAATGGAGAAATCGAGCGATACAAGGCACGTCTAGTTGCTAAAGGTTTTAAGCAAATGGAAGGAGTAGACTACCATGACACCTTTGCATCGGTTGCCAAGATTGTCACGGAAAGGACACTCCTTGCAGTCGCCATAAAAAGGAATTGGATGATTCACCAACTTGACGTTGATAACGCATTTCTTCAGGAGACCTGCATGAAGAAGTGTATATGAAGGTCCCACAAGGCTTCTCCAAGGAGGGTGAGACAAGAGTGTGTCGGCTGAGGAAGTCACTCTACGGCTTAAAACAAGCATCTCGCAATTGGTACCACAAGTTCACAACATTCCTCCTCAGCCTCGGCTTCAAGCAATCCAAAGCAGATCACTCTCTTTTTATTTTCAAACAAAATGAGTGTAACATCTTGTATCTTCGTTAAATTAAAAACCTTGTTAAGTTCTTGTAAGGTCCATTTATGTCTTTTATGAAACTTTGAGGGCTTGTTATACATGTTGAGTTAATTGTCTGTTAATAAATTAATTTGCTTAACATTGATAATAATGATAACAATAATGTTATTATAATAACAATTGTAAATTTTAATGTTAATAATAATAATAATTATTATACCAATAATAATTAACAATAGTAATAATAATCATAAAAATAAAAATATAATAATAATATAATGAAATTGTATAGTTACTAAACTTATTAAGGTTTTAAGACTTTAAGTAATTAAAGTTTGGGGGAGGGGGTTTAATGCCAATTTAGAAACTTTAATATTAAAGTTTGTACATCAAATGTTAAATGTTATAACCATAGGGACCAAACATGTATATTCCAAAACCCAACCCCCCCACTCTAATCCCCTCCCCGCAAATCCGGCGAAGCGCCAGTGGGTACTCCGGCAAAGTCCGGAGATGAACAAAACACGTGTTTTTCGACCCAAAACCGCTCCCGAGTCTTTTTAGAGGATGATTCGAACCGTTGAGCATCGTTTAACTGCAATTAAGAGTCCGTTTTCTAGGCTAATCGATCGAGTAACCGACGAGAAATAATCATCTAACGTTCAAGCATTAAAACTCAATTATAACTCAATTAACTAAACCTAATCAAACATTTATCTAAGTCTAATCGGTTGCAATTACCAATTACACCTGAAACCCACGAATTCACCTTGTTCGATTACCCCTTTCGTCGCGAACCTGCAAGCTAAACGAGAGCCACCTTCCAAGTGTTTTAAACTCCAATTGATTGGGGGTTTTGCATTAAGAACACTATTCGAAGCTTTCCACGAGTTCAATTTGATTTCCATCATCGTTTGCATATCAATCGAGCTCGTTGTGGTCGCGGCTGGGTTCATCTTTTGTTCATACCAAATTAATCTGCAACACAGGTAATTAAACATGTATACATACTAGATTTTAGTCTAGAAATGAAAGCCCTAACCGTAATTTGATTAACAACATGGATTGGTGGTTCAATTTCGAATAAATCCAAACTAGGGTTCTTGGAGAATTGGGATTTTTTTTGTTTTGGTTGTTTTAAGAAAAGGAAACCAAGCCTTAACAGGCATAGGCTACTCAGCCTAATGGTTTCACGCTCACATTCCATAGTTGAGGTCACGGGTTCGAGCCCAGTGACCTCCACTATTTTTTAAAGGCTTTTCAGCCTTATTTTAATTACGAAAAATCTTAATAAATATAAAATGATTTTTTTACAAACTTCAAATATTTTTATAACCATCTAAATATTTTCTGTAAATTAATTCTGTGTTACATTTTAACATTTATTATAAAAATTATCTACAAATGTTATACTAAATAATTTTTATAAAAGTAGATTTATATATATATAATAATTTAGATTATTAAATTACTATTGGCCTATATGTTATCTTTAATTATAGAATCATAAGATGTATATACATTTTATAATCAAATTTCATAATTTTTATAAAGGATTTATTCCTCTAAAAATTTTATAGTACTTTAATTAAGAGTTCACTAATCTTATTTATTTATAAATCCCTAAATTCTAGTACCCTAGTTCACATTAATTGTTAACCTTATTATTAACTTAAAACTTGTAAATATATATATATATATATATATATATATATATATATATAATATATATATATATATATTTAGGTACCTCGTGAAGGTGTACTTTGGAACGTTGCTTTTTTTTTTATTAAGCATCTCTTATATACTTATTTGACATGTGAGTTTTCCTTGCCTCTTTTTACATTTTTCACACTATTTTGGGGTGAAACATGATACTTATACATCGTACACTTATAAACATTTGAGACTTGTAATGCACTTGCAATTCATCTTATATTTTGTCATGGTTATTTGTGTGTTGTAAGTGACTATATGAGATACATAGTTTGTTTACAACCATTAACTATTGCTAGCCTGGCGACGTCTTAGATCTTTGGGCCTGACAAGCCTATTTGGTGCTAAAGCCGAGGTATTGCCGGCTCCTGATGACGTATGCTTGTTCATCATGGGAACCAAATACACTTAGCCAATCTTATATACTTGTAATCAAGTCGAGGTTTGGTTGTAACGATATGTGTCTATAACCTTACTTGCTTATGACCTATGACATGAATTGCTACTTGTAACTTTATCTTATTATGTATGAAAACCTTAGAAACTCGCCAACTATTTATAGTTGACATTTTTATTTTTATCATGTTTCAGGAAATCCCCAAGTTTAAAGTGGACTTTTGAAGCTTGCAATGAAACTAGGACTTGGACCTAGTTTAATAATTAAAATGTATATTATGTTTTGATTTATGTTTGAACTTATTTCAAATTTGATACTTATGTTTGTACTTCCATTTGAAACTTATAATTTTAATATTTACATTTAATTATAGCGTTATGTGGTGTGAACAATCTTAACCCTCACATCTCGACGTTTCCGCCGTCAAGGTTGGGGTGTGACAGATTGGTATCAAAGCCCATAACTATAGGGATTTAGGTTATTAGAAATGGTGACCTAGACTATAGCTTATGCATGAACCTCATAGGATAATACTTATATTCTTGGAAATATATATATTGTTACATGCTACATAATGCTATACCTTACTTATGTGCAACTTGATGCCTTAGCATAGGTTTGCCTTGTAATTGTTTAAACTTTGTTACTTGTCTCCCTAAACTTACCTTTGACACTTTGACTCTCCCCGACAAATGAAACTTCTTAATCTTATTCTCGACGACACGTGGAATTGTATATTTATGCTTATGACTTGGATCCTTAGACTTATGTCTAACCTATGTAAAATCTCATCAAGGTTTTGATTTTATGAACCTAAGAAACTTGTGTGACACATAGACACCTGTATTCTGGATTTCCTGGCAAAAGGCCCTCGGGCTAAGGCAAACATATCGCATAAATCCTATGGGACTAGTTATGCTTACCTGGGGATTTCTGGGATGAGTGATAAACTATGGTCAACATACACAAATTTCTAAGGCGAGTGGGTCAACTTACCTTGACGTGTCAACGTTTCCAAATGGTAATGCGTTACCAAATGGAACCATTCCATGTGCCTTGCAACTTTTGCCTTATCCTTGTTGAACTATAATCCTTGTTATTCCAATTCTCGTATCTAACTCATTTTGTATATTCCAGCATGTCTCGTCATCATGGAAAGCGTGGAAGTTCCAATCGTAAGCTAGCCGCCATGATTGCTCGACAAATGGCTGCTGTCATCCCGGCCATGGTTGCTGAACTTAATAGCACCTTAATGACCAACGCTAGCAACAATGGAAATGGTCATGGAGAGAATAGCAACAACCAAAATGGGAACAATCAACACGGGAACAACCAAACTTGCACTTTCAAGCACTTTAGCTCTTGCAAGCCCACTAGTTTTAGTGGCAAGGAAGGAGCCACTGGTCTTCTTGAGTGGTTCGAGAGCATGGAGAATACTTTTGTTAATTGTGAGTGTCCCGAGACACTCAAGGTTCGTTATGCCACTAGTATGCTCCAACAAAGGGCACTTACCTGGTGGAATAGCGAGAAGAGAAACCGTGGTCCTGAAGCTGTGTTAGCACTTACTTGGGAAGAGTTTAAGAACCTCGCCATCGCGAAGTTCTGCCCGAGAAGCGAACTGCAAAAGTTGGAGGAGGAATTTTGGAACTTGAAGCAAAACAATGGTGATTATTTGGCCTACTCAACTAGGCATCATGAGTTGAGTATATTGCTACCTCACATGGTCGACACTGTCCCCCGCAACATCGAAAAGTTCATTAAGGTGTACCACCCCAAATTCAAGATGCTGTGGTGGGTAGCCGACCCACAACCTTGGAAGAAGCCATTACTATCACCGCTCAACTCACCGAGAACCATATACGAGCGGGCACCATGTCTGTGAAGGGTGCAAAGAAGGTAGAGAAGACGGCTACCAAGACTGTTAAGGAGACCAATGCTGAACCATCTTACAACAACAACAACAACAACAAAAAGCGCAAGTTCACACCGGCACACAACTATGCCATGGCTGCACCCAAACAACCCCAAAGACACTTGTACCTACGACTGCACCTGTGGCGCAAGTGCCTGGGGCTAGGGCTTATGCTGGTCCTCAGCCTATGTGCAACACGTGTAGGTATCATCATCCGGGGAATCAACTATGCCGCATCTGCACCTTATGCGGTAAATATGGTCATTTGGTGGCGACTTGCCACCGTGCACCTAACAATGCCGCCGTGGTCACAAACCGTGTTTGCTACAACTGTGGGGAACCTGGTCATTTCTGCCCACAATGTCCCCGTCTTGTGGGTAATGTGCCACAAGCCCGAGGACGTGCTTTCAACATCAACGCTAACCAAGCACAAGCAAACAACGATGTGGTGAATGGTATGTTAACTCACCTTTAAATTTTGTGATCCGATTCTTTTCATACTTTACCTATATCGTTAAATACCTTAAAAATTGAACAGGGGTGTTCCTTATTAACAAAACTTATGCCTATGTCCTATTTGATTCTGGAGCCGATTAGAGTTTTGTTTCATTAGAGTTTGAACCCATACTTGCTAAGCCACATACGAAACTAGAAAGACCTCTTACTGTTGAAGTTGCCGATGGAGAACCGATCACCGTTGACGTCATCATTCGTGATTGCATCTTAAGTCTTGACACGCATGATTTTCTTATCGATCTTATCCCTATGAAACTTGGAAGCTTCGACGTCATCATTGGTATGGATTGGTTAGCCAAACACCATGCCGAGATCATTTGTTTCGAGAAGTGCATCCGTATACCGTTACCTTCTGGTGATACTTTGAAGGTGTTCGATGAAAAATCTTCCAAAGGACTTAAACTCATGTCTTGCACTCAAGCCCGGAAATGCTTAAGCAAGAAGTATATGGCTTTCTTGGCTTATGTGGTCAACACGAAAGTCAAAGGGAAAGAACTTAAGGATGTCCCTATCGTACGAGACTTTCCTGAAGTATTTCCCGATGACCTTAGTGGTTTACCTCCCGTGCGTGAAGTTGAGTTTAAAATCGACTTGATACCGGGAGCAAACCCCGTGGCTAAGTCACCATATCGACTTGCACCATCTGAAATGCAAGAACTCTCTAGTCAACTTCAAGAGCTATCCGAGAAGGGTTTTATCCGTCCTAGTTCTTCGCCTTGGGGTGCACCTGTTCTTTTCGTGAAGAAGAAAGATGGATCGTTTCGTATGTGCATCGATTATCGTGAGCTTAACAAGCTTACCATCAAAAATCGTTATCCTCTTCCTCGCATCGATGACTTGTTTGATCAATTTCAAGGAGCTGCCATATTCTCGAAAATTGATCTACGCTCTGGATATCATCAATTACGAGTTCATGAGGATGACATCCCAAAGACCGCGTTCCGTACTCATTATGGGCACTATGAGTTTATGGTGATGCCTTTTGGTTTAACCAATGCTCCTGCTGTTTTCATGGATCTCATGAACCGAGTATGCAAGCCTTATCTAGACAAGTTTGTGATCGTTTTCATTAATGACATACTTATCTACTCTATATCCAACGCCGATCATGAATTGCATTTGAGATTGGTTCTTGAGTTGTTGAAGAAAGAGCAATTGTACGCGAAGTTCTCTAAGTGTGACTTCTGGCTCGAGGAAGTTCAATTTCTAGGACACGTGGTGAATAGCCAAGGAATTCACGTTGATCCTGCAAAGGTGGAAGCTGTGAAGAATTGGTGTGTTCTTACTACTCCTACCGAAGTTCGTTCCTTTCTTGGTCTTGCTGGTTACTATCGGTGATTCATTGCCAACTTTTCAAGAATCGTGAAACCACTCACTTCTTTGACACAAAAGAATAAACCGTTCGAGTGAGGTTCCGAGCAAGAAGAAGCTTTTGAAGCGCTAAAGCACAAGTTGTGCAATGCTCCTATCTTGACCCTGCCCGATGGAAATGACAACTTCACCGTGTATTGTGATGCATCTAAACAAGGCCTTGGTTGTGTTCTTATGCAATGAGGGAAGGTCATAACTTATGCGTCGAGACAATTGAAGGTTCACGAGGTGAATTACATAACTCATGATCTCGAGCTTGGTGTTGTTGTATTTGCTTTGAAGATTTGGAGACACTACTTGTATGGTACACAATGCATAGTCTACACCGATCATAAAAGCCTTCAACATGTTTTCAATCAAAAATATCTCAATATGAGACAACGTCGTTGGGTGGAGTTAATTAGTGATTACGATTGTGACATTCGTTACCATCCTGGTAAAGCAAATGTTGTAGCCGATGCTCTAAGCCGAAAGATTCACAACAAGATGATCTCATTCCAAGAAATTCGCGATCGACGTCAATGGTTTGACACTTTGGGTGAGTTCGATACTGAGATCCGACTAGATGTCAACGAGACTACCGTACTGCTACAAAACTTGAGAATAGATAGTGACATCGAGTCTAGTATTTTGGAGGCTCAACAAGTGGTGCAACAAGAAGGAAGAATGAAGGATGAACTGGAGCCTAATCTTTTAACCCAATTGGAAACGAAACCCAATGGGTTGATGTACTTCGCAAATCGAATTTGGATTCCAAATCGCGATAACCTTCGTACCTTTATCATGAATGAGGTTCATCAAACTCGCTATTCTATTCATCCTGGTTCCGATAAGATGTAAATGGACCTACGTGGTCAATATTGGTGGCCTGGACTGAAGAAAGATATAGCGACATATGTAGCTAAGTGCCTCACGGTACGAAGGTCAAAGCCGAACATCAACGTCTGAGTGGATTACTTGAGCAACCCGAGATCCCTATGTGGAAGTGGGAACACATATCCATGGACTTCATAACCAAGCTACCCTGAACCTCTCGAGGACATGATAGCATATGGATGATCGTTGATCGATTGACCAAATCGGCTCATTTTATACCCATACGTGACACTTACAAGACATCAAGGTTAGCTCGTATATACGTTGATGAGATTGTAAGTCGTCATGGGGTACCTCTGCACATCATATCCGACTGAGATGCTCGTTTTACTTCGCATTTTGGTCGTCTATGCAAGAACTTTTGGGTACTCAATTGGACCTAAGCACGGCTTACCATCCTCAAACTGATGGTCAAACCGAGTGAACGATCCAAACCTTGGAGGATTTGCTACGTCTGTGTGTTCTAGACTTTGGTGGTGATTGGGATACGCATCTACCGCTCGCGGAATTTTCATATAACAATAGTTATCACTCGAGTATCAAGATGGCACCGTTTGAAGCACTTTATGGTTGTAAATGTCGTTCACCGATCTGTTGGACCGACATTGGTGAGAACTTCATCACTGGTCCTAAACTTATACAAGAGACGGCCGATAAAGTTTTTGTTATCCGCAAGAATCTTGAAGTGGCGAGAAGTCGTCAAAAGAGTTATGCTGACAAGCGTCGCAAGCCATTGGAATTTCAAGTTGGGGAGATGATTCTTCTAAAGGTCTCAGCGTGGAAGGGTGTTGTTCGTTTTGGAAAGAAGGGCAAATTGGCTCCAAGATTTGTAGGACCTTTCAAAATCCTGAAAAGAATTGGGAAAGTGGCTTATAAACTGGAGTTATCTTCCGACCTTAGTGGAATTCATCCTGTATTTCACGTCTCAAATTTGAGAAAGTGCTTGGCTGATGAAAGTCTGCATGTTCCGTTGGAAGACATCCAGATTGACGAGTCGTTGCATTTTGTTGAGAAAACTGTTGAGATCATGGACCGCATAATGAAGAAGACTAGAACCACAACAACCCCAATCGTCAAGGTTCGTTGGGAAAATAAACATGGCGCTGAATTTATTTGGGAACGTGAGGAGCACATGAAGAAGAGATACCCGTTCTTATTTGTATAGTATCATTTCTCTTAATTTCGGGACAGAATTCTTTTAAGTTGGGGAGACTGTAACATCTTGTATCTTCGTTAAATTAAAAACCTTGTTAAGTTCTTGTAAGGTCCATTTATGTCTTTTATGAAACTTTGAGGGCTTGTTATGCATGTTGAGTTAAATTGGGTGTTAATAAATTAATTTGCTTAACATTGATAATAATGATAACAATATTGTTATAATAATAACAATTGTAAATTTTAATGTTAATAATAATAATTATTATTATACCAATAATAATAACAATAGTAATAATAATCATAAAAATAATAATAATAATAATAATAATGAAATTATATAGTTACTAAACTTATTAAGATTTTAAGACTTTAAGTAATTAAAGTTGGGGGGGGGGGGTTTAATGCCAATTTAGAAACTTTAATATTAAAGTTTGTACATCAAATGTTAAATGTTATAACCATAGGGACCAAACATGTATATTCCAAAACCCAACCCCCCACTCTAATCCCCTCCCCGCAAATCCGGCGAAGCGCTGGTGGGTACTCCGGCAAAGTCCGGAGATGACCAAAACACGTGTTTTTCGACCCAAAACCGCTCCCGAGTCTTTTTAGAGGATGATTCGAACCGTTGAGCATCGTTTAACTGCAATTAAGAGTCCGTTTTCTAGGCTAATCGATCGAGTAACCGACGAGAAATAATCATCTAACGTTCAAGCATTAAAACTTAATTATAACTCAATTAACTAAACCTAATCAAACGTTTATCTAAGTATAATTGGTTGCAATTACCAATTACACCTGAAACCCACGAATTCACCTTGTTCGATTACCCCTTTCGTCGCGAACCTACAAGCTAAACGAGAGCCACCTTCCAAGTGTTTTAAACTCCAATTGATGGGGGTTTTGCATTAAGAACACTATTCGAAGCTTTCCACGAGTTCATTTGATTTCCATCATCGTTTGCATATCAATCGAGCTCGTTGTGGTCGCGGCTGGGTTCATCTTTTGTTCATACCAAATTAATCTGCAACACAGGTAATTAAACATGTATACATACTCGATTTTAGTCTAGAAATGAAAGCCCTAACCGTAATTTGATTAACAACATGGATTGGTGGTTCAATTTCGAATAAATCCAAACTAGGGTTCTTGGAGAATTAGGATTTTTTTTGTTTTTGGTTGTTTTAAGAAAAGGAAACCAAGCCTTAACAGGCATAGGCTACTCAGCCTAATGGTTTCACGCTCACATTCCATAGTTGAGGTCACGGGTTCGAGCCCAGTGACCTCCACTATTTTTTTAAAGGCTTTTCAGCCTTATTTTAATTACGAAAAATCTTAATAAATATAAAATGATTTTTTTACAAACTTCAAATATTTTTATAACCATCTAAATATTTTCTGTAAATTAATTCTTGTGTTACATTTTAACATTTATTATAAAAATTATCTACAAATGTTATAACTAAATAATTTTTATAAAAGTAGATTTATATATATATAATAATTTAGATTATTAAATTACTATTGGCCTATATGTTATCTTAATTATAGAATCATAAGATGTATATACATTTTAAATCAAATTTCATAAAATTTTATAAAGGATTTAATTCCTTTAAAAATTTTATAGTACTTTAATTAAAAGTTCACTAATCTTTTTATTTATAAATCCCTAAATTCTAGTACCCTAGTTCACATTAAATTGTTAACCTTATTATTAACTTAAAACTTGTAAATATATATATATATATATATATTATATATATATATATATATATATATATATTTAGGTACCTCGTGAAGGTGTACTTTGGAACGTCGCTTGCTTTTTTTTATTAGCATCTCTTATATACTTATTTGACATGTGAGTTTTCCTTGCCTCTTTTTACATTTTTCACACTATTTTGGGGTGAAACATGATACTTATACATCGTACACTTATAAACATTGAGACTTGTAATGCACTTGCAATTCATCTTTATATTTTGTCATGGTTATTTGTGTGTTGTAAGTGATTATATGATACATAGTTTGTTTACAACCATTAACTATTGCTAGCCTGGCGACGTCTTAGATCTTTGGGCCTGACAAGCCTATTTGGTGCTAAAGCCGAGGTATTGCCGGCTCCTGATGACGTATGCTTGTTCATCATGGGAACCAAATACACTTAGCCAATCTTATATACTTGTAATCAAGTCGAGGTTTGGTTGTAACGATATGTGTTCTATAACCTTACTTGCTTATGACCTATGACATGAATTGCTACTTGTAACTTTATCTTATTATGTATGAAAACCTTGGAAACTCGCCAACTATTATAGTTGACCTTTTTATTTTTATCATGTTTCAGTAAAATCCCCAAGTTTAAAGTGGACTTTTGAAGCTTGCAATGAAACTAGGACTTGAACCTAGTTTAATAATTAAAATGTTATATTATGTTTGATTTATGTTTGAACTTATTTCAAATTTGATACTTATGTTTGTACTTCCATTTGAAACTTATAATTTTAATATTTACATTTAATTATAGCGTTATGTGGTTGTAAACAATCTTAACCCTCACATCTCGACATTTCCGCCGTCAAGGTTGGGGTGTGACAATGAGTTTTCATCGCAGCTCTCATCTATGTAGATGACGTAATCATAGTTGGCAATGATTCATTAAGATCTATAATACAAAAGAAAGCCTCCATAAACAATTCCGCATTAAAGATTTAGGAAGCTTGAAGTACTTCCTTGGCATTGAAGTAGCCTGTACCGCTGAAGGCCTAGTTCTAAGTCAAAGAAAATACACCTTGGATATCTTGGAAGATTGTGGCATGCATAGGTGCAGACCAAGCCCCTTTCCTATAGAGCAAAATCTTAGACTAGACAAAGATAGTATAGCTCCCAAAATTGATGCAAGTCAATACAGACGTATAGTAGGGAGACTCCTCTACCTACAGGCCACCAGACAGGATATTGCTTACTCAGTTAATGTCCTAAGTCAGTTTGTCGCTGATCCCAGACAAAATCATCTTGATGCAATACATAGAGTTTTGAGATACCTAAAGGGCACACGAGGACAAGGCGTTCTCCTTCCTCGTGAAGGAGGTTGTTCCCTCACCGCCTATAGCGACTCTGACTGGCTTGGATGCCCCTTTACCAGAAAGTCACGAACGGGATATTTTGTTTTACTTGGAGGGGCACCAATCTCTTGGAAAACAAAGAAACAATCGGTAATTTCACGCTCCTTCGCTGAAGCAGAGTACCGATCAATGGCTTCCGCTGTTAGTGAGGTTTTGTGGCTAAGATGGATCCTAAGTGAACTGGACATTACTTCAAGCGGACCGACCCCCTTGTTTTGTGATAACCAAGCAGCCCGCCACATCGCCAACAATCATGTCTTTCATGAAAGAACTAAACACGTTGAAATGGATTGCTACTTCGTTCGTGAAAGAGTTGCCTCAAAAGAAATTCAACCGAAGCCCATTAATACCGCGATGCAGATTGCTGATCTCCTCACCAAAGGACTCGGAACACAACAACTCAAATTTCTACTCGGCAAGTTGGGCATGAAAGACTTACATGCTCCAACTTGAGGGGGAATATTGAATTTAAAGATTTCCTCCATTATCTCCTCTAGTGAATTTAAAGATTTCCTCCATTATCTCCTCTCAATCATTCCTTTATTTTGCCTTTTTATTAGCCTTTCGTTTATTTATTTTCTAGAATAGTTCCTGCATTTTATTATATATTCTTGTATCTTTCTTTCATTTGGATCATCAAAGAAATATTACAATCAATGAAAAACTTGAACCATTGAATTTATAAATTTTGATCCTCATACCAACCAATATTGTTCGCTTCGCCTATAAAGATATCACAATTCATTATTGATGAATGAGTGTGAACTTCTAAGTTAGTCATTCTTGAATTGTTCTCGCTCAAACCATGCAAAACTATAGAGTTCTACTCTCATCCACAGTAAATGTAAGATAGTTAAATATTGTAGCCTCGTTGCTTTGCAGCCTTTCAGGTATGGATCCTGATCAAGCTTGCTTAACACTGAATATACTTGGCGATGCATATTGGATCATGCTGTTTAGAAGCTGATAAAGATGGCCAAATATAACAACTTTAAGTTGGATGAATCATATATGTGTCATAGTAAATGGTAATTTAAACGCTAGTATGTGAAATAAAGCATGATATGCCTATATTGACTGGTTAGCGTAGTTGAGATGGTAGGTATTTAACTTTCTTTTGTGACACTTGCTTTAATGATATTGGTCTTTCAATTCAGATAATGTTTATGCATTTTGACTTTTATAGTCCTGCTGACTATTACTTTAATAGATATTCATCATCAACCGGTAGTGGGTAGAAGTTGAATAATATTGTAATCGACATGGAAACAAGTCACATGCACATGAGATGGGCAGTAAAAGCAAACAAGAATGCAGGTGGTGACAACCCTTTAAAATCATGGATATTTTTTCTACATTAAAAATTACTCGGTTTTTAAAGAAAGCAAACTTAAATAACTAATCCAACGCCGAGCAAACAAATTTAATGAAACTCAAACCGTGCTTTATGTATATGTAACTATATAATCAATTTAGACTGTAATAGAGCTTTGTTATTTAATAACCAGCTTTATAATTACATTTTAGATTTTTTCCTTAAAATATAAGAGTTGAACTTGTTTAGTAAAAGTCGTGCTAGTATTTTAGTTTTGTCACTATGATATTAGCTGGTTTAGTATGTCACTGGCATCCACTAAATTTTCAAACTTAATAATTTCCATACTTTTAAGATACTTCGGCTATATTATATTTTGACGTTTTTTATATGTGTTGTATGTGTGGATGCTATTACCTTTCGTAGATGTTGTCTCCAAATATTTGTATGAGTGATCTCTGAAAAATTTTTGCTCGAACAATCAAAAGTAAATATATGAGCTCCTTGTACGCAAAACATACAATGTTGGTTGGCATGGAAGGCCAGATGTTACAATATGTTACCACTTTTGTTAATATACGTTCTTGTATATTCAAACATTAGTATTGTGGCAATTACATTTTGTCTTGTGAAATTATATCATCTTGTTTATGGACTATAATTTGTTGTAATTAAGATTTTTTCAATGAAGATTTTCATTTTTGTAGCCATTGTAGGAGTTTATTTATGAAAGTTAAATTAGGTTAGACATTTTTTTAAAGAAGATTTGTAACAGTGCTTAGTTTATAGTTAGAAATAACAATGTTGTATTAGGTAATCAACCCCGCATTAAACTATTAAGTTGTCACATAGTTCTCACCTAATATTTTAGGTTATAATGTATTTCTGGGTTATCTTTGCTAATATAGCACTGAGTAATATTAACCCACGTGTAGCAATTGCAAATTAGATAGCTTTAATTCTTATTTTAGAATTCCTAATCAATGTGTGGTCATAATTAGCTCATTGTGTTATAACATAAGAAATATCAAGTACATAATACTGTAATTAGCATACAACAATGGACCGTTAAAGTTTGAATTTATAATAGTTTTTGTCCGTCGATCAGTACAGCAAATGGTTGTATAAGTTTAAATTTACATGGAATTGACTACTAATGTTCTACATCAATTATTTAAGCAATTGTCATCTATTCTATTAACAAGAACTCTTAAAATTTCCCAAAAACCAGAAGCTGAAATCATCCACTGTCACAACCTCCACATACTTGTTTGATGGCCTCTTCATGTTCACACTCTCTCCTACTCCTTTAATATTTCCTATCGGAATTGACACCTGCACATACAGTTACATTAAGAGTCAACACACTATTTAAAAATTATAAGCAAATAATATTATACTGATACCCATAAGGACCTTACCAATACACTGCAAACAAGTAGCATAAAACAAATATGCTTTATAGCCCATGTACCTTATATTGAAACTTTAACACCTCTCCTGTTGCAGAATATGTTTTAACAGATTTATCACTGCAAAATCCAACCTTTTCATTAGTGATGAAGAGGATGCCCGAGATAGCGCCAACTGTAGTGTATATGGAACATCGCGTGGCATGCAGCAACATCTCAGAATCACGAGTACTGAAGTTTTTACTAAAGATTCTTCCTTCGCGGCCGAGTGGTAGGATTTTGGCACCATAACACAACTTAAGTTTCACAGTTTCTAGTAGTTTGTAGAATGCAAGACTATCTTTTCTTTCCATAACATTGATTTTGGTAAAAGATGGAAGAGTGCAAAGCGTTTGAGAAGATTTAGGCATAAGCAGTCCTCTTGACACAATCAGGGTGGTCATGGCACTGCTCGAGAGTCTGTTATCCATATCTTGACCGTCGATCGTTGAGATCTGATTGCGTTTAGTGTTGAAGTCGGTGGCTAATGTCTTCTGGATCATGACATATATAAGGTGACAAAGATGTCATAAACTACCAACTCTTAGTTGGATGAGTCATCTTTGTGTCATGCATGATGTTTCTGCATATACCCTTTTGGTCCCATATTTACAAAAGAAAAAGGAGAGAAAAACAATATCAAAATTCTAATGGAATCGGATGGGGCTCAAGCGTCTCGTATTGGGGTCGAAAAATGGGATAGAAAACAACATCAAGAACAAAGGAAGATTACAAAAGAGATTCTCTTTAGGCACATAGAGAGCATGTCTTGCATCATGATGTATGTCATGCATCTCCTTCTTTCTAAAATCATGACATGGATTAATCTATTTGGGGTTCTATGCAAGGAGAAAAAGTTTCATGGATCTGATGACATGTAAAGCTTCCTTTGTGACGTCTTTAGAGACCAATCTGATTAATCAAGATAAGCCAATATCATCACTTACATTTCAAGTTCTTTAGCCCGGTTAGCTAATCTTCATGTGAGTTGTTGGCATGTAGACTAAAATCACTCGACGCACGCCTTAAAATGGAATCCATACCTTGAAGTCCATCATTTAGACTAATCATTTCATTCAAGCCTAATAACATAACATCTGACGCCTCATACCAATCAATATTGTTTGTTTTACACATAATAAGTTCACAAATTTGTTTTGTTGTGTGAGTGAAAACTTCTGAGTCAATAATCATTGGATTGCTTCCAATTAAACATGCTTAACCATGAAGTTCTACTTGTGTCTACGGTTAATGTACCCAAAGCATGTTGGTGACATTTGAGCAGGGATATAGCTCAAATCTCTCATGCAAAGAGAACAGAAGGACATGGAAATTGCCTAATTAGGTGTCACAAATCAGTTAAGCAGCCATGAATGATTGTGTGACCGAAGTGTTAAAGATTTCTTGTAATTGGAAAACCCCAAACAACTTGAAATTATCCACAGTTACTGATTCAACATACTTGTTAGTGTATATGTAGTCATGTAGGACAGTTGACCCTTTAGTCTGATTGCTTCGCAGGTATGGATCCTGATCGAGCTCGCTTAATGCTGAATTTACTAAACGATGCATATTAGATCATGATATTTAGAAGCTGATAAGATGGCTAAAGTTAACAACTTTTTTTCTGGATGAATCATCTATATGTCAGAGTTAAAGGTGGTCTAATAGTGTGTAAAATAAAGCATAATCTGCCTATATTGACTGTTTATCATAGTTGAGAAGGTTGGTATTTTACTTTCTTTTGTGACACTTTTGCTTAGTGATATTGGTCCAATTATACATTTGAATTTATGGTTATGCTGATTATTACTTTCATAAATACACATCAGTTGGTAGTGTTTATAAGTTGAATAATATTGTAATCAACATGGAAACAAGTCACATGCACATGACATGGGAAAAATAGCAAACAGAAAGCAAATGGTGACAGCCTTTATTTTTCTTCATCACATTGACTTGTGCCTACTCTTATTATTATATATCTATATAACCTAGTTTTAAAAGTATAATGAGTATCACTATCTAACTGGAAGTAAGCAGATGAATGGAAGTATGTTTATAGTAGGAAGCGGATGCTATATGATTATAAAATAAATTTAAAAAATGTAATAGAGTCTAATTGTTTGATAAAAATGAGCTTTATTACATTTTAATTTTTTAGTATATAATAGAACCAACTTGCTTAGTAAAGGGAGTCAGGTTGGTGACTGCTTGGTGTAATGGTGTTTTAGTTTTTTTAAATGCAACACAACCTGATTTTTTACTTTTATATCGAGCTTTGTTACCCTAGCATGTCCGATAAAATATTCAAAGGCTTATAGTGTGTGGTTTTAAACCGGGTTCTTTTACCCCACTATGACATCTATTGAAGTTTTCAAACCTTATAGTTGCTGTATATATTACTTACCTCGTCTCTAATGTTTTGACATAGGTTTAGTATTCTTGTGTAAGTATATGTCGTCTCGTAAAGTTATAATGATTGTTGTTTATGGACTATTATGTGTTGTAAGTAAAAAAATTTCAAATAAGTTTTCATTTTTGCAAAAGTTCCTTAATGAAATTCAGTTAATTAGTTTAACCATTTTAAAGAAGATTTGAAATATTACCCATTTGCTAGCAGAAACAGCTGGGTTATAAGTTATAACAGATGAAATATCAAATATATAAAACAATTCTTTGGTACAACGATGATTGATGATGTGTTTGTCATGTTAATGTTTAAACTTTTAATCAGCATACACGACAATGGATTGTTGCAGTTTGAACTCGTAACAGTTTCTTCCCATGAGTACAACAAATTGTTGATAAATTTACATTTACATGTTGTTGACTACTAATGTTCTACATCAATTGTTAAAGCAATTGTGATCAATTCTATTAAGGAGAACTCTTAAAGTTTTCTTATAGTTTGAAAATCCCAAAAACCAGCAGCTGAAATCATCCACTGTCACAACCTCCACATACTTGTTTGATTGCCTCTTCATGTTCACACACTCTCCTACTCCTTTAATTTTTCCTATCGGAATCGACACCTGCACAAACAATTACATCAAGAGTCAACACACTGTTTAAAATTTATAAGCAAAGAATATTTTGATGTCCATAAGGATCACACCAATACCCTGCTAATGAGTAGTATAAAACAAATGCATTAAAGCCCATTTACCTTATATTGAAACTTCAACATCTCTCCTGTTGTAGAATATGTTTTGACAGATCTAGCACTGCAAAATCCAACCTTTTCATTAGTGATGAAGAGGATGCCTGAGATCGCGCCAGCTGTAGTGTATATGGAACATCGCGTGGCATGCAGCAACATCTCAGAATCACGAGTACTGAAGTTTTTACTAAAGCTTCGTCCTTCGCGGCCGAGTGGTAGGATTTTGGCACCATAACTCAACTTATGTTTCACAGTTTCTAGTAGTTTAGAGACTGCAAGACTATCTTTTCTTTCCATATCATTGATTTTGGTAGAAGATGGAAGGGTGCAAAGGGTTTGACAAGAATTAGACATAAGCAGACCCCTTGATACAGTCGGGGTGGTCATGGAACTGCTCGAGAGTCTGTTATCCATATCTTGACCTCGAGTCGTTGTGATCTGGTCGTGTTTAGTGCTGAAGTTGGTGGCTAATGTTATCTGGATCATGATATTTATAAGGTGATAAAGATGACATAAACTACCAACTGTTAGTTGGATGAGTCATCTTTGTGTCATGCTTGTTGGTGGTTAGCATGTGGGATGTTGAAAAGCTTGATTCAATTGAATATATGCACCCCTTTTGACTTGTGAGATCAATTTAGAATGTTGATACTTTATTTTGTTTAATCAGACTGATGTGTAAAGTTGTAATCTTTTTGAGGATTTCTTATCCTTTGTAGCACCAAAAACATACCATGTATGCCTATGTCATTAGCACAAACAGCACATGGCATGCATGATGTTTCTGCATATACACTTTTGGTCCCATATTTACAAAAGAAGAGAGCTTTGATCCAACATAATGTTGCTTCATGTTGAAAAGCAACACAAATGCTCAGGAATATTATTCTTATAATTTTATGCCAAATTATTCACTCAACCTTGGTCTTATGCGCTTAACATGTAGGACACTAGTATGCTTAATTTAGTTATTTTGGGGTATCACTAATATGTTTGTGTTAGTAAATTACTAGACTAAATCCATTCATGCTGTGATTTACCAGTTGACATTATTCGTAGTATGCTACGCCAGTGAGCCCGACACACTCAAATTTCCAGTCTTGACATACGTCGTTGATTACCATCGTCACGCTGATCGTTTTTGTAAAGTTTATACATTAGTTGCTAATGCACATAAGGTTGGTGCTGAATCTTGATGGGTTTGATTCAGCTTATTCTATTAACTTTAATGGGTCAAATGATAAACTATAAAACATCTTGAAAAATAGAACTTGTTAAATGGGTTGAACAAGTGGAAAATGGAATGATTGCTTACAATTTAAATCATCTTATTCAAGCAAAAGAAATCAGATCAATATACTAATATTACAGTTTCATATAATCATATTAGATGCAAGTTATTTAGATATCTTAAGAAAAACAGGCCAAAGGTGCCTGAAACAACCAGACCCGTTTTAACCCACACACATTTAAAACTGCTCATGCTGGTCCCATTTTTGACCCGTTACCCAACCATCCAACCCACCCAATTTTCCACATCTAATATGAACTTTGCAGAAGTTAAATCTATGTCTCCGTGAACAAAGTTACTACCGATACCAAATGAAGGATTTGGTGGAGATATAAAGTAAGTAATAACAAAAAAACAGGCGAAAACAAGTGTTATTACCATTGATACAGCTAAAGTACCACAACTGTGGCTAGAACTTCCATCCGCGCCACCCAAATAATTATTCGCAAACATGACAACTTTAAAATCTAGGAAATAACACACTTGTTTTCGGTTTGATCTTGAATTCGAATCTGAAACCAAAAATTCAATCAACAAGTTATAAACACTCATAATCATCATAATCTGCACACAGTAAAATACACAAATATAGCACACAAAACATCCTAAAGTGATGCAACAAATACCCAAAAAAACACAAAGCATAACATATTAGCATGTATTAGCATAATCAATCTCAATAAAACTCCCAGTATAACTCACCTTACAAGATTCAGGAAACTGCAATCCAGCTTCATCACAACCGGCTTTTGTAACACGAGGGCACGACCTCACAACAAGGTATTCCAACGACCTACAAGCCTTTGAAACCATGCTTATTCCCAACACAGTAATCTTTTGACAGTTAGTGATTCTCAAAACCTTCAAACCCAACCCGAATCCCTTATTCACATTCCCTAATCCTTGAAATGCAGCATCCGTCACCTCCTCACAACAGCCGATATGAAGAACCTCTAAACTAGTGCATTGTGAAAGTATGCAATTCAATGAAGTGTCAGAAACATTTAAACCAAAGTCCATTATCAAGACCTTAAGGTTTCGAGTAGATGCAGCCAGTGATTTTATAGATTTACTGGATAAACGCCGACACCCTGAAATAGTTAAGGTTTCAAGATTCTTACAACAGTTAACCACTGTGAATATAGATTTGTCTCCAAGGTTATAACAATCCAACAACTTTAATGTCTTTATGGAGGTTGAATAGGCTTCTGCAACAGTGGAGATTCCTAAATCTCCAACACTGGTGCACTTGTTTACATCTAGGTGTTTTATGCGTTTACATCCGTTAACTAAAGCAGTGAGTCCAGCATCTGTGATGTTGATGCAACCTTGTAAGCCTAATTCTTCTAACTTGTGACAGTTTTTTGAGAGAGATTCTAGAAGTTTGTCGGTAACAAAGCGGCAACCACTAAGGTGTAAGATTTTTAAGTCATGACAGCCCTCTGTAACAGCTAACAGTCCCTTATCAGTTAGCTTTCTACAGTATGAAACGTCTAGTGACTGTAGCGAAGAAAGACCATATCCGATGGCGGACATTCCAGCATCTGTGATGCCTACAAAACCATGATTGTTATCATTTGTCAGTAAAATTTTATAAAAAGCTGCTGAGGTTTGATGATTAATAAGATGTGTTCCAACACTTCCAAGAATGAGCAACAACTCTAATTGCATTATCAGCAAATTCAAACAAACAAACATATCAACAAAATCATCAGGGCGTCTCTACAGAAAAAACAAAAAAAAACAATTGCTTTAAGCCCCCAATTATAAGGGCCCCCAAAATTGAAATTAAAACTACTATTATATATATATATATATATTCTAAGTTAAAAATATGTGATAATCCAATCAATATATGTGTTTTAAGAGATAAATGAGAATAGATATCAAAATAATTGAAGCCTTATTGAGATCGACTTAAGAAACTTGGATATAACATACTTGTATCTTAAATCTTGTAATATGTTATATGATTCAAAATTGAAAGATAGTTTTCTATTGCATGAACAACAACATTAAGCAACAATGAAATCAAAACAACAAACAAACCTTCACAATACTGCAGTTTAAGCACACGCAACCCCGTGAATCCCGTAGCAACAACCGACAGATCCGAATCAGTGACTCCAGGATACAACGATCGCGTCGCAGATCGCGTTAAATCGAGATCATTAACACGAGTGAATCGTGCAGCCATCTTACGAAGCAAATGAACATCAGCACAAACACGAAGCTTCGTGCACTCCGTGCTCTGAATATGGAGCCATCGTTTGCATACAAGACCGAACACATCTTTATCTTCATCGGTTTCGAGTTTATCCAACACTGATCGGAGCTCATCGTCCCTTAATCGATCGTTGATGCAAATGTTATCTTTTTCCTCTTCTTTTGGTTCTTCTTCAATTGCCATTGTTGTTATGTGGTTGATTTCATCCATTTGGGGGTGAATTACTGGAGGTTTGGATCGTGTGCCGATAAACACTGGTAGTGATTGAGAACAAGTACGGAGATTACATGTTTTTGTAGTTTTGTGGTGTTGTGGGATGATGAAATTTCGAAGTTTTTGTTGATTAAGGACATGTGTCGACTGTCGTGAGTTGGTGATTGCTAAAAGAAAGTTAGATTTACGTGCACATCGACTATAGCCACTGTTACATTCTTTAAACATGTTTCGTGAGGAATATTTTTTAAAAAATAGGGTTTTTAGAGAAAGATTATTGATATAAAATAGTTTTTCTTTTTGAAATTAGACATTAGGGCTATTCGTCCCTGTTATGAGCGGGTTCTCTGGTCTCGATCAACGTGTCACCGATTCCATTAGAATACAAAGCTGTCACATCATCGAACTAATAACTCGCCCCTGTTATGGGCGAGTTCTCAGAAAGCAAAATTTTAAATTTTCTTTAAATAATAAAATTATATATGGGACAATCCGATATTCCATTAATTTTCTTAAAATGTTATCCGTGTTCAATTGAATAAATTGTGAATTCGGATTAGTCAGTTGAACTTGATTCAATTATATTGTTTCAAACTTGGTTCAAATAAACCCAAAACTACTTAGTTTAGGAATTGGCTTCAAACTATCAGCCCTAGATTCATTCCATTTTAAATTTAAGTTTGCCTTTTATTCATCTCAAAATTCATGTAATCACTTTGATCCCGTTAAAAAAACTAAAATAAATTTAAGTGTTCCTTTTGAACCATGCCAGACCAAAGTAACCATATCTATCATGCACTCGTATGAATCTAAAAAGTGCATTAAAGTTCTTTTCCATGTGGTTTTTCCAAAAGAGTACAAACTTTTTAAATATATAAGGTAAGCTTTTTATATTGAAAACTAGTATAATATTTCGTGTAATACACAGATTAATTAAATAATATATAAAATAATTTGTAATAAAAAGTTAAAAATTATAAATGATATTTGTAATAAGATATAATTGAGTTAAAAATAAATATTTTAGTTTTTTCTCTAACAGGATCAAGGTGATTACATGAAATTTGGGTATGAATAAAAGACAAACTTAAATTAAAATGTAGTGAGTCTAGGGCTGATAGTTTGAAGTCAAATCCTAAACTACGTAGTTTTAAGTTTATTTGAACCAAGTTTGAAATAATATAATTGAATCAAGTTCAACTAACTAAACCGAATTCACAATTCATTCAATTGAATACGGATAACATTTTAAAAAAATTAATCGAATATCAGATTGTCCCACACATAATTTTATTATTTAAAGAAATTAAATAATTTTGTTTTCTGAGAACTCGCTCTTGGCAGGGGCGAGTTCTTGGTTCGATGATATGATAGCTCTGCATTCTGATGGAATCAGAATCAGTGACACGTTGACCGAGACCAGAGAACCCGCCCATAACAGGAGCGGTTACCTCTAATGTCTAATTCCAAAAAGAAAAACCCCCCATGTCAACCATCTATCTCTAAAAACCCTATATATATACACACTATTGGGTCAAAAATTTACACTACTAGATCAAAAATCTACACTACTAGATCAAAATTTTTAACTATGTAAAAATAAGAAGGGGAGCGGGGGGCCCTCCCGACCCCTTATAACCTTCACCCTTGTGCGGTGTGACGGTGTTTCTTTTATTTTTCTAGTTATTTTTATTTTTGTGTTTTTACTTATTAGTCAATCAATTTTTTTGTTAATTGTTTTTTATATACATATTTTTAATAAAATAGTAATATTATATAATTTTTAAAATATTACAAAGTTATAAGAAAAAGATTAATAGAAATATAATAGAAAACATAAATATTACAAAGTTAAAAGAAAAAGTTTAATAGAAATATAATAGAAACAGATTTAGTATCTAGAGGCCAACATTCGAACTCAAGCGGTTGACTTTTAGGGTCAGACGATTATTTCATAGGCGGTGACACTTGTGTTAAATAAACAGGATCAAAATAAGTCACTTGTGTTAAATAAACGGGATCAAAATAAGAGACACGTGTGTTAAATAAACAGTTTAAGGGATCAAAATAAGAGGCGTATTGAAAAGGAAATTAATTAGTGAAAGGACATGAGCTATATACATTCCAAAAACCCTACTAAACCTAATAGGCTAAATACTAAAACTCTATTCTAATATATTCCAATAATTTTCTCCTCGTTTGTGTTTTCAAGTTACTAACTCATTGACACAAGCTAGAAACCCTAATACATATCTAATATATTCCAATGATTTTCTCCTCTTTTGTGTTTTCATGTAAATAACTCACTGACACAAGCTTAATATTTGTACTTTACAGTCGACGCGATCTTACAGTTGTAATCATTAAGAATAGAATAGCTTGTTTCAAATAGAATATAGACGAACAAATATTTAGATTAACAAGATAAACTATCAAAATTTCTGAAAGTATACTGAAAACCAGTGAATGATTCAATAAGATTCCCCGGGAAATTTCTACAAGCAAAAAAATATACAATTTCAAGATGTTCTATTTAACATCAAAGAAACCTAAGAAGCCGAACATTATCAATTATCAACCATACTACATGAACAAATGACTGAATATTAAACAGGCAAGCCGATCAGCCGTAGGCTCACACATACAATGCAATCAAAGCTCTGAAAGAATTGCAGGGATGTAATGTGACAACTCGGCAGTAAGTGACTGAAAACCGTTGACCAGTTGTGTGTGGAAATCTTGATCTTCATCACCAATAAGTCGAAAATGCACTCGTATTGCACGCTTGCAAACAGCCATGAACTCAAGAAGAGCAGCGATCAGTTGCTGCAGTTCTTGTGACCTAAGTCTTGTTGCAGGCTCCCCTGATAAGAAAGCTGTGCACACACCAAGTACTCCACTGTTCACCTGCACACATATATTGGTGATTAGTTGGGATTACTGAAAGGTGATAGCAGACTGTAAATATAACTAACCCCTTCCTTTTTTGTATATAAATTAAAAACGAGTGAAAAAGTCTGTGGCTTGATGTTCAAAATGGCCCTTTTCAACTTGAACAGGTTTTGCCCTGTTACCCATCAATTAGACTAGTTATATTTTGAGGTTTTTTAAACCATTAAGGCTCAGACAATAACTGCTTGACTAGTTACCACTTGGCACATCTAGAGGTATCCAAATGTAATACTATACTCTATATATAGCCATATTATACATACACTAACATACAATTACTCTTTCCAGTTTAAGTTTATACCTATTTATTAAGCTGTCATGAAAAAAGGGGTTGCGGGTTAACCCAACACATGCAAAATATACTAGTTTAACCCAAACATGTTTTGACACATCACACAAACTGCTTGCTAGCCCAGCTAGGATTTTGCCACCTATATTTGGCCATTCAATCAAAAACTAAAAGTGAAATGCTAACTCAACAAAAAGTTCCAAGTAATGAAAACTCACTTGAACTGCAACAGACCCTTGAAGTATCCTCTGTAAACTCTGGAGCCGCGGAAGCTGATCACCATCAGAGCTGCGTGCTCTTCAAGTTCATTTCTTAGCGCAGCAGTTCGGGTCTCAATCATACCAATAGCATTCTCCACAGGTGAAAACTCCAGTGATTCAGATTTAGTAACCAAAAGCCGGTTCACCAAAGCAGGAAAAGATCCCTCAGTTTGAACCACAGTTCGTCTTTTCCACTGATCTTCCAACCCACCTTGAGTCTTGCCATTTTTAGTGAAAGGGGTATCAAACAAGAACCGATCAAAAACACGAGCACGAACCGCACCAGTGGAGAGAGAAAAAAGCCTCTCCCTTCTACTTCCAAGATCTTCATCTTCCATTACTGGATCAACAGCTGTAATTTGCAGATAGCAAACACCAGGCTCTAATTCATCAGCTTTTACTTGTCGGGAGTCGGGAATTATATGTAGCGTGTGATTACCATCCATCCGTAATTCATATATATGACTAAGTTTTTCCATTATGTCACCTAATCTTACATCACGAGGCTCTCGGTATACATATTCTTTTTTGTTAAGTTTCCCAAATTTCTCACCATAAAATCCCACGCGATAATATGTGGCATCTATAAATGGAATTGGGCTTGATTCTTGTTCTAAGATCGATTCATAGATGTTAGTTAGCATACTATGGCATTTGGCTAGTTGTCCATACGATCTTCTGCTTTTATAAACTGGAATCACAAGTTCTAGAATGGACGCACAAAAATGATATAATTCGGCTTGAGAGAACAACTTATTTGCCAGCTGTAAATATTTTACAGCAGATTCAACGGTCAGTTTTGAAGCACCGTATCCTTCAACTTCTGCTGCTGAGGTCTCTGATGTGATCTCAGTGCTGACCATTGGACATATTTTGCGCAGTGCACTCACATGATTATTGCTCCAGACTTCATCATTTCTGCTCACAAGAGCCTGCAAAAGAAATCTTAATACTAAAAAACTCATTCTAAAAGAGTGAATAACATTTTTTTTACATTTAGCAGTCTGGTTGCTATCCACCTGCATTACAACGCCAGCAACAGCAACAGCACACTGAGCAGCTTCAGCCCATGACTGCATCTCTTGATGTGCATCACATAAATGCAGTAACCACATTATATGAAGATCTGGTACTGGAGCAAATGCCATTGCAAGTTTATAGAAACTTTCTGCAGCAGCATATCTATCTGTGTTCATAAGTGATCCCTGCAGCATCAACCAGGTAATAAGATTACCATAATGTTCAGGTTGGGTAATGGTTCAAAATAGGTATTTTTGGTACTTGTTGGATCAGGTTGACCCGAAAAATTTTCCAAAAAAAATATTTTTAATAATTAATTAGATTGTGGTTACCAAAAAAACAAAATTTGAAATAAAAACATTGAGGAATTATGCGTGAAAATACGCTTTAGGTGTCTTTAGACTTGTTTCCTTTTTATAGTTCTTTTTCTATAATCATTAAAGATAAAAAAATAACCCGAGTCGGCCCATCAATAAAAGATATTGTAAAGAACCTTGAGAATTACCAAAAGTGCATGTTCCAAGCTGGCATCAAGAGCCAGAAGAAGACTATTAGATAAGGTTTTGACCTCTGCCCATGACCACCGACTTTCTGTTGATCCTTCTGGATCGCCAATAAGTGAAGTTTCTGGAAGCCCACATTCCGTTAATAAGTTCGAACTTTTGCTTTCATCTGCCATTTCTTCTAATGATTTTCTAAGACGATGTGCTTCATCACTTTCTTCAAGTGTTCCATCAGACTTCATTTGAGTTACTTGGACATCTGACATTAGTTCTGATAATGTAATTGTAAGCATGGCCCTTAATCTTGCTGTTTGTGTAAAGTGAGAGAAAGAGCTCTGAAAAAGCATACAAAGGGAAAATAACAGTTGGTGACAATTGAAACAACGGATAACGAGTTAAACAGGCTAAGGATGAAATGTTCATTCTCAGTACAGGTTGGGTTGACCCACAAACACCTCTAAGTTTATATTTTTTAAAAGGTAAATCTAATGTGTGATTATGATTATATTAAGAGTATTGTAAGACTATAATCTAATGTTTCAATAAAAACAATTTAGGAGGTTATATACAATGAAAATAGAACATTGGAGCTTGACCGGTTCCCTTTCAGCTAAACCTTTTGATTCGACCCATTTACCCATATGAGATAAATCAACACATAATCTATAGCCCTAATATTTAAAGTAGCAAAACAAACTGTGTAGACATACCCTTACAAGGATCTGCAAACCTATCACAGCTCTTTTCCTGATATTTTCATTACGGAAAACAGCAAGTCTAAGAAGATGGAATGCAATTTTCTTTAAGAAACGATCATTTTCCCTTGCCATTAATGTTGACCCATGAAGCTGAAATACACTGTTGAATACTGGAAATAGTGATTTCCAGAATGCCAAAGATTGACTACGTGAGAACATACTGGTAAATATGGATGTAATGCAATCCAATTTTCCATAATCGGTAACTATACTATGTGACGCAGAAGCTTTAGAAAATTTCTCTGTTATTTCCAGGATTTGAAGACTGACAGCAGCACTAAGGTTTTCTTCCCAGAGTTCCTGAAACAAAACAATATTTTTGCCTATAATTGACATAAGTGTCGCCATAATTTAGATATCAGTTGAGTGCCACGTTTATTTTACATAACATACAAGTTTTTCCCTTAAAACTGGATGTAGAGATTCCCTGAGTGCTTGGCTTGAAGCTCCAATTCTAGAAGATTGTGCTTGAGCAAGAGCTTCTCTTAAGGAAAATGGTTGGCTAGGGGAGCTTAGCTGGGAATTCACTCTCTGCCATACATATCCATTCTCAGATGCACCCTGTGGCTGATTAAATGTCAACAATTTAGATTATAACCACGATGATAAATAGTATAAGTCATGGTTTTAAAAAGCGTTTCAGGCGTATGCCTCGAGGCGAGGCGAGGCGGAGGAAAATCGAATCTAAGGCGGCGCCTCATGGGGTCTAGCCAGTATGTACGCCTCATATAGTCGAGGCAGTACGTGAAATGCAGAGGCGGTAGTTTTTGGTGAGGCGGCTGACTTTTGGGCGGGAAAGAAAAAACCCACTGGCGGCAAATTTTTCACTTTCTCTTTATAATTAGACCACATAGAAGGCACATGCAGACCGCATATGGCCGCAATTTCTCAATTATTCCAGGTTACACCTCAATTATCGCAACTTTTTCAATTATCCCCATCGTCATCAATTATTGCATGTTTCCCTTTGTTTCAGAATCTGATTTTGAATGTATGTGATGATTAAAATGTTTGTTTGTGGGAGTGAATGGAAATTGGAGTATTTGACATCTAATTTGTATCAAAATATTGCAAATCTATGCTGGAAATTGAATGTATGTAATGGTTTAATGTTTTTTTGAGAAGTTTAATACTTTAATTCATAATTTGAGAACATTTTTGTGTGCTAAAATTAATTCTAGCTGAAATTAGTTCATCATCCTGCTAAGTAATGCTTACGAAAGTGTTTTTTTTATGTTTTATTATTTTTTTATAAGATATATAATTTTTATATTTATTTTTTAATTCCGCCTCGGGCTTACGCCTCGGTTCGCCTCGAGGCTTACGCCTCGTGAGGCAAAGGGAAAACGCCTCGAGGCTCGATTCCATTCTTTTAAACCTTGGTATAAGTATATTTTTTTTGACTAATTATCTAATAACTGCAACTTTAAATTGCAATAATCAGATTTCTAATGAATGACTAAACAGATTATCTTTTGACTATTTAAAGGTCAAATAATCAATTTTGGATCGTCCGTTTCATACTAGCTAAAGCAAAACTGATTATTTAAGATTAAATAAAATTAACCACTTTACCTCTCTTTTAACCTTATTCTGGAGACTTTTATTCCCATTTCACGTACTTTTTCACTCTCAGATTTCACGAAAAATGTACTGTCTTGGCCATGTTACCTATTAATTTTCTGAGATAATGTGGGTGGAGGCCACCAAAGCATTCAATTTTTTTCATTAAGGTCACCCAAATACCCAATATATAAAAACTATTTTATAGGCCACAAAAGTACGTATCCTGGTTTCATTAACACCAAATCTGTAGGTTATTAATCTTGATGGGGTCAAGTCAGGTCATGGGTCG
Source organism: Flaveria trinervia (assembly GCA_025506515.1). Taxonomy (NCBI): domain Eukaryota; kingdom Viridiplantae; phylum Streptophyta; class Magnoliopsida; order Asterales; family Asteraceae; genus Flaveria; species Flaveria trinervia. The sequence continues at coordinate 83,623,370 of CM046455.1, read as the reverse complement.
AAGTGTCGAACGGGTCAACATCAGTTTAAAGACTTTGAAGTAGTTAACAGTTAACAAAGTCATGGGTTAGTTGTTTAATATGTTGAGTAAAAACAAGGGGTAGTAGCAACATTGTAGGAGTCAGTTATTTGCTTTTTATTTAGTCCACCTTTTGCATGTAGTTGTATATATATTTCTCCATCAGTATGAATGAAAGAAGTAGTTGAGCAGTAAATTGTTATCTTTCTGTGTGTGAGTTTTGCGTGTGTTAATTTGGGCCTGAACAAACAAAATCCTGTCAAAAACATTCAGGAATATTGTAACATGACAAAAAAACAAATTTTTTTTACATCTTAGTCATTTCTTGTAGATTGATACTTTGATACAAGGGTACTTTTGTCTTTTTTGCACCTTTTAAGATCTTTTCCGTAATCAGGCATTTTTTTGGCTAAATTTTATATAAATGAAACCAGATGTATATGTGGGTTGTCCAGAAATTAGTTACAATATATGAGTGTCCATAATGAAAAAGGTTGAATACTTGGTTTGCCTTCACATACACCATCACTTTTATAAACAAGAATTTACCAAGCCCTCAAAAATTGATGATTAAAATTAAAAACAATATTACTATACATACCCGAACTTCCTGACGAGATGCTTCAGAGAGATACTGATTAATGGCAGGGGAAAGCCTGTCGGAGTACTTCGGAGACATAGGTGCATCAGCAACTGGGCTCCTGCTGCCTATAAGCATGCTATCGACACTTTTTTTGTGCTGCATGTGTGCAATAGAAGTCTTTTTAAAAAGTAAACAGGCAACAAGACAATGTATAAGGGTATAACATCTCAAAGGTATCACAAACAAGTATCAATAAAATACAACTATTCCCCTTATATAAGCATCAATCAATTTTGCATTTTAAGTGGTTAATTTTAACACATTAAAATCGATAGACAAGTTTTGGTAGTGGAGGATAACCTCAAAAACAACTAAGCAATCCTCAAGTAGTTTGAAAAACAGTCTTGTTCGAGCGATATTCTGCTGCCAAGCCTTCAAAAGTGATACATCATCCAGATTACGTAATATTTGCAAAATTACAATCAACACTTCACGTTTTTCAACAGCGCTCAGATTATAAAATACGGGCATTTCATCAAGTATCTGCACAGGAGAGGAAATAAATTTGCTAACTTAAGAGGTCAGTATAATAGAATTAGAATATTTACATGTTTACGTCCATGGTGAGTGAAAATGATAATTAAAAATTTTGAGCAACAATTTGTTAACTTAATCTCCCATAAAAAAAAGAGTAATCATCATCTTAGTTACCTGTCCCACAAGTGGAAAATATAGTTGGGCGATATACAACTTATCCTCTGGCTTCTGGTAACGAGAATCAAACTCATGCTTGCATAAGAGGACTACCAACATCCTTGCTGCCTAGAAATAGAAATATGGAAAACAATGAGGGACATCACTAGTTTATTGGAAAGGATTAAATTTATACAAAAATGATATATTATTATACCCACTTTTGCTCGCTGAGATAAATCATCATGATCCCAAGTTATAAAAAGTTCTTGAATTAACAGAGATGAAAGGTAGTTCCTGAATAAAAAGCACATCATATATGGCATGTGGGAACACAAAAAAATTAATATTTCCTAAAAAGAACTATGATTAAGTGAACAATAAGGGATGGCCCACAGTCCAAAACATCAAATGCATAGACCTACCACGAATTCAAGAATAGGTCTCCTCAAACTTGATTAAGTGAAGAATTTCAAATAACTAATCAACAAAAAATATATACCTATCAGAAGGATCCCGCCCAGGCATTTCAACAAACAGATCATGATCACATACTATTTGTAAAAATGTAAGCTTGCAATCATGCAAAACTGATTGACAAACACCAGAGAATTTATCTAGGTACAAAGACACCTGCAATGAGAAGGCTCATATATAAACCAAAATGTTTATGGTTGGCAATTGTTATAATATAATAATATTGCTGCTTAATAAACCCATAAACCTACCAATTCAAAAACTTGGCGTGGCTCTACGGTTGACAAAAGATCATAACAGAAGAATGCCAAACTACTGTTTAAACGTTTTGCTAAACTTAACCCCCTTTTACAACGTTCATGCACTTCTGTCAAAAGGCAATCATATAATTGCATGATGCACCTAAATACACTCTCTTTTAACTGCATTGATGGGATATCTTCACCTGTGGCACATATCAATGAGAGTAGGTTTCAACTTGTTATATATCCATTTAATAAAGGACTAAATGCTTTAAATTTTAATAGAAGAATATTATTATGAGTAGTTCTAAATTAATAAAAGAACACCTAGAGGCAGATTGTGATACAATAGTCGGGTCTGCTCCAGTGCCATTGACTTTACAACTAATTCAAGGAAAAACCAAGCCATTGATAATACATCATCATATACGGGTCCAACCCGATAGCCTTTGGCCTGAAGCGTAAAAATATAAATAAATAAATAAAAGATCCTTGGCCACAAGAAACCTGCGATAATAAACAAAAAAGCAAAACATTTACCTTGCTTCGAGCCAGACTTCCCCACACGGTTGACAAACCAGGATATACTGGAGCTTGTTGACCGCCAAAATCATCAAAAGCATAATCCACAAAATTTACCAGAATATATTTCTTTCAGCTTCATCAACTGACTCTTGCTGTACTCTACAGAAGATAACAAGATATGCAGCATTTTTATGTAATAAAAAGGAATCTTAATCATGTGAAAATCTTTAGAAGTAAATACCGTGTCAAAATATTAACCATAGCTCTAAAAGCAGCAACCTGTGAGAATACAAATAATAAACCTAGATCAAAGACCGATGATAAACATGATTTCACTTGTTGATCACTATTATAGATGCAAGGGAGAAACCACGCTGCAGAAATTGGTGAAAATTAATTAATATACTGGGAAATAAATTGGCTAACCTGAAGAGTTTCTCCCCCATTGCCAATAAGATGGAGAAGAATATTCAATATAGGGTGAAGAAACTGCAGCAGAGCAGTTGAATCTACATTTTTTAAACTGTTGATTGCCTGAAAAAGGTTTACTTACATGTTAGATTGTTATTGGTTACATTAGAATGCTGGAACATAAATATCTCATCAAACATGCATACACATAGGAAAAGTAACAATCTTCCAACAAAAAACATGTTTCAGTTTTCTTTTTCACACAATTTACAGTTGATTTTCCCATATGCCATTTGATCAAGAAAGAGGATAAACACAGGTTGTATCAAGGTTAAGAATATTAATTATGCTAGAAAAACTAAATCCTATGTACAAGAACCACCAATCTATATATATATCATTATGGACTTGTGCTAAAGTAACAGATGTGATAACTTCACAGCTAACCATCTAACCAGTTACATAACAGACAGCTGAACTGGAAAATAATGAAAAATGTTAGATGTGGAAAACTGATTAGAGCTAACTCAATATCTAAAATATACATGGCAATACATGTTCCAGATTAATCCTGCCCCAAACCGTTTTGACATGTTATCCAGCTTGCCGGACTCGCCCATTTTGCCACTTTTATGGAGGATTATAAGTGCCATTCTACGAGGGGATTCCCACTAAAGCCAGATATGACAAGGTTTAAAAGTCCATGATGTAAAATTGCCCTATGTCAGTTTGGTAACAAGAACAGAAATAATTAATATCTTTATAAAAAAAATTAAAAATTAGTACCTCAAGGAGTTCAGAGCTCCAAGGCGGGCTTGTACGAAGTGTGTGTCTGTCATATTCAAGAAAAAAATCTCTAATACGCTCACTAATAGGGTACAAGGAGGAACAAAGTCGTAACCGCAAGCGAAAAACACTTTTCCCATCTTCCAAGTAATCGAGCCTCTCCTACAAAAAAGGTACAGAGGTAAACTCATAAATAACAATAATGATACAAAAATGTATGAAAATACAAAATATTACATACAAAAGGTAACATACCTTGCTACTTTCTTGTAGATAGTGTGGAACCAACTCTTTCATGATTGGTAGAGAAATGTCAGATCTAAACCTAGGGGAAAAAAGTAAATATGGTCAAGTTGGCCTAAAGTTTTAGAGGTAATAGGATTAATAGAAACACACAAAAACACTTACTGAGCATGTGTTGATAATGGAAGAGCTGCATATCCAATAACTACTGGTTTTGGAGATTCCAACTTTGTTTGAAGGTCAATATGAAAAAAGGTGAACAAAAGGTGGTGTTGTGGGGTCCACATAGCAGGGAGTGAAACTTTCAGTTCATCATGGTAACAAGCCACCCTACTTCCAGGAGCCACTTGTGTGTGGGCCCATTTTTGTAGGGATGCACCCGGTTCCCTTGCATACATTGCCTGTTTGAATTAAACCAGATTTCAATTTTGTTTACAAGATTTGTAGGAGAAGTAGTTGTAAAGTATGCTAAAAGTTCACCAACCTCTAGTGGCTGTTTTCTGGTATCAGCATCATCCTGCCTGAGTTCAGTTCTTATAAATAAATTCCTTTTCCGGTTCAAACTGACAGTCAATGGGTAGACATATAGACAGTGAAAAAGCTGTAAAAAAGGCTCGTTTCTTATCATTGTACGGAAGTCAAAAGCTTGAACCTGTAAATCCAATCAAAAATTAATTATGAACTCGTATAGAATAAAAGCGTTTGCTGCACAAGGCAAATCATATGTTCAAGTAAACAGCAGGAAACTAGGTAAGAGAGAAGTTCCTCCTCAACAAAGTTCCAATAATTGTACCATAAAAAACCATATTGCATGTCTTTGTTTCCTTGCATATCTATTCTACTATACAGTGATTCAGTAGCATAACTGAAATATAAAATTGATAGACTGATAGACATAAGTGATAATTCCAAACAGCAGCAAGGATGAAAATACAACACTCATTTTTCTTAAGGATGTGCGGAAATCTGAAACCTTGTGTGGAAAAAGGATTAAAATGGACCTGTTCAATTATTTGTCTTTTTCAGCATTAATAATACCCATAACCATTCCCGAATAAAAACATTTTTCCTGTTAGGCAATAAATAAAGTATGCACTATGCAGTAACAGATCACCTCAGAACAGACGGAACTTTTGGTTTATCAGGATATATTTCAAGAAAATAACAATTTAGCTTACTAATTAGGATTTTTTATGCCCATGTTTCCCTTTTCCTTACGACCGCAAAAAAGGAATAAACTAAAATTGCAGCATTACTAATAGATATTACCATGCAATGAAAGGGTTCCTGTAAGAGATTCTTGTAAAGTGAAGGACTGAAGGGTAAAGTAATAAACATAAAACAACATAATAACTAAAAGATATCTTGTTTACACAAGGATATATGTCAAACTTACATCATTATTAGTCACATCTGCAACAGATCCATTTAAAGGTTGTTCTTTATGTCTAGTTGAATGAATGTTTCTCCACTCACCGACTGTGGATTCAGTTAGTCGATATCCATGGTCATGTTCATTGGTTATACTTCCATCTGAAGCATTCTCATACTCAGTGTTAGCAGCTTGAAGCTTTTCTATTTCCAATCGCAACACACCTTTCACAGGCTTATGAACCTTCCGTTTAGGATCCTGAAAATAATCAGTTGGGATGATGTATATTAATAGACCAACTTGTTGCATAGCACACTAGGCATATGTAATTTTATGTAGTTCCTCAATGTCCCATCGCCAAACCCTCCAAGCAAATAATATAAGAACGTTAAAGGTATCCAATATTAGAAGTTTAGAAGCACAAACATGTTTAGAAATTACACACACACAGATAAAAGGGATTCACATTTTACTAACAATAGCAGGTAACGGTGATCTTGTAAGAGTTAACTGGTTTCCAGATGTCACATCATTCCAAATCAGAAAAAGTCAACAACGTCAAGTACAGACATGTGTCTGAAAAGGAAACTTAAAGTGCCAACACGTCAGCTACCATGTCATCATTTTTTACCACATTATCGGGTCAGATTACTCAAATGAGAACATTTCAATTACATCAAAACAAAGAAATTAAAATCTGTTGCCTTCGTTTCTGAAATGGAAATTCTTCCAGGGTATGTTACAGTGGTACCTTTTTATGCAAATTGCTCCAGTAATAACCAAAAGTACAAAATTTATAAACAACTGATGTTAGTGTACCTGAAGTGAATCTTCAGTATAACTCTCTTTGACTTTATTTAAGTTTGACACTTCAACTACAACAACATTTCCACTTGAGTAACCCATTTGTCCATATAATGAGACCTTTGCAATTGGCTCAGAAATACCATCATGCAAACTAGCTCCTGATAAGCTATGAGCAAGTGGGCTGCTAGGGGAAGCAGAACCACCAGAAACTGAACCAATGTTGGTATCAAACAATGGAATTAATGCCCAAGAAAATGACTCTCTATAAGGCATCATCTTAGACCAAACTTGTAGTTGTTGCTTTTCTCTCTCAGTCAAATGAACCTATTCCATTATTGTACCATCAATGACACTTATAATTACATTTATCAATCATAAATCATTGTTATTAATGTTGTTAATACATACTGGTTCTTTGCGAGAATAAACAGATGGAGTTACTCCACCTTCTTCAGTAGCACACTTTTCTAATTGTATAAGCAAGCAAACAGATGCTGAAGGGGCATCTAGATAAAAAAGTCCACGAGATTCAGATGAACTGCCAGCCTGAAAAGGTTGATAAGATAATATCAATATTCAGATCTTAGTACAATTTCAGTTATACATATAAATAACCTAAAATGTTATTGGTGCTTACATCCTGCATATCAGATGGAAGAACATGAAAAATGAAGTCCTCTGACAGCTTTTCTCTTTTATCTTTATTATACAATGATATAGTACCATAAAACGGCTCTACAAGCGCATAATAACTTATATCAGACTTTAGTAAACTGAAATACAAATTAGAAGAATCTGTGATGAAGTTAATGGTCATGATCTCACCAACTAATCCAGCTTGAAATGAAAGGGAAAGAACTTTTACAGAAATCTTCAAGCCCCTACAGACATGAAGAACGTATTAGGAAAAAAAAATTACTAGGGGAACAACAAAACCACAAATTTGGTGCATCTCTAAATTATAAATAATTTAAACCTCGGAGACTGTGGTATATTAGATTCTGGAATTCTTTGTCCAATTATCATGGACCTCTCATTTTCCCAGTCAAATACAGGTTCATAAGTAGGCAGGGGGGATTCACCATAATGCTGCATAATAATTTAAAATTCAATCATCGATGTTATTCTAAATCCTACAAATGCATAAATAATCAATGGAAAATAACCTCTGAAAGTTGTCGACCAGAGGTACTAGGTACATCATCATCGGTGTTGTCTTCAATCTTATCTTGCCTAGCATTAGCAAGATGCAACTCTGCAAAGTTCAAAAGGGTCATGTAAAATTAATTAACAAAAACATTTTTTGTTGCGTTACATATAGTACTCTGTTCGACCATATTATCAAGTCCATGAAAACTGTTTGGGGCATTTTTTCGGAGTCCAACACATTCAAACAATTATTTTTCTGTTCTAAAAAAGTAATTTCATATTAATGTATATATTTTTTCATATGTTACTACGTTACCTGTCTCAATATCAGTATCAGGCCCTTCAAATATATGGTTCTGAAAGGATATACCGCCAACACTTTCATAGTGCCCATACTTCTTTTCATCCTTTACCCAGTCCGTTTGGTAGCACTGAACAAGTTTATTTAGATGTGGCAGTTGCTCTAGATTTTCATCAAGCTGCAAGAAATAAAAGTTCTATAATGGCTAGGAGGATTTGAAAGGCATTATGGCATTAAGATTTCCAAGGTTTAGCCAAGGCTTAGCTCAGGACCCCACTACTCGTCGGATATAGTTTTTGAATATCCACAAATTACCTATTAATGTCATGTATTCTAGCAATAGTAATGAAATTTCCTATTATGAAGAACAGGGGTTTGTGACTTTGTATGACATAGTCACAATGTTGATTGTTCAGTTTCAATCTAGAAACACAAGCCGCCTTAACATCCCTCAGTATGAATAAATAACACAAGACTTGTAACCACAGCTAACCAGTGAGTCGATATTCAAATTTGCAGCAACTGGCTGGCGGGGCTTTCTTCTAAAACAATGGCCATTAGATGACATGTTCTGTCTGGCCTGAAATGAAAACATAAACAAAAAAAAAAACATTCACACGAATCTTCATAACATTTCTGTTCGCTCATTAGAACAAAGCTTACACACATAATTAGATGATAAATTACTCTTACATCAGATTATGATAAGGGACTACGTTATATACAATATCTAAATGTCACAGAATACTTTCAAAGCCAAAACCTACCAAACAAAAAGCACGGTCTCACTTACTACATTCAACCAATTAAATCATCACTACATAAGAGAACAGATATGTGAACCTCAATCCATAATTTCCATGTTTTTCCCTTGTAAGTACTCCATCAATAATATCATAGTTATGATCAGATTTCATTTTTGGTATAGTTGGTTTAGAATCAAACCAATGCTACATTAGGTCCATAAATCATAATCATAAACAGACTCACTAGACACCCAGATTCTCCGTGATACTGCCAAAATTTATATCCACAAACACCATCTTAAACAAGTTCAAGCATCCCGAGCAACTATTCCACAACAGATTGCACCTCATGCAATGAAAGTGACACATACATCTATCAACTTCCCCTCCAGAAACAAAACTACAGAAAATACCAACAAAGGTAACAACAGTGATCAAACCTCTGCAAAAACCACGCTCCTCCATATCAAAACACTTCACCTCCCCAAACCCCTAAAACGCACTAACCCTAATTCCAACTCAATGCAACCACTAACTCATCACATATACCCCAAACCAGTTAACAAACCATCAACAACTTCACTCAAAACACAACATTCAACCAGCCGATTCACAGTAAACCAAACGAACACTTTCCCATAACCACAAACAATTAGCAAAAACAAAGTCAAACACCCGTCCAAACAGGTCAATTACAATGCATACCTAAACACGTCAAACCGCATCCCTAATCATAGTGCATTATAAAACTAAAACACGTCACATTGGATCTCAATAACATTCATTCGAATAATGCAGTTTCCAATTACAATCTTACGTCGCAATAAAAACAGATACTACTTATTAACTGACCTCAGAAGACGCAAATTACCGCCAATTGAAGTGAGACTTCAGTTTCAAGTTTCAAGTGTTCAGATCTACGGAATAAAGCCTTTTTAAAACATACATCAATTGAAGCACCAAAAGCATAGAGGTAAGAGGTGCCGGAGTAGGTCAAAAGTCGCCGGAGAGTTGTAGTCGGAGGTTGCTTAAAGCTTCGTCATTCGGTGGCCAGTGGAGTTAGGCAATTGGTATGTATGTATGTATGTATGTATGCATGCATGTATGTATGTGTATGTATGTAATCTGTATTTATCACCTTCATCACTGTGAGCTTTTAAGTTTTAAGCTTTACCTCGTTTCGCAGAGTCAAACGGTGTCGTTGAGGAATGTTTCCTTTTATTGCATTACTTTGTAGTTTCTTTTAGATAGAGTGGCATGGGTAGCTAACCTTTTTATTCGGGGTTGAACTAAAAAGATATTAAAATATTCTAGTAATCAAGTTTTTAAAAGTATTTTAATTTAGTCATTTATACATATTTTTTTCAAACTGGACTACTAAACAATCAAATCGAGTTTTTATCAAATTTTCTTATGACAAGAAAGTAATGATGGAAAAAACGTAAGAGTTAAAATTTTCAATATATAAAATTATATTAAAAAATAAAAAAAAAACATGTTAATTATAAAAAAAAAATAAAAAAGTGCCTAAAATTTACGTCAACGTTCCATATCAACATCAAAAGATAGAAAAAAATATTTTCTAACTAAATCAAAAAATATAGCATGCCAAAAAATATGTTATGACTTTTAGTTTGTATAAAATTTAAAAACTGAGTGATCTAATTGAAACACTTTTAAAACTTGAGTTACCTAATTTGAACACTTTTGAAAATTGGTTACTATTTTACAAAGTTACCCCTTATTATTATTATAAAATATAAACCAAATCTAAGTGTGGGTTCTTTTTTTTATTTTTAGACATCAATTAAACAATAAGATGATCCCGATTTAAAATTTTGAATGAGTGTATTTAAGAGTGTATACAAGGCGAGCCACTTGTAAAATGTTTGAGATAAAGTGATAAACGTTAGTTTAAAGAATATTAGTTCGTCTTCAATTATATAATCCAAATAGGTTTTTTGTATGATTTTTTTGGTTCAATGCGTCGTTGAAAATGAAGAGAAGAGAAGCTTATGATTCAATAATCAAGGGCACAATCTAAGATAGAATCGATGATTTTGTTTCGGTATTTCTAAACATGAGTTTATGGTTTAATTGTTTTTTCAATAGATTCAGGCCTTGTGAGGACAAATATTAAATTATTAATTATGATATTGAATTTGATCTATAGATACTTGACCATGTCTATTTTTGAATAGTGTTTTTTGAATTTGACTTGTGTTTGATTTTTAGATTTTTGACCGATGTGGACTTTTGAATTGTGTTTTTTAGTATGTATTCTTCAATGGTTCATGTGCTCAATCTTCCAACTTTTTTGTAATTTTTATGTGTCTAGAGAAAAAAATGGGGTAGTTTAGTCAATTAGAAAGAATTACATTAGATTTAAACATTTCTTTTTAAAGTTTAGAATGATTGTTAAATTTTATCAACCAGATAGAACTTATGGAATATTTTCTAATTTTAGTTTTCTTAAGACCAACCAAAAGTAATTTTAAGTTTTAAGTTTTCAAATTCTATTTATTATTCAATTGAATTTCACGAATAAAACAACGTATTTAATGTTTATATTGCTAGTTATTGATTCAATCATACACCTTACTCTTAACCATTTAGGACTTTAAATTATTTGTGTCATTAGGTTAATATCATAATCGAAGATGTTCAATTTTGACCTTTTAATCATAAACTTGCAAATATATTTATAACATGACCATAACCAACATTGATTTATTTAGAGAATAATGAAATTACTCGATTGTTATTATTTTGATTTATATATAGACATGCACGTGTACACACTCATTAGTGAAACCCTCAATTAATGAGAGGTGTATAGTAAGACAAAACCAGTTCTACAAAACTGTTTGATAGTTTTTTAATGATTATTAAAAAGGTACATTTTAATGGTTTATATGTTTTTAATGGTTAAAAAATAACACTAATATTAAATGATTAATAGGTTAAATCTTAATGATACTTTTTAATCATTTAACATCAGGGTTAATTCTTAACCATTAAAAAGAAATAGGCTTTTAATGATCATTAAAAGGTTACCAGACAATCCCTAAATTGTAAGAAAAACTCACGTTTACTCGTAATCTAAGAGTAGATCCAAAAACAATATCAGAGAATAGCATAACATTTAAAAAGTAGAGCTATACAAATATAGTGAAAAGAAAACAAATATACGGTTAAATGACCGTCTTATATACTACGACGCAAACATTATTTTCAACAATCATGATTTTGTATTTAAAATTGGGTTTGTATAGCAAGGTAACTTGTTTTCTTCAGTTTTACTCGAGAAAAGATATTTCTAGATGGGTAATTTTAATCTCAAAATTATAATACTTATGTAGACTACCCTTATAAAAGTTTGTTTATATAATATATTACCCTAAAATACAATTCTCTCATTATAAAGCATACTTAATTAGTAGAAATAATAAGTTATAACATCAAAACTAGTAAAAAGAATTATAGAACTTTCAAGTTTCAAACATACATGAACTTGTAAAACCAGCATACATAGAAATGTTTGGATTAAGTTAGGTATAACTTTGACCAACAATACATAGAAATGCATACTAAAAAACGAGTTCCGCAACTCATGCATTAATATTCATCAATTTATGATGAATGTGACTTGACTTTTGTACGATGGAAGATGGCTGTTGGCCAAATTCTGACCCGATGTGACCCACTCCAAGACCTCATTTAGTGTTAAACCTTTAACCCATTATAAACCCAGCCTTTAACAAACCAAAAGCGTAAAAAACAACAACCCGATATAGATGGAGTAAACCTTGGGCCCTATAACGATGACAGCCGAAGTGAAGTCCGAAGTTATATCAGACGAGTTGACTATGGGGGTTAACTCGAGACTATGATTAACCAGAAGTGAAAAAATGTGGTTTTGGTTAAACCAACATATATGTAATTAAATTATACATTTACCAGTAAAAATGTAGCCTAACAAAAAAGATACCAAGTACTAAACATAATAAAAAGGCAAAATAACAACACATTTTCTGTTATATGAAACTTCATATTTTCACAGCAAGTTTGTGACAAACTCTACCGCATTGAACGCCTAGGGGTAGGTTTTGTCACTGCCTCCAGGAGTCTAAACATCCATCGGTCGAGCATTCCTGTCAACGATAATAACAAGAATAATAAGTAGGTTGTGTGTCGTAGAAAGATTTAATGTTTTTTTTCTTCATTACATATTTTTTTAAACGACGACAAGATTTTACATATGAATCTTCTTTGTTACATCTAGACACACAAAATTTAACACAAATACTTAATTTGAAAAAATGAATAGAAAATGTTTGCATGCCAGCCCAACCCAACTCGTTCTCACCCATGATATATATTACTTGTCTTGACCCAAACATAAATTGTCATGTTACCCAACCCAACCCAACCTACCCACCCAATTTGCCGCCCCTGGTTCCATAGTCCATTTACATTTGATGTTAATTAGAGGTTCTAAACTGTAGCACGATAGTTGGGACAAACCTGTTAAAGCAAATGTACCACCTAGCACCGCACATAAACGAGTTATGAAGTGGAGAAAACTCCGCCGTTCTTCTTTGATGGTAACAGTAATTGGTGAAAGATCATATAAAAAGTAAACCGCTGAATAACATAAAAAAATATTGAATAAGACCTCACATAAAACAGGTTTTACATCATGGTATTAATAAGGAAATAAGCATCCAATTCAGAAACAAACCTGGCCATGTCCTGTCATATTCATTCATTGGGGAGAAGTACTCGGTAACTGAGAATTGATTGGTAGGTAAGACTTCTTTTGATATATATTTATACTCGGTTGGAACAATCTACAAATCCACAAAAGAATACCATATTATAATACCATAAAATTTACTTTCAAGTTTTAATTGTCAAACGGCTTAATACATCAATTCTAAAAAAAGCATGTGTTGTAGAAAAATATTGATAACTAGAAAAGATATTTGATTAAGAAATTGTAATTACTCATTGAAGTTTTAAGTATGTTTCAATGTGGCTAGCAAAATGGATAGAATTATAGTCATAAAATGGAGGGAATGTTGTCTAAGAAAAGTTTGCCTCGGGTGCAAGGCGTTGGAGTGGAAATCTCTCAAAGGATATGAAGCGAGGTGATCACATGAATTGAGTTGAGGTGATTGGTCATTGGCGCTTCATGTATAAGGCACACCAGCCCAACCTGATTCCTTCTGTCTTATTGCAAATACTTTCCTTTAATATACAAGTTGTTCTCTGCTATGATATGTTGCTTCTTTTGCAGATAGTTATGCTTTTAAACTTCAATGAAACTAAGAAGAGATAATTAAAAAAAAAGAGCGAAAGAGAAAAAGAGATCGGTTGAGTGTGTGAACGTGTGATGTGAAAAGAGAGTAAGAGTTAAAAGAATAAAAGCAATTGGTTGTAAGGTTATACATAGAGCTTCCTTTGTGGTACATAGAGCTTCTTTGGTTATACATGAAGCTTCTTTGCCAGTAAATAAAGCTAATTTGGTTGTACACAAAGCTTGTACGGATGTACGTAGAGCTTGTTTGGTTGTACTTAAGAGCTTTTTTTTTGGTTATACACAGAGGTAAGAAATTTCATAAACAGAATAGTTCATGCTTTTTCGATTATTAAAATGTGTATATTTCTGTTATTATCTTATTTGTTGGCGTTTAAGAATAGAAAATGTTATCTGGAATCAAATAATAAGTATTTTATGAATATCGGGCTGACGGGTTCATCGCATACGTGAGCCCAGAGCGTAGGCCTACCACCTCGGAATGCCTCACACCTTTTTAAAACAAGAAAGGAATCCAATTTTCAGGAAAGGGATATGCACAAGTAAATTAACCTTTATGTAATATTTGAATGTTCCACTAGCACCATGGAGAATTCTCTTTGTTTCATCAAGAGGATTATGGAGCCCTGGATACTTAGGCCCAAAAGACAAATCATGAATCACGTGGCTGACATTAACATGGGTAGCTCCTTCAAAAATCTGCAGAACATCACACATTAAGTAACTAAATTAATGATTTGTAAAGTAGACCAAAGGTCACGTTTTACTTACCATCTGTGCAACAAAAATATTCAAACCATGAACCGAGATATGGAAGTTTCCAGCAACTCTTTGAACATCCAACACCCCATACACCTAATTCAGTTAAGGACAACATTGGTGCTTTAAGTTATGAACAAATTTATCCAAAATACCATGTTTCTATAATCAATGTCTTTGTATTAATGATGTTTATAAAATAGTCGAGCACATACCCGCACCCTTCTCCATTAGCCAATGCTTGCTTGACATTTTTAACCATGTTTTCTGACTCATCATCAAATTTACCCAGATGAACCTTTTTGTCTGAATCCTCATGATGATCTGTCTCATTTTCTGGTCAAACTAATATGTAAGAACCATGCATTACGATAAAGAGTTTTAAAAATAGCAATTGGTTCGGTCATGTCTTTTCCAGGGACGAATCATTTAGTTATCCCAATGGCAACTACAATATGTTAAGCAGCTAACATGCAATGCAACAAAAACATTAAACATAAAAAGCACATAAAAGCATGTTATGTGAAAATAGTGAGCTCTTATGGCTCAGTAAGCTATAAAATTTCCTGGTAATTAAGCAAGAAACCATCAAATACAGCTGAATTATGTTTATAACTTCAATAGTCAATACTACAACAAAGAAATACATATTGATGCTGATATTTGATTGTAATTCAAAGAGAATATGGAATACTTTCATATTCTGTAATTTGGGCATTAGGTTAATTCTAAAATTTCATTCAGACCTTTTGGAATCCGCATAAATAATTCGATATTCTTACCTCACTCAAGATGGGTAGTTATTCGAGTCTTGAAACTATATGATTTAAGATGAATGAAGAGTGAATAATTGGAGACTGCATCTTGTATTCAGTAAAATAAGGCTTTTTGTAGTGGTTATTTTCTGAGATAATAAAAACTCATACAGAAGAATTTAAATAAAAGTGATTACGGAACATTTCTAAAGCACTTCGTAAATTTGGTAGAATGCTTTACATAAGTGCAACATAGATATTCCGCAAGCATATGCATGCTATGAGAAAAATATTAAAAAATCATGATATGAATTTAACACGTATGGAGATACTAAACGTAAATAAGGATCACAGATTCACAGTAAAACCAGAGGCAGTTACCATGCTTATGAGATGTATGCCCCTTTTCTACTAGATCAGATAGGTATTCTGTCCCGATAATTACCCCTTCTCTACTCAATCGAAGCTGCAGTAAATTATAGCCATTAAAGAAAAAGTAATACATCAAGTATGACAAGTGAGATAAAAATAAAAATCAATCAAACAAGGGCTTTATCTTAAACTAGCATGAGTAAGCTGAATAAATCCCAAAAGATGATAAAGACAGGACTCAAAGAAAATATTATTAACTAACAACAAGAAACAAAATAAAAAATCATCCCGCTTTCAAGAGATGGCTGTTTCCCAAAGATGCTTCATTGAACCCTATATTTTGCATCAAACAAAAGCATATTACCTAATTTCTACTGATCATTATCTCTAGAGTTTCTTAACTTATAAAAATAACTTACCCTATTAACTAATGACTAATCAACCCTACACATAAAAAGTAAAAACTAGCTTGGGCTGAGTCCCACACATGGGTCTAACAGTTTCTTTTGGATTTGATTCAGCTATTCTGTCATAACTGTATGTTAAAAATATATACTCTACTTGGATAAACCCTAGACACATAGATGCCATTTTTTTGAAAGTGCTGTGTTATTCTATTTTAAATGCAAGTCATGCATTCCATGAAAGTACATTATACAGTACATCTACTGCATTTGAAGTGATAAAAGAATAATAGAATCTCTAAAACCAGCATCATTCTATCTCCTAAGGCTCCTCACATGGACTAATAGGTGTTAATCGTTCCAAGCAAAATAGAGGTACAAAATTCATAAAAGGGGGATATTTCAAGATCATATAGTATTCATACTCTAATCTTATTCTCAAGAATCATATCAGGAACAAGCAATTCCTGACAGCTTTATAAAATATAGTTAATCTAATTCTATATATTCTCTAGAATGTGTATACCTAAAATTTATGTCAACTCACTTTGGTTATCAATGTAAAATGAGGTAAGAGATGTATAGTGAGATGAAGGAAATTATTTATGTGATTCTTAACAGAAGATATACCAAGGAGAAGAAAAAAATCCATAATGTTCAAGAAGCCATTGATATTGGACAATTTTTCTACTCTCCATTTTCATATTGTAAGTATGACCTATTAGTGCGATAATAAATGAAGATGCATAGCCATTATAAAGATACAAAATGGAGGAAACATGGAATAGTTATGGAATTACTACTTAGACTTGAAGCTTAGCAACTGGATAAACAAATTGCTCACTTAAATCATATGAAAATCCCACTCATAGCAAAGCTATTGATAGGGTCTGTTGTAGTCTACACACATAATGAAATTCTTATTCATCTACAATAAGAACATGTTAAACTGTAACAAAATAACTTAAATCTTACCTTCCAAATATTTGTATCCAAATCCACTTCATGTTTGCCGGACATATCAATAGCATCTACACTCAAAACTGACCAAACAACAAATGTGAAAAACAAAGGAGAGTGCTAACTAAGTAAGACTAAAGTATAGAATTGGTGAATTGCTAACCTTGACAGGGTAAAGAAGGAAATGACATATTTATATGGATTGGTAGTGTTTCCCCACGTTTCAGGTCAACAGCCATCTGCCAACATGTTAATTTTTAGAATCTATAATGCAATGCACATGCCCAAATAAATTTAAAGATGAATACATCACAGCCGAGAGACGATCACAAACCTCGTGAACAGTATACGTAGAAATGTAGTATGTTAGCTCATGCAAGAATAACGTTGCCATTATGAACAAACCTACAATAGAAACTAGAACAAAAAAGAGGGTAAGGGATAACAGAGACTCCAATTACTGACAAACGATTTCATCACAGATAACACCAAGTATATATACCAAAACCAACCCCAATCCAGAAGATCCTAATAGTATGTTGTGTATCTGCCTTTTTGATTGAGGGTATCAATAAAGTGACTTGCTACAACATAATGTATAGCATTAGGGAGTGGATTCAAGTAACTGGTCCTCAAATTATAATTACTATCTCTGCTTGAGAATTTGTTCTTGTTTCTTCTTTTAGTTATCTCCAAGTAATTACATGATATGAATATTCAAGGTCACACCCGATAAGACAGATTCATACAAAGGTCAATGGAATTTTACTGTCAAAACAAGTAAACAACATACCAACAGCACCAGATTGTGTTTTCTGTAATAAATGATCTTCCGCACGCGGAAACGCATCCAGATTCCTTATAACTTGTTTCACACCCATGATGTACCAATCCTTATACAAAAACTTCGCATACACCTGCGATATCTATAATAATTAAACAACCTTTGTTAAATCGTGCAACCAAATCACGCAGATAAGAGTAATAAAAGCTTAACACAATGCATCAATCACGTTCAAATTGTTCTATCAACGGACGCCCAAATTTTCAATTTCAACAACACAATCACATCGTATGGTTATAACAAATTCAGAATCTAGGGTACAATAGAAGGAATATGAGGTGACCTGCGATTGAAGAAGACGATACCGTGCAATGATTCGACCGAAGAACACGCAGAAACAACGACCGGAGGTTTGACCGGTGACAAATCGGAAGAGGAAGATGAGTTGCGAGATGCGTTATTCGTATTGCTACAAAGTCCAACAGCAATGGGCCACGGGTCGGGTTGGAATATTGGAATAATGGGCCTTGTTTGTAAAACCAATTTTTTTATTTAACTTTTTACTTATTAACTTTCGAACATTAATAAGTTAATAAGTATGTTTGGAAAAGAATTTAAAATTTTAATTTTAAACGGTTAATAAATTACTTTTAAGAAGTTAATAGGAGTAATTTTTAAAAAGTTACCTTTTAATAAAATAAAAAATCCCAAACATAAACAATGTTTAGAGGAGTAATAAGATTTAAGATTAGAAACAAAACAAAGAAACAAATATGTTTAATAAAATCCCACTCATATCAAAGCTGTAGATAAATCTAAAGATATAAGGATGCAACTTTTCTAGTATCTCCAAGGATAAGGAGGTTGCTCCCGAAATGAAACTTACTCTAAATATTAACATATGTGATTTCTATATATAAGCATGCGATATATGTATCATATGTGGTTACTTTTATATAAAGATTGTTTACTTCCCTCTCGTTTCTTTTATGGTTTACAATATTCTTTTGTGGTAAAGATACTTTTGTATGATAAATCAACATTTTAAAAAAGATATATATAATTATTTAGCGGAGATGATTTCTACATGATTCAAGATAGGTTTTTCTGTTATCCATGATATATGATTTTAGTGATTTTTTCTTAGGGTTATAGGTAATCTTGATTAGTGCAGAAGCATTCTTAATCCCAACCATGACTTGGGCGAGTCTAACATTTACATTCTTTTACACCCTAGCTCTCGATGATACTATTGTGCCATTCTCGTGATATTTCTTAATATAGGGTTGGTACGAGTTTATATATCTAGGTGTATGTGGGTGGTTACTTAAGTTGTACAGGTTAGATACTAGAGTGTATGTAGTTTGGTTGTCTTAGTGGTACGGGTTATGCAATCATTTGTGTGCATGTGATGTATGTGGGTAACCAACCTGAGTATTACATGTTAATTACTACTTTGTAAATATGAGTGGGTTCCTTTAATAATCAAGACATTGAAATCACAAAATTACCATGGCATTCTAATTAACATTAAACTGATATCACGAAAACTCCCCATGCAACTTAGTAACACACCATTAAACCAAATAACATAACCACCCTCATGGTTTAATCATGTTAGAACTATGTAATCACCAATATATTTTCAGAAGGGATGTATCATTAATTCATTCACTTGATAAGAACTCTTCCTTAATAATCAATCCTTCACAATTAAACACCCCTAGGCCATAGCTCACTGAACACTCACCTAAAAACTAAAGGTTACTCAATTCATCATATTAGTTATCCACAACATGATCTTGGTTATCATTTCGTTAAGTTGTAAAAAAAACAGACATTTTTATTATATCCACATCAGCAACTTTAAAGCCTCTAGGGGCACCACTACATATAGTCTAAGAAACTTTTATTACAAACATTTCATAAATGAAATAAGACCGCGCCCCTCCTTTTTTTGTCAACATAGCGGCCGCGTGACATTAAGAGCTAATGACTTCGTTTGCTTTTAAGACAAAACCTTTAACCATTGGCGAAGTATCATAGGGGCCGGGAGAGGCCCGCGCCCCTCCTTTTTTTGCCACTGGTGTTAATTTTTGATCCAGTAGTATAAATTTTTTTAACATATATAAAGTTGTCCAAGCTCCGCCGATGTCCTTAACTACAGATCATCTTCGGAATAAACTAGAAAGATAGGTTCCATGAAAGAGAACACATAGGTTCGTAAGAGGTTTCCAGATTGTGGGATGTTGAGCGGAAAATTCGGATGTGTGGTCCATAACGCCTGATAGATTATGGTTGTGATAAATGTTATCATAAACGCAAAGGTTCGTAAGAGGTTTCTGGTTTGTGGGATGTTGAGCGGAAAATTCTGATGTATGGTCGATAACGCCTGATATATTGCGGTTGTGATAAATGTTATCATACTATATGAGAAAATAAGGAAGGTAGATCGGAAAGCATATATGTATAATGTCTCTTTCGCTCAGGACATTAACTCGAATTTTAGGCCGGTTTGGTCGGTTCTTTGGTGTGGCCCACCCTTTTGTCTTGAAAGGTTTATAGCACCCTGAGATTCCAAAATTGCCCTTGTTAAGTTGTAATCGGTTGAAAGCCACATGGCACATGCCACTCCACCAACTATAACTTAGTTCATATTAAAATTTAGAATCAACATATGTGGAAAATAAAAAATAATATATGGTTACACTTCTTATTTTAACTTTTAAGTACGTATTAAATCTTTATATTAGTTTATTAAGGAGGGTTCAACGTAAATAGGTTAAACAAATGATGTTGAGGAGTTGATTCATTTTAAACTCTTCTAAAATGAATGTTTAAGTTTGATTTATTCTGACTTATGAATGTTTAAGTTTAAGCTCAACTCGTTTAGAGTTATATTCTTAAATCTCGGGCCCAATTATTAAAAGAGCCCATAGTATGATAGTGAGCTCGAGCTAAGCCTCATGATTGTTTAAGCCAGACTTGATTTAAGTTTTTAAGAAGCTTACTATTAGCAAAGCTTAATAGGGCTTTTTTTTTTCCCGTTAATAGTGTTAATTTTTTTGCCCGATTGTTTAAAAGTTTATATATATTGCCCCCTTAAAAGTTTTACTTTCACCCCACACCCCGTTATAGTTTGTTTCAAACTCCACCGACCAATCCTAAGTAGCTCAGGAGTCGACTTGACTCATTTACACCCTAGGTCACACGATCTTGAGCGTGTTCAAATTAAAATTTATTATTTTAAGTAAAAAGAGAAAGGGTAGCATTGTAAAAGAATAAGCAATAAGGGGCAAAAGTGTAGGCCAGCAGACATGGTGGTGTGAAGGACACCATGTATTATTTAAATGCTCTCATTGGCTGGCGATGACTGTAAAGGGACCCACCCCCTTCCAACAAAAGCACCATTACTAATACCCTCAGATTCTCTTCATTCTCTTGCTTCTGTATATGCTATTACGTTGCTAATTACCAAAGGACGAAGATCTACAATAAAGTTTAACGAAACGATTCAGAGATCGATATAAGGTTAGTCGATTCATCATTCATCAACTGCTTTTAGTGATTTAAGATATCGTCATTGTGAATTCGACTTTCATTACTTCGAATTTCGAATACATTCAGTTGATTTTGGTGGTTGAAAGTTTGAATTTCGACCTAAGGATTTGAAATTTTGGTTCTGATGCATTTACTGATTGATTTTGCTGTCAATAATCATTGTATCACTTTGAATCTCGTTTTGTTTAGTTTAAAATTTATATTAAACATAGCCGGTGAGTTCTGTGATCGGGATGATTTGGAATTCATACAGTTGATTTGAAGATTGAAATCATCATTAACTGATTTTCTACATCTACTCATATACTCATCAACTCTTTATCGTTAATCGATTTTCTACGTCTACTCATGTACTCATCTACTGCTACTCTTAAACTCGTTCCGGTAGTTAAACAAATAGATCAATTTGATACAACATATAAATATGCTCCTTAGCATGAGATGGTACAATTTGTCCTCTTTTCCATAGCCGATAGTTTTTTCTTTTTTTTCTTTTTTTTTTCTTTAGTATCATAGTATGTAAAAGTGACAAAAACTTTTGATTATTCATAAAACTTATTTGGTTATATATCCAACAACATTTCGTATAACTAAAGCTCTCGTCTTGGCTTTCGAGACCAAAACGCTTCCGAGTGACGTTTAATTATAAAAACCAAGACCCATGTCACTTGCTGAAAACGACATTGCACCATATTTTCTCACCAACAATATTGTTGATGAGCATATTTCCGTAATTATTAAAGTAAATATAAAATTGAGATATTTCCTTAAATAGTATATTTTCCTATGAATAGCTTACAAAGAAAACCACTATGTGTGGAAGACACTATTTGAATCCAAATCTGTCACCGTGTTATCTTTATTATTTAAATAAATATCACTCTATTGATTTATGGGAAACAATTTTATATATAGTGCACAATATGATTATGTATATCATATCGCAAAATGATCTAGATAATCTTTTTCAACTATACACAAAACAAGAGATAAGTCAAGTATAATATATATTATTTTTGTTTGCTTTAAATCACTTTCTTCAACAATGTCACTGGATTGCTATATATCGGTTACATTCTATTCTAATTAACTAGTTTAAAGATCCAATTTGAATAAATCTTATTTTAGAGCATTCACAGTTAAGTTTTTAAAACTATATAAATGTGTTTGGTATATTATATGGAATGGTTTTGGGTGGTTGTGAGTGAATGAGAGAGAAAATATTATTGTGGATTGGTATATTTGAAAAATTACTGTTCAATCCTTATAATTTTTTTAATATTTTTATAAAGTGGTTGTGAGTGGAGGAGAGAAAAAAAAAGTAATGATAAGGGTATATAAAATATTATTTAATTGAAAAAAAGAAAGAAAATATAGTGATTTTTAATGTAATTATATAAATAAAGATAAAGAAGTCACTGTGAATGCTCTTACATACTGTCTATAAAACCGAAAAGCTCATATACCCGGTTTGAGAATTAAGTAGTTAAGTAACTATTTAAATCATATTCGTAACTAGATTTATCTCCAACGCTACACTACGAAGTTCGTAACTTTTTTTCATAAGCAAAAATTGTAATTTATGATTGTATACTTGCGCGCGTTGATAGAACGGGAGTGTTAGAATCCCAACAAGAGAAAATCAAAGCGTATTTGGACAATACAACAAACATAAGACAAATAAAAAAGGATGTGAAAAATAAAAGAAATAAATAAAAGAAAACTAAAAAAGAGGAAAAAAACTAAAAAATGAGAAGAAAACCGCCCCCAAAAAGATTGAACTGTAGTCATAGTGGGATTTAGAGGGCGCAACTAAACCACCAAGACATCCATTCTTTTTGAGTTTTGTATTTGTAAATAAATAATTATAAAAATATTAAATCTTGCAAAATTAAAAAAAAACAAAAACAAAAAAAAGTTTGTCGTCCAATCGCAGATCGTCACGTATCAAGCCAACCAATCAACTCGTGTCCTACATGTTCCTATTTCGTATATATAATAGCATAAAACATTTTAAAAAAATAGTATATGTTTTGTTATCAAAAGTAAATAAAAACTATAGGCTATTCAGGAGGATGATTTAAGTGCAACTAAATACCTTAAAAATATGGTTCACTCCTTTATTTTTGTAATCGCTGAAATCGTACGACGAACCAATCATCTTTTTTTACTACTTTTACCGTTCATGTAGTTCTAAAATGTATATTATCTATAAACTCTAATAAAACAAAGTTTTAAAGCCACATATCAATTTCTTAAACCACCAATTTGACATGTGACACACTCTTAGACCATCTTTATTTTTAGGTTTTTAATATATTAATGCTTACCATAAAACATTTTATTTAAATATATTACCATACTTACATACTAATTTAATTGTAATTTATGGCTTTCATTTAACATTTTATATTATGTCATAAAAATTCCATCTAACCATATATTATTTCAACTTCTACGGTATTGTTTCTCAAATTCCATTTAACATTTACTATTATGACTTAATAATCTATAAATTTTCCTTTTTCAGTATTGCTTTCTAAAATTTCATTTAACATTTAACTTTTTATATTATGTCATAAAAATTCCATCGAACCATATATTAATTAATCCAATTATAATATATTTACCAGATTATCAAATCTAAGTATCAAATATTTAAGGATTATATACTTTCTAATATTAGTATATAAGTTATCAATCATGCATTAAATTTCATCTAAACTTATTTTTGTCAACTTGCAATCACTGCTACCTTTATATTTCTTTAGAAATTACAATGTTTTCTAATTAAAACTCCTTTGATTAAGTTGATTTTTATTTTATGAAAATTTTGAGTCACAAAAGTCGATTTTCAAACGTACAATTAATGATCTAATTATCTATCAATTTATCAATACCAGTAAAAATTATTTTTGTATGTCACTTGTCATAATTGTAGAGCTACTAATTTTATTTTTTCGCTTCTCTCTTCTAATAAATATTACATTAACTACAAATGCTATTATTTAATTATTTTCATATTACAAATATAATATTTTTAAAATAGATCTTTCTACAAATCCAATTTGTAAAAATATAATTTTTTTATAAAATAAGATTTTTTTCAAAAAAATATCAGACTTTAAAAAACACAATATATTTTAAAACATGTGACTTTTAAAAATAAAAATCTTATGAAATAAAATTAATTAAATTTCAAAGTTATAATAAATAAATTATTACAAATGACACTTAAAAACAATTTGTTTTGAAATAATTTGTTTATAAATTATTTAATATTTTATTTATTCAATCCGTGTAATACACTAAGTACTAACCTAGTATAATAATATAATAAACTCATAAAGGTAGAGGAAAGAATGTGAGATCACGAGTAAAATAGTTGATCAGCGACTAAAAGTTTTCGTGGAATTTCCAACGCGAACATAACCTTTCCGAACATCCCGATGGTGTCATAAATCAATTTATCAACCAATAAGTGGTCACATGTTTCCTGGTACAAATTACTATGATGTTTTTTTGCTTTCCAAGATATGATATACATCCAATAATTGGTCTCTTACACTAACAACTAAAGGATTATTAACGAGTTAGTGGTCCACCTCATCATTTTTATTACTCGAGTATGAAACCGAGATCACCATCAGGAGGAAACTCATCTTAGTTTAGGCGAGTAAACTCGCTGGCTCAACCTAAAACTCTCTTTTTTTAATCACTGGTGAGACTTGAACTCAAAACCTCTCTTTAATTTGTTAAATCCTTAGAGATATCTCACCTCCATTACTTGGGTTTGAGGATCATTAGTAATGATCTCTTACATACTCTCTGCTCTTTAAAGAAGATACAAATATCTATCTTTATAAATTCTATTGAGAAATGATATACATGATGTGAAATACAATAGATCATTACTTCTTCTAATTGAGGAATTAGTGTTGGTTTTTGGTGGTTCCACCATCTCCGATTGAACACCTATGAGTCACTCACGATGTGAAGTGGAAGAGAGAGACATGAATATTTTTTACTGAGTATTTGTACCATACCAATACCTTACTAAAAAATTACGCATCAAACTTTGGTACATATATTCGTTTTCTAATGTTTTTGGTATCCGTACCCCCTTAGGAAGGAGGCGTCTAAGGGGAAGGAGGCGTCTAAGGGGAAGGAGGCGTCTAAGGGGAGAAGAGAACATGCCGGTTTGTGGCCGGCTAACATGTAACATTTTAGTTAAAGTGAGATATAACTAGCTTTTAATGTTTCACGCATATAGTGTTTATAAAAAATATTGCTTTTTAGTCTTAAAGAGAGAATCAATCTGAACATGCAACATATATTACAATTTATCGTCCTGCTTTTTTAATTAAGTTACTATGTTTTACTATCTTTAAGTTTATATATTTAATTATCAATAGTTTTTAAAGTAACCAATAAGTGAATCGGAAAAAATAACTACACTTATCACATGAATTCAACTGCAGTTATCAAACATATATTTCATTCTTCATTTTATTAATGTCGTACTTCTTTAATAGAAAGAAACCATACATGTCTACTTTTTGGTTTATTTATATGTTAGGTGTTGATTTCACACAAACTTATAAGTATATAGTCGTGAAATACCCAAAAAATTTCATGAACCTACTTTACTATCACGAATACACAGATTTCTTCTGAAGCACAATATCTTGCACACGTTACTTTTTTGTCTGAGCATTTCTTTAACGTATCAATGTTGTTTTGTCTGAGTATTAAGCGTGACAAAATGACCAGGTTAAGTCGAGTTAGGGGCTGTTTGGCAACTTCTGAATGATTAAGTGCTGAACCAATAAGATGTCTAAATCATTAAGTGTTGAATCATTAAGATGTCTAAACCATTAAGAGCTAGTATATAATTTAACTATTCAAAGACAAATGTCTGACCAATTTAGATAATATGTCTTAACCATTCAGCATTAGACCTCTTAACCATTCAGCATCAGTATGATGCTTAACCATTCAGAGGTAAATCTCTTAACCATTCAAACATGTGCTCGTGAAACAAACAGTCTGAACCATTAAGAGACTGATTACGAGGCTGTCAAACAGCCCCTTAGGCAATGAGTTTAGGTTGAAACGGACCAATTTTCATAGATAAACTGAGCACTTCTATATAACATATACATATACAGACCGTTTCAAAATAACTAGATTATGATATGTATACTGAAAACTTATATTAATACGTGATCACTCTAATAAATTGGCATAAATGTAAATTTAAAGCTACAAGAACTTAATTTTGTTTGTTGTAACTTCAATATTTTTTCATTAAATAACTCCCTCCTGTAGATTTCTATACTCATTGCCTAATTTGTCACTTTCATGTTATTCAGGCCCTTCATAACAAAGCTTAATATTCAACATTCAGGCTTCCATGGAAGAGGAGACTGTAGCAAATCCAGAGGTACCAGTCACCAAGGTTATTGAGGTTAGTTGTTCACACTAGATTCTTTATTTAGTTTGTGGATTATCAAGAAAGTGAAACAAAAAAAAACAAAAAAGAAAGAAAAAAAATTAATACTTATGATCTAACTTCTTGTTTGGATCAAATATGTAGTTCAAGGGGTGGGTAGGGGTAAGCAGTTGAGTCCCTCTGGTAGAGGTCTTGGGTTCGAATCTAACTTTCATTGGCGTTATGCCTTTAACCCCTTGAAGGTGACTTGCACAGCGCAAGCTGTGTTTTAGCTCATCTGTTAGGGACTATCTAAGTGGTTTCGAATTTGGAAAAACTAATTTTAAAGGACTACAGATACAGTTTGAACTTTGAACTTTGAAGCATGTGGCAATTTGTTTTGATTAACTACACAATTTTGTTATATGTTAAGTTAATTGTTATGCTGCTTGTATTTGTGTGGATTAATCTGGAAAAGTAGAGGTTATAAAATGGGTGGGAAGGACAGATTAGGTAACATCTCAGAATAAGACAATTATTTGTGCAAATTAGAATGTGTCATGTTGACCAAAACGCTTTTTATCTAATAAAGCTAAAGTTTTCACAATTGATCAGTGTAACAAGCATGATTACAGAAACTATATAATTTCACTAGTAATCTGTTTTTTTCCTCATGATCAACAATTAGGATGCTCTTGTCCAGCTTTTCCATATAAGCTAATTCTTTGATTTCAATTTGTTTAACTTGTTATAGGATAAAGCATAACCTAAACTTGCTCATTCGTGTCGAATTCCTTGTAAGGGATCCGGGTGTAGATCGACACACGAACACAATCAAACTGCAAGAGAAAAATAATAACAAAGATGAACACGCGAGATTTAATGTGGTTTGGTCGATGTGACCTACGTCCACGGGCTGCAACCAGGATAATACTTTTATTGCTTTCTGCCTCACTCGTGAAGAATTACAAGTACAATACACAATATATATAAAGTAAATTAGGGTTTACAACTTAATCCCCAAGAAAACCCTAATGGGCTAAATTAAATAAAAACGGGCCAGACCTTTAATTTAATTAATCCGTCATTAAGTTGTCTTTTAACCCGAGCCCAAATCAAGACTCCACAAACCCAACAATCTCCCACTTGGAGGCTTGATCATCTTCAAACTGCCTTCCCTTGTGAACACTTGTATATTTTGTAATCATCCTCGTCTTCCTAGTTGCAGCAGCCTTCTCATCAGTTAACTTGAATGCCCGTTGAAGCTCTCCCGAGCTTCAACATATCAGTCACGGTTGTATTTGCCCCTGACCTTTTCTCCGTCCCTACTGGCTCCCACTAAAACAAACTACCAGATCTTGGAACACCCTGAGAACAAACACTCTTCATATTTAGCAAGTAATTATCTGTAGAGATTTTATTAGATGGACTGCTAGTTCTTTTAACCCACTGTCGTCTAGGAACTGTATTTGAAGCATAACCTGTGCTCCCACTGTCACGAAATCCTTTTACTGGTTTTCCTGAACTTTTCCATGCACATTCACTCTGAATCTTTCGTGTGACTCTAGGTTTCTTACTTGTAAAGCAAACCTTCTTCTGTCCACGAGATTCTGTGAACTGGACTTTAGTCTTCTTCTGAACTGGAACGTCACTTCCTTCAGATGGTAAACTGACCATATACAACGAACCCATTTTCTTTCAACGAGCAATGGCAAGATTCCGTTTAACAACTTTCCACTGCTTATTCCCGAACTTAACCTCATGTCCCTGTTCATCCAACTGACCGACAGAAATCAACTTTTTTTTTCAAATCAGGAATCACTCTGACATCTTTCAAGGTCCATGAACCGGCTGAAGTAACTAAATTTATGTCACCCATGCCCGTAACATCAAGAACATCATTGTTCGCCAGTCTTACCTTACCAAAATCACCCTTTTTTAGATTCTGCAATGCTTTGCTGTTGTGGGTAGCATGAAACGAAGCTCCAGAATCCATGACCTAGGAATCCACACTGCTCTCCACGCTACAGATTAAAGCATCATCGTATGAGTAGTCTGCTACAGTGTTAACTTCTTTTTGATCATTCGGACGCTGATTCCTGAAGTGTCTTACCTGTTTACAGTTCCAACATGTCACATCATTCCGAACCCTAGACTGACTCCTTTTCCTGTACTTGCTCCCACTACCTCTGTTATTCTTTCTTCCTTTGCCAACATTTAGTAGTTCACTTGATGATTCACCTGAATTCCTTCGTCTGATGTCTTCGCCCATAATGATATCCCGAATCCCTTTTAAAGTGAACGCGCTGGTGGAACTAGTAATCGTTGTAATAGTACCAGCCCAGCTATCAGGCAATGATGATAACAGTAGTAGAGCCTGAACCTCATCCTCGAATTTGATGCCAACCGACCCAAGTCTTGCCAAAATAGAATTTAAGTTGTTGATGTGCATTAAAACTGAACTTCCCTCTTTCATCTTTGTATTAACCAACTCTCGAATCAAGAAAACTTTATTTGCTGCCGAAGGCTTCTCGTACATATTAGATAACGCATCCATGATACCTTTCGTTGTAGTTTCCTTCAGAATGTTGAACGCAACATCCTTTGTCAGCGACAACCTAATAACTGCCTTGGCCTTTTATCTAAAGTTTCCCACTCAGTTGTTTCCATCTTTTCTGATTTATCACCCAAAACAACATCCAAGTCTTTCTGAACAAGCAAATCCTCCATTTGCATTTTCCACCAACCAAATTCATTTCCATTAAACTTCTCAATCTGAAGTTTTCCGCTCTCAGTCATTATCTCTAACTACAATTTGTTCACTAATCGAGTCAAGACTTAAAGTAGTGTCAAACACAACTATGGTCGGTTGCCTGAACTTGAGTGTTGTTCTATTGAACACTACTATTTTTTTCTCAACCTCAAAAAAATAGTAAATAAACAAGCTTAAAAAAATGCACCTGAGATTTCACGACTTTGGATCTTGGTACTTTTGTGACTTTTGGTTGATCGCTGGATTATGACGACTACCCGCCGACACCAAAGAAAACCTAGATGGACAACCTCTTTCTCTCACATTGTGTTTTCCGTACATAACGAGTCGTAGCTCTGATACCACTTGTTAGGGATCCGGGTGTAGATCGACACACGAACACAATCAAACTGCGAGAGAAAAATAATAACAAAGATGAACACGCGAGATTTAACATGGTTCGGTCGATGTGACCTACGTCCACGGGCTGCAACGGGATAATACTTTTATTGCTTTCTGCCTCACTCGTGAGGAATTACAAGTACAATACACAATATAAATAGAGAAAATTAGGATTTACAACTTAATTTCCAAAAAAACCCTAATGGGCTAAATTAAATAAAAACGGGCCAGACCTTTAATTTAATTAATCCGTCATTAAGTTGTCTTTTAACCCGAGCCCAAATCAAGACTCCACAAACCCAACAATCTCCCACTTGGAGGCTTGATCATCTTCAAACTGCCTTCCCTTGTGAACACTTGTATATTTTGTAATCATCCTCGTCTTCCTAGTTGCAGCAGCCTTCTCATCAGTTAACTTGAATGCCCGTTGAAGCTCTCCCGAGCTTCAACATATCAGTCACGGTTGTATTTGCCCCTGACCTTTTCTCCGTCCCTACTGGCTCCCACTAAAACAAACTACCAGATCTTGGAACACCCTGAGAACAAACACTCTTCATATTTAGCAAGTAATTATCTGTAGAGATTTTATTAGATGGACTGCTAGTTCTTTTAACCCACTGTCGTCTAGGAACTGTATTTGAAGCATAACCTGTGCTCCCACTGTCACGAAATCCTTTTACTGGTTTTCCTGAACTATTCCATGCATATTCACTCTGAATCTTTCCTGTGACTCTATGTTTCTTACTTGCAAAGCAAACCTTCTTCTGTCCACGAGATTTTGTGAACTGGATTTTAGTCTTCTGAACTGGAACGTCACTTCCTTCAGATGGTAAACTGACCATATACAATGAACCCATTTTCTTTCCACGAGCAATGACAATATTCCCTTTAACAACTTTCCACTGCTTATTCCCGAACTTAACCTCATGTCTCTGTTCATCCAACTGACCGACATAAATCAATTGTTTTTTCAAATCAGGAATCACTCTGACATCTTTCAAAGTCCATGAGCCAGCTGAAGTAACTAAATTTATGTCACCCATGCCCGTAACATCAAGAACATCATTGTTCGCCAGTCTTACCTTACCAAAATCACCCTTTTTTAGATTCTGCAATGCTTCACTGCTGTGGGTAGCATGAAACGAAGCTCCAGAATCCATGACCCAGGAATCCACACTGCTCTCCACACTACATATTAAAGCATCATCGCCTGAGTAGTCTGCTGCAGTGTTAACTTCTTTTTGATCATTCGGACGCTGATTCCTGAAGTGTCCTACCTATTTATAGTTCCAACATGTCACATCATTCCGAGCCCTAGACTGACTCCTTTTCCTGTTCTTGCTCCCACTACCTCTGTTATTCTTTCTTCCTCTGCTAACATTCAGTAGTTCACTTGATGTTTCACCTGAATTTCTTCATCTGACATATTCGCCCATAATGATATCTCGAATCCCTTTTAAAGTGAATGCGCTGGTGGAACTAGTAATCATCGTAACAGTACCAACCCAACTATCAGGCAATGATGATAATAGTAGTAGAGCCTGAACCTCATCCTCGAATTTGATGCCAACTGACCCAAGTCTTGACAAAATAGAGTTCAAGTTATTGATGTGCATTAAAACTGAACTTCTCTCTTTCATCTTTGTATTAACCAACTCTCGTATCAAGAAAACTTTATTTGCTGCCGAAGGCTTCTCGTACATATTAGATAACGCATCCATGATACCTTTCGTTGTAGTTTCCTTCAGAATGTTGAACGCAACATCCTTTGTCAGCGACAACCTAATAACTGCCTTGGCCTTTTATCTAAAGTTTCCCACTCAGTTGTTTCCATCTTTTCTGATTTATCACCCAAAACAACATCCAAGTCTTTCTGAACAAGCAAATCCTCCATTTGCATTTTCCACCAACCAAATTCATTTCCATTAAACTTCTCAATCTGAAGTTTTCCGCTCTCAGTCATTATCTCTAACTACAATTTGTTCACTAATCGAGTCAAGACTTAAAGTAGTGTCAACACAACTATGGTCGGTTGCCTGAACTTGAGTGTTGTTCTATTGAACACTACTATTTTTTTCTCAACCTCAAAAAAATAGTAAATAAACAAGCTTAAAAAAATGCACCTGAGATTTCACGACTTTGGATCTTGGTACTTTTGTGACTTTTGGTTGATCGCTGGATTATGACGACTACCCGCCGACACCAAAGAAAACCTAGATGGACAACCTCTTTCTCTCACATTGTGTTTTCCGTACATAACGAGTCGTAGCTCTGATACCACTTGTTAGGGATCCGGGTGTAGATCGACACACGAACACAATCAAACTGCGAGAGAAAAATAATAACAAAGATGAACACGCGAGATTTAACATGGTTCGGTCGATGTGACCTACGTCCACGGGCTGCAACCGGGATAATACTTTTATTGCTTTCTGCCTCACTCGTGAGGAATTACAAGTACAATACACAATATAAATAGAGAAAATTAGGATTTACAACTTAATTTCCAAAAAAACCCTAATGGGCTAAATTAAATAAAAACGGACCAGACCTTTAATTTAATTAATCCGTCACTAAATTGTCTTTTAACCCAAGCCCAATCAAGACTCCACAAACCCAACAAGTTCGTCATGATTTATGTGTTTTGTTTTAATAGGAAACTACAGGGGAGATATGTAAGGATGTCAAGAAAGAAGATGAAACACCCTTAGATGGAGAATTTGTAAAAGTAGAGAAGGAAACCGTATCTACGCATGATGGTGGGGCCCAGACATCTACAGTGTTGCCTGTCGAAGATAACAAACAGTCCATCACTGAAAAGAGCAGAGAAGTCCTTGAGGCGAATGAAAAGACAAACGAACTCGAGCTTGAATTAGAAAAGTTAACCATAAACTTCAAGCATGCAGAATCTGAGAATGTTGAACTCAAGAACCAAGTCTCACTTATGAGCGAAAAGCTCGAGCAACAGGAAAAGAAACACGAAGATCTTGAAATTAACCATAAGAAATTACAAGATCTTTATAAAGAAACTGAGGAGAGGTACAATTCACAGATATCTGCTTTGCAAGAGGAACTACAAGCTCAAGAGTCAAACCAAAAGGAGCTAGTCAAAGTGAAGGAATCATTTGACACTCTAAACATCGAGTTAGAGAGTTCAAGAAAACGGATGAATGATTTAGAGCAAGAACTGCATCTTTCAGCAAGTGATGCTAAAAAATTTGAAGAGTTGCATAAACAAAGTGAATCCCATGCTGAATCAGAGACCAACAGAGCATCAGAGCTTGAAAGATTGCTTCAGCTGGCTCAAGTTAGCGCAAAAGAGATGGAAGATCAAATGGCTTTAGTCCAAGAAGAAATCAAGGGGTTGTATGAAAAACTTGCTGATCATGAAAAGGTTGAGGAAGCACTCAAGAAGACCACCATTGACTTATCTGCAGTCCAAGAAGAATTGGAGGCTTCAAAATCACAAGTTTCGGAAATCGAGCAAAAATACGTTTCACACGAGGCTAGAATAAGCGAACTAACTGAAGAACTGAATCTGAAGAAGGCTTCTGAATCATCAATCAAAGAAGATCTTCAAGCTAAAGAATCTGAACTAGAAGAAGTCAAACTGAAGCTTCATGAGATTAAAGAAGAACTAGCTGAAACAAGAAAGGAGAAGGAAGCACTTAAGGCAATTTTGGTTGAATCAAAAAGTGAATTAGCACAATGTGAGGACCGCATCAGCCAGCTGTCAAGTGATTACGACACCCTTTTGTCTGAATCTCAGAAATCTCAGGCTGAACATAAAGAACTGGAACTCAAGATGCCCGAGCTTACCTCAACAATAGCCGCTCTTGATGAAGAAACGAAGCATCTGAACCAGCAACTGCAAGACTTTACAGACAAGGTAACTCAGCTGGAATCTGAGTTGACTGAATCATCCTCACGCAACACAGAGCTCGCATTGGAGCTTAAAACTGTTCTTGAAAAATCATCTGAGCTTGAAGAACGAGCCAACACGAGCCATCAACGTAGCATTGAACTTGAAGATATAATTCAGAATTTGAGTTCAAAAGTTGAGAATGAAGGTAAAAAGGCAAGTGAACTGGAGTTGCTTCTAGAAGCAGAAAAGCAAAGAATCCAGGAGCTTGATGGACAAATAAGCACACTGGGGAAGAATTGCAGGGACATGGAAGAAGATTCAAGAAACTATTCTCAAAAAGCATCAGAACTAGAAGCAGAAATTGAAGCTTTGAAATCAAAAGCAATGGTTCTCGAGGGTGCACTAGAAACCGCCACTAAAAAAGAGCAAGAACTAATTGAATCTTTTGAGGGTGCACTGGAAACTGCCACCAAAAAGGAGAAAGAATTGACTGAATCTTTGGATTTAGCAATGACTGAGAAAAAGCAGTTAGAAGACAGCTCAAGAAAATCATCAGAGCAACTTGTGGAAGCAGAAAACCTTCTAGAAGTATTAAGAAACGAACTGAAAGCCTCTCAACAGAAGCTGGAAACCGTCGTTAGTGATCTAGAAGCTTCCGGGATCAGAGAAACAGAAGTCACTAACAAGCTTAAGTTAGCTGAGGAACAACTAGATGAAGCAAGGGCAAAGCATTTAGAGTATGAAACACTACATGAAACCCACGTTAGAGATTTTGATCTAAAATTACAAGAATCAGTAGCTAATTTCACTAGCAGAGACACAGAGGCCAAAGCATTGCTTGAGAAATCAACGACTCTCGAGGCACAGTTAGCTGAAGCAACTGAAAGAACTGTTTCGCTAAAAGAAGAACTAGATCAACTTTTGCGGATACGAAGTGATTTAAAAAGTGAGAATGAGAGCCTCAAGAAAGAGAAGGAAGATCAAATGGCTTTATTCCAAGACGAACTCAAGGGTTTGCATGAGAAAATTGCTGATCATGAAAAGGTTGAAGAAGCACTCAAGAAGACCACAGTTGACTTATCCATGGTTCAAGAAGAATTAGATGCTTCAAAATCACACGTTTTCGATATTCAGCAAAAATATGCTTCACACGAGGCTAAAATAAGTGAACTGACTGAAGAATTGAATCTGAAACAGGCTTCTGAATCATCAACCAAAGAAGATCTTCAAGCTAAAGAATCTGAACTAGAAAAAGTCAAGCTGAAGCTTCATGAGGTTCAAGAAGAACAAGCTGAAACAAGAAAGGAGAAGGAAGCACTTGAGGCAATTTTGATTGAATCAAAAAGCAAGTTAGCAGAAAGTGAGGAGCGTGTCAAT
Organism: Flaveria trinervia; assembly: GCA_025506515.1. Lineage (NCBI taxonomy): Eukaryota > Viridiplantae > Streptophyta > Magnoliopsida > Asterales > Asteraceae > Flaveria > Flaveria trinervia. The sequence continues at coordinate 83,588,269 of CM046455.1, read as the reverse complement.
CAGCTGTCAAGTGACTATGACCTCCTTTTGTCTGAATCTCAGAAATCTCAGGCAGAACATAAAGAACTGGAACTCAAGATACCCGAGCTTACCTCAACAATAGCCGCTCTTGAGGAAGAAACGAAGCATCTGAACCAGCAACTGCAAGACTTTACAGACAAGGTAACTCAGCTGGAATCTGAGTTGACTGAATCATCCTCACGCAACACAGAGCTTGCATTGGAGCTTAAAACTGTTCTTGAAAAATCATCTGAGCATGAAGAACGAGCCAACACGAGCCATCAACGTAGCATTGAACTTGAAGATATGATTAAGATTTTGAGTTCAAAAGTTGAGAATGAAAGTAAAAAGGCAAGTGAATTGGAGTTGCTTCTAGAAGCAGAAAATCAAAGAATCCAGGAGCTTGATGGACAAATAAGCACACTGGGGAAGAATTGCAGGGACATGGAAGAAGATTCAAGAAACTATTCTCAAAAAGCATCAGAACTAGAAGCAGAAATTGAAGCTTTGAAATCAAAAGAAATGGTTCTCGAGGGTGCACTAGAAACGGCCACTAAAAAAGAGCAAGAACTAACTGAATCGTTTGAGGGTGCACTGGAAACTGCCACCAAAAAGGAGAAAGAATTGACTGAATCTTTGGATTTAGCAATGACTGAGAAAAAGCAGTTAGAAGACAGCTCAAGAAAATCATCAGAGCAACTTGTGGAAGCAGAAAACCTTCTAGAAGTATTAAGAAACGAACTGAAAGCCTCTCAGCAGAAGCTGGAAACCGTCGTTAGTGATCTAGAAGCTTCCGAGATCAGAGAAACAGAAGTCACTAACAAGCTTAAGATAGCTGAGGAACAACTAGATGAAGCAAGGGCAAAGCATTTAGAGTATGAAACACTACATGAAACCCACGTTAGAGATTTTGATCTAAAATTACAAGAATCAGTAGCTAATTTCACTAGCAGAGACACAGAGGCCAAAGCATTGCTTGAGAAATCAACGACTCTCGAGACACAGTTAGCTGAAGCAACTGAAAGAACTGTTTCGCTAAAAGAAGAACTAGATCAACTTTTGCGGATACGAAGTGATTTAGAAAGTGAGAATGAAAGCCTCAAGAAAGAGAAGGAAGATCAAATGGCTTTATTCCAAGGCGAACTCAAGGGTTTGCATGAGAAAATTGCTGATCATGAAAAGGTTGAAGAAGCACTCAAGAAGACCACAGTTGACTTATCCATTGTCCAAGAAGAATTAGAGGCTTCAAAATCACACGTTTTGGATATTCAGCAAAAATATGCTTCACACGAGGCTAAAATAAGTGAACTGACTGAAGAATTGAATCTGAAACAGGCTTCTGAATCATCAACCAAAGAAGATCTTCAAGCTAAAGAATCTGAACTAGAAGAAGTCAAGCTGAAGCTTCATGAGGTTCAAGAAGAACAAGCTGAAACAAGAAAGGAGAAGGAAGCACTTGAGGCCATTTTGATTGAATCAAAAAGCAAGTTAGCAGAAAGTGAGGAGCGTGTCAGCCAGCTGTCAAGTGACTATGACCTCCTTTTGTCTGAATCTCAGAAATCTCAGGCAGAACATAAAGAACTGGAACATGAATCAAATTTACTAAAGGCTAATCTAGAAGAATCAAAATCACTAGGAGCGAAACTGGAAGAAGAACTCACACAGTGTTCTGTCAAGATATCCGAGCTTACCTCAACAATAACCACTCTTGAAGAAGAAAAGAAACAATTGAACCAGCAACTGCAAGACTCCATGGACAAGGAAACTCAGCTGGAATCTGAGTTGACTCAATCATCCTCACGCATCACAGAGCTTGAATTGGAGCTCAAATCTGTTCTTGAAAAGTCAACTGATCATGAAGAAAGAGCCAACACGAGCCATCAACGCAGCATTGAACTTGAAGATATAATTCAGAATTTGAATTCGGAAGCTGACAATGCAGGGAAAAAGGCAAGTGATCTGGAGGTGCTTCTAGAAGCAGAAAGGTGCAGAATCCAGGAGCTTGAGGAACAAATAAGCACACTGGAAAAGAAATGCAAGGACACAGAAGAAGATTCTAGAAACCATTCTCAAAAATCATCTGAACTCGAAGCAGAAATTGAAGCTTTGAGATCGAAGGCAATGGTTCTCGAGGGTGCACTGGAAAGCGCTACCAAGAAGGAGCAAGAACTAACTGAATCTTTGGGTTCTGCCACTAAAAAGGAGCAAGAATTGGCTGAATCTCTGAATGTAGCAATGACTGAGAAAAAGCAGTTAGAAGACAACTCAAGAAAATCATCAGAACAGCTTGCGGAAGCAGAAAACCTTCTGGAAGTATTGAGAAACGAACTGAAAGTCTCTCAGCAGAAGCTGGAAACGGTCGTCAGTGATCTAGAAGCTTCCGGAATCAGAGAAACAGATGCCATGAACAAGCTTAAGTTAGCTGAGGAACAACTAGATGAAGCTAGAGCAAAGCATTCAGAGTATGAAACACTACATGAAACTCACACTAGAGATTTTGATCTAAAATTACAAGAATCAATAGCAAATTTCACTAGCAGAGACACAGAGGCCAAAGCATTGCTTGAGAAATCAACAACTCTCGAGACACAGTTAGCTGAAGCAACTGAAAAAACTGTTTCACTGAAAGAAGAACTAGACCAGCTTTTGCTAATACAATCTAACTTAGAAAGCGAGAATGAATGCCTCAAAAAGAAGATATCAGAGACAGAAAATAATGCTGATACATTATCTGCTGAAAATGAAAAGTTAGTAACAACCATTGTTCAGCTAAAAGAGAAGGTCAATGAACTTGAAAGTGAAAAGGAAATGACGGTCAAACAGTTAATTCACATGAAAAAACAATTGCTAATTTAACTGAAGAATGTTCCAGAGCTGCTGAGCTGGCTGATAACCAAAAGCATGAATTGGAACAAGCTTTGTTGAAACTAAATGATCTGGAAAGTATAGTGGTGGAAATGCAAAGCAAGTCCAATCAGCACGAAGAAACAAATTTGAAGCTTACTCAAGAACTTGCTGCTTGTGAGTCTAAACTGAATGATCTGCAGATCAGTTTGACAACAGCTTTGACCGAAAACGATCAGACGCTGACTCAGCTTCTTGCCTCCAAGAAAGAAATAGAAGAACTGAAAGAACATTTTTCTTCTGAAGGGCAAAAGCTCCAGTCTCAGGTAAAACCATGTTGTATTGTTTTTATTAGTTTATGTTTTATCTTATATGTGAAATGGGTAAAACAAAAAAGATACCTGATAAAAAGATACCCAAATAGGCCAATAAGTCTGAATTTTATTTTAGTGTGCATGTCCTCATAAATTATTTTGCTATAAATAGTTAGTTTTGTAATCATAATTGACAAAGTTTTATCTTTTTTGGATAATAAGTGATATGTGGCAACCTGACCTGACCTGTCTTGTCCCAGTCCTACCAAAATACCTCTTCTTACGCTCAAAGTCCATTTTCCCACCTCTAGTTTCAATTGTTCTAAAATATGATTGTTCGATTTACAGATATTGTCGCTGATGGAAGAGAACAACATGCTAAATGAAGCACATGAGAATGCTAAAAAGGAGTATCAAACGATCATAAGTACACTTGAAGGACAGGTTAAAGAACACACATCTAATGAAAAATCTCTAAAACTTAAGCTGGAAAATCTCAAGGTAGAGATTGAAGAGAATGCCGCATTAAAGACCAACCTAAAGAATCTTGAAGAAAAACTAGCCGCAGCCCATAACACCATTGTTGAACAGGTCAGCAGCCATTTATATCATAATATGTTATAACTACTTGACTGCTTATATGATTTTGCAATCACAGTAGAAAAATAATAGTCTTATGTATAAAATTTGTTAATATATATATTAAACAGAAGGAGACACATTCACAAAAGGAGTTGGAGCTGGAAGCAAAGAAGGAATCACTTTTGCATTTAGAGAAACAAGTCAAAGATCTTACAGAAAATGCTAAAGTGAAAGAACAGGTAATACCTTACATCTGTACTCACATTATATATGTATAAGTAAAAGTATATGACTTTTCTCATCTATACATGCTGAAAAGTGAAAACAACCTAAGATGACTATCAAGCCCCTAGGAGTCCACAGTGGATTTTCAAGAATACCAAGGATAAAGTATAAAATGTGAATAAAAAATTTCAATTCAGGCTTACAAAAACGGTTAACACCCTAAAAAGTAAAAACCAACATACACTTACTCTTTAATTAGCAAGAAAAAGTCTTTTAATCAAATTTCAATATATCAAAGTCCTTGAAGCAAATGCACGTGTTTGTAAAATCCTTAATAAACCTAGGTCATAGATATTGCATATGTGTAGGTGAATAGTCATTTCATCAAAATTTGACAGTTTGACATTGACATTGTAGGTTAATGGGGATAACTCAAGTGAGATAAAATCAAGGGATATAGGATCAACACTTACAACAACATCATCAAAACGCAAAAACAAGAAGAACGTAGAATCCTCACTTGCACCTGCAACGTTGTCTTCATCAAACACTCAAATTGAAGCCCCTAATGGATCGTTTGTCACAAACTTTAAGTTGATAATGGGAGTAGCATTGATATCGGTGATCATGGGTATAGTTCTTGGTAAACGATATTAGGTTGTGTTTTGACTTCTATTTTCAACCTCTGTTTTTTTTTTGTGGGGGAAGTGGTTTTTTAATTGGTTTTGATATTTATGTTTGTGCTTAACTTGAGCATACTTTATGAGAACAAGTGTATTTTTGTCTATATATATATTCTTTTTCTTTTTAACAATAATGATTATTTAATACGTGCACGAGAGAAAACGTTTGAATCTGACTTTTTATGAGAAGATTTAGTTTTTTTCGTAATTGTAAAAAAATTTAAAACTAACGGGAACCTACCAAGAAAACATTACATACAGAAAGACGAGATATTAAAATCGTTTATATTTTAGTAGTTCTTCCCTTACATTTTATCCAAATGAAAGATGACACAAATACATCTCCAAATATCGCATCTACTATTCTATTGTTATCCTTGAAAACACGATCGTTTCTTCATATCCATATTGCCATTCTTTACCGGTGAGACGTTTTAGATATCCTACCATTAGAGAAAATAAAAATTAAATGAGAGTGGATCTTGATGCTCACTTGACTGCAAAATTATTTATTAAAAAGATTATTTGATTGATTAACCAATTGTGGGGTGTCATGATGTATCTGATAAAATGCTCGATGGGAATCTTGTTTTTCATTTTTTGAACTATGTTTGTGTGTGGTCAACTGGTCATCAAGTTGTTTACTGGTATTATGTGAAATAATGAGTTTGTTTTAGGTGGCATCATGAAAGCATATACGAGTCGGAGGTATATTGAAGATGGTATGTGTGTATGTATGTACATTTCAGTGACAGAGTTCGGATATTTTTATTAATTCTTTTAAAAGGGGGCAAATTTGTTATATATAAAAAATGCATATTAACAAACCAAATATTTACATTATCAGATCAAAAATTAACTCTATATACGAAAAAAAGAGAGGGGTCCTCCCCGTCCCTTTAATGCTTAGCCCATGATATATTGTATATATGTGTGTGCTTACTGGTTTATTCTTGACCTTACTCACTACTACATTAACCATATATGTAAGTTTTATTTTAATGTTTATTGCTTTCGGTTGTTGTTATAATGTCAGTGGTATATTTAACACTACTCGTTTAATCTAACATTAGATTCGATTTGATGTTTAACATGAATAAAAAAATACAACAAAAATAAAAGTCATAATAATTCCTTATAGCAGAGACAAAAATGTGAATGCTCTTATTTTTATAGTCATGAAATATGTAAAATGAATTTACATTTGTAGTCATTAAACATTTGAATAAATTTCATAACTTTATTATGCACTCGCTTAAAATCATATTTTCAACAAACCAACCAACTTTGAAAAAATAAAATACTATGAGTATGTGAAAATTAGATTTGTGCCCACATAAAAATTTCATGTTTTAATATAAAATACAAAATTTTTGTTTTCCTTTATAAGACTTTTTTAAATGAAATATAGAAATTCATGTGACATAGACAAGCATATAAACAAATACTACTGGTTATCATAAGCGCGCGTGATAGTCGGCTTGAAACGATTTTGAAACTGTATAACTTAAGGCTCAGAATTGATGTTCAATTACGGTTGCTAACAATAATTGGTAGCCACGCCTAAGCAACGGAAAACAACTATTGAATCTCATCGCAACCCTCAGAACACATCAGCAACAAACCAAAAGGAGAACAAATAAACAAGTGATAAACATTAAGCCAAAACCCAATCTCAAATGAGGTGGTCCTCATCATCATTGACACATTCCATCGATAAATTACACGTACCCAATCATATGCATAAGCCGGTTGTACAAGAAGCGTCACAATACCACCGTCCCACGATGGAGAACATAAAATCTACAAACCAAGAACCAGACAAAGGGGATGGGACACCGGCATCGCCATAACATCAATCGGGGTACAACAACAAATGGACGACAACGATGGTCGCACCACAGCCGTTGATAGGGCCCGCTGTAGATTTTGAAAACCCCAAATGGGTTTCGGAGAGAGACGAAATAAAAGGGCAACAATAATGGTTGTACCACCATTGTTGCCACCGCTCAAACCCTACCGTCATCACAATTACCGACTCCAAGGAAAACCACTGACAGATCAAACAGCGCCCGACCACCAACACCAACACCCTCTGTCGCTCAGCCTCCCCTCTCCGGTCAACGTCATCGTCGCCTTTGCGACCGCCAACCACCACCAACACACCTAAAAAACCCACACAAAACACAAGAAAGTGAGACACCCTGTTTTTGTTTCAATAGATATACACAAGATAGAAGGCAAAGTGCAAACCCTAATAAGTTTTGTGGCTAAATCACAAACTTAAAAGAAGACACTGCCTTCTTCACCTTACTTTTTAAATATATAGGTTAATTAATGGTTTTCTAATTATAAAACCATCTATCTTTTTGGTATTTTGTGATCTTAAAAGGTCACATTATTTGTATACCATCAAAAAGTATCATTTCTCTTACATCAGTCATTCTAATATTTAAATAGACGTTTTGTTATAACGATTCTAGTTAAATGATGCATAACACATTTCAAACAAATGTCTTTTAGGTAATTCCATTTAAGACGGTTATTTTCGGCTTATAAACCCGTATTGTTGTATGAATTTCATATCTTAAACGACCATACAACACCTCATATGTGAATATGCGAGTTAAGCGTGCATGCGCAAGTTATATTTACTATCACTCATTACCAACGTCGGTGGCTACAGTGCCACCGACCAGGGGTACTTTAGTAATTTCCTGTTGGTGATATCAACTTCCAACGCTGGTCGTTCACAAATGATTGCTACTGACACAGTCGCCGCTACGTGCACGCGGGTAGTTGAACCCCATTGTCGCCGGAGATTCGAGGATGGCATGGCAGCCAGATGTAGGTTGATGGACCCACGATATGTTGTCGTGGCTTTGGTGACAAAAAAAATGAGTGTGAAAAGACGAATACCATCGTCCGTATGTGATGGTGGTGGCCGAGGTCAGGTGGCGGTGGTGGTCAAGTTCAGGTGGTGGTTGTGGCCGGAGATTGCAGAAGAGAAATGTAGTTCATGTAAAAGAATGTAAATGAAGATGTTGTTGATGATGATGATTCAAATATGATTATAATATATTGAGATGGGATCTATGAACTTCAAAACACCATCAATTGTATTTTACTTCAAATTCAAATCCATTGTTGTCTTGCATGATTAACTCATAAGGTATATTACACAATAGATAAGTTAAATAATTCATAAGTATAGCTAAATAAATATAGCTTATACTTTTCTAAGAAAAAAATAATTTGTATTTGACATTTAAATTTCAAGTTTTGTTTTACGTTATAGTGTGAAAGACATCATACTTTTTCTTACTGTAACTTTATAGCTTTATTACTATTACTTAACAACATAAATTTCACAAACGAATGCAACGGATGTCGTGTAACGAAAACTTGCCACTAACTATGTTATTTCATCATATGGCTCCGACACAACTAGCCAATTCTTCCGGTTAAATTACATTTTAAAATGTTTTGGTATATTCTTAAGTGCGTTAATGTTCATACCGTAACGCATATAACAATGTTTGCAAATGCGATGCTACAGCCGTCACGCCGAAACACGATTGTATGAAAAATGATCGGACTTCCGTCGCGTAGCGCAGGTTAAAAGATTGCTATTTTACGTTTATTATCAACGCTCCATTCACTGTGTGGGATTGCATCAATTTTTCTATGTTAAATTTTTTCACGGGTGGATATTTCTGTTGCAACACGTAGTTCAAGAAAGACTGTAAGTACTCATTTAGTAATCTTAGTGTTTTTTTTGTCTTTTTCTATATATAATTAGTAATGTTTTGAGTCATGTGGATTGAGTTTGATACATTAAGTTCGAACCTCTAGGTTATCTGTGTTTCAATCTCCAGTACGTTAATGTCAACGTGCAACACACGTAACGTGTCGGCAACTTCACTGGTACGTATGGTCACGCCGAATCACACGGGCTACGTTTGTCTTTCTTTTCTTACACTTTTTACATTCAATATTTTTTAAAAAAAGTTATTATACTGCAACATGCAAGATACAATATTGTTTCTATTTTTGTTTGAAACGTCAATGCCTAATGCATCTCGCAACGCGTGTTATGTAGTTCACAAAACCTACTATTGCGTGTGAGTACGTCGTTACGCACCAGCCATGTTTCGCTTTAAATTTAAGTTTGAGAATAAAAATCCGTCGCATCACACGGGTTTAAAAACTCGTTGATTGTATTGTACAATCTTCGCATATCTTTTTAAATCGTAAATGAAAAAAATTAAAAAAAAAATGTTACATTTCTGTTCAAGAAACAATCTTTATCATCAAGAAAGTCAACGTACCGTTCAAGTAACGAACATAACTCATAAACCCTAAAGTCACCCTTCAAAAATCATGATCAACTGATCATCCCCTTCATTTCTGACACCATTTTCTAACACCATGGCTACCAATGGGGCTTCTTCTATGGTCAGTTTCCATTCTTCCGTTGTTTTTGGTGATCATCATCTTCTTCCCCTGCTTCAAGATTGTATTATTCTAATTGAATTTTGTTGTTGTAACCTCAATCGATCAGAGAGATGGAGATGGGGCTAACACTACAGAGGCCAGTTTGGATAAGATTAAACGACAATTGGCATCCGGGTCGGGTAGAAACTTCTTGCAGGGTCCGCTTCTTAAGCGATCCGAAACGGTAATCCATTGTTTGTTATCTACTGTTTAGTTTGAATCAAATTGTTTCAATTCAGTTTCTAATTAGATGATCACTCAATTGAAAGAGAAACCCTTTTAATATTTGATGCAAATTGTACATCTGATGATAAAAGTATAAAGCTTTGTGGATTATGACTTTTCTAATCTGAGAACAGTAGAAACATAAGTCCCAAAATATTGGATTAAAGGTTATTAATTTATGTAAGCTAGCCAGATAACAATAACGAACTAGTTGATGATGTCAAGATGGATCGTATCATAACGAACGGATTGTTATTCAGCTGTTTATGACTTTATTCTGATGTCTAGCTTCAACTGTTGTATTGTAATAGCTAAGGAAATGGAACGAGAGATGGGTGATCCTAGACCCGACTACAGGAAAGATGGAATACAAGTAAGATGCTATGCAAAGTTTGCTTTTTGTCATTGTAAGATCTGGCATTATTCAGGTGTGTCTGTTTCTAATTGTTATGAATGTCTGCAGAATTAGGAGAAATGATCCGAATATCAAAGGAAGAATTGTGTTCGATTCAAATAGCACTATCATGACATCGCCCTTTAACTTCCAGTAAGATTATTGCTCATTGCTATAATGTGTTGGATATCTTATGATTTCTAATCTGACTATATTTATTCTCTTTTATTTTCAGGGGACTGCCGAAGTATGATAACTGTAATATTTGTATCCACCACATTCCGTATTAGATATAGTCATTTTTTGTATTTACATATTGTAGCTTACCTTTTTTATTTTTCATAACATACGGGAGAACCATTTCATGTATGACCCTAACTTGACTTATTAGATATTGCAACACCACAGAAAAAAGAATATTTCCTCTGTGCAGAAACTCCAGGTGCAGCTAGAGCTTGGGTGGCGACGTTGCAGTGAGTTATTTAATGATTTCTGCATTTCTGATATTATACTTTTAGTCTTATTTCTTTTGAATATCTATACAGCCAAATTTCATATCATTATAAATATTTAGTTACTAATATATGTTTATCCTGTACACAAAACAACAGTGCAACACAGTTGGTATTAAGGGCTCATAAAGAGGCAGTAAACTCATTATCTGGAAATAGTAATACACAATTAGGGACAGTTTCTGCTGTTGTTAATGCTGCAAATTCAGCTGCTCTAGAATCTTCCAAAGAAATTGAAGCAGCAATGCAGATTTCAAGGAGAAATGCTTTAGGATCAGTGACGAACACAACACCTGATCCCCCATTGGATGATTTTACAATCATGAAGGTATGCAAGATCTTGTTTTTTGTAAATGGATAATCAGGTAAAGGGCAATATGATTATATAATTTAACATCATTATAGGAAACACTAAGAGTAAAAGATGAAGAGCTGCAGAAGTTAGCCAAAGATATTCGTGTTAGGGACTCAACAATAGTAGAGATAGCAGAAAAGCTAACTGAAACAGCTGAAGCAGCAGAGAGTGCTGCATCTGCAGCTCATACATTGGATGAGCAAAGGAGGATCGTAACTTCTGAAGTTGACCACTTAAAGAAAGAGTTGGAGAAACGAGCGGTGTCCTATAGTATGATGGTTAGTGTGTGTGTTTGTGTGTGTTCTTTGGAGGTGGCAAAATGACTGGGGCAGGAGCGTTGCCTTATGGGTCAAAGTGTTGAAGTGGTTTATTTTTAGTACGGGTAAAATTTGGCTGGGTTGGATTGGTTGACTCTTAAAACATTTTCCATTCATTTTCAAACATATATGGTAAATAGTTAAGGCATTTTAGCTATATTGACCATGTCACCTTTTAGCTAAATTGTTTGATTTGACCCAATTAAGATAAGGCTAATCAGGTAACAGTTAATCAACTTTGATCTGATTTTTGTTTTTAGACTTTTAGCCAACTCACTTTTTTCTTGCTAGAAAAATATCATACTTTTTTGAAATAATTGATTTAAGGTAGTTAACTTTTAAAATTTTTAATTCAGGCTTAAGACTTGCCGGTCCCGGAAAATCTTTACCTTAGTAAATTACCTTAAATAATGATTTTTCGAGCTTTTATGTTGTTGAGGCCTTTCGCTTTCCATAGTAGAATCAACAAATTATACACAAGGAAGATACTCTAAATATGTGATATATTTACAAAAGCTATAATTGGTTTGGTTTTGCAGCTAAGAGAATCTGAAGAAAAGGTGATGGTTTTAAGTAAAGAAAAAGAGGAACTGATGAAGCAACGAGATTCATTTCATCAAGAGGCACTCCTATGGCGATCTGAGCTGGCAAAAGCTAGAGAACGTGTAGTCATTTTAGAAGGAGCTGTTGTTAGGGCTGAAGAGAAAGTTAAGGTTAAGGATGCAGAGACTGAAGCTGCAATAAAGGAGGCTACAGAGAAAGAAACCGCAGCAAGAAGGGAAAATCAAGAGCTTTTGGCATATATTAATATTTTACAATCACAGCTTCAAAGGTGCGTTTAGCTAAAATGCTAAATTAACCACATATCACTTTTCTGCTTAAATTTCAAAACAGGTTTGGCTCAAAACAAACATTTTTTATACAGGTCCAGTTGGATTGAACCTAACGACTTTTTGTATATTTTTTTCTATAAAAACTTGAGTCTCGGGTATGATAAAAAGAAAATAATACTCTAAGTTTTTGAATAAAATGGTTTAGTAAGTTTTATGCATCGGAATACACTTTAGGCGACTTACAATCCATTTCCATTTTATATGTATGCATGTATGTGTTTATGTTATTTAACCTGTTTGACCTACGATAAATAGAACATAATTTCTACTCGTTTCCTTTCTAGCTTTTCTTTCCATTTGAGGTTTGTTCTGAAGTGACCCACCCATAAGGAAAGTGTTCATAACTGCGATCTCTACGTTAGCCTCATGTTTGTGATATGTTGTTACATTAGCAGGCAGGAGGAGAATACAAAGCAAGTCATGGAGGAGAGAGGAGAATCTTGCTCTGATGGTGCCACTCAACCTCTAACCAAACACGTGCATCCATCCGAAGAAAATGTGGATAAAGCATGCCTTAATGATTCTACAAACATTTCAGTTTCAGAAAGAAATTTGGTTCACCCACCACCATCTGTAGATCCAACAGGAATCCGTCCAATTAACAACGGCGATTGGAATGATATAGAGGCAACAGAAGCAAGAATAGCTGATGTTAGGGAAATTGCACCTGATACTGAAGGAAATGGTTTGACTGTTCCTGTCTTTTTACAGCCAAACGATACACAACAGGATCAATCAAATGCTTCGTACCATCAGCCCTAGATATCGTACAGGTAAACAAAAAACATATTTTTGTTGATGAGACTTGTTGGTGAATTGAGTTTTGAAATGATTTACAGCCAGTTGTGGTGAGTTTTTATAATTGCTGGCTTTTGAGGCTTCTGATTGGACAGGCTTTGTTAAAATTGGAGGTGTTGGAGGTGTTTGGATGTGCAATTCAATACTTAAAATTGGTTATGTATTAAACGTTTCTCTGAAACGGGTGAATTATGGTATTTAGCAGAATAATGTAACAACATAATTACATGAAGTGCAAACCTTGGAACACCTGTTTCAGTTTGGAACACCCATAAACATATAAACAGAAAGATTTGTCTGTTAAAAAGTCATACACAAACAGAAAGATTTGTCCATTAAATAGGTCACACATAAACAGAAAGAACTTTGTCTATTAAATACAACTATTACCGACGCTAAAGGTTGTCCATCCAACCTGAACTGGAATTGGAGAACTAAATACTTCAATGATCAAGATTATTAACACAAAAAGGAAAAAGAAAATAAACATTGTCCCCTGTTCTGTCTTGTTATGCGATTTACACCATTCATGATTTTGGTTTCACCAACACACTGCCATACACCACTCACTCCTGCTAGCCGTCTACCAAGAATGATTTTGACCTGTTAACAAATATTGTTAATTCTGTTCAAGGGATCCAGTCAGGTTTCGGATTAGACAGTCGGGTGGTCTACGTCAGCAGAACCGCCCATGGATTCACTGTCCATGCTGGTGGTGCGGCTTCTCCTGCTCCTTCGTTCCTGTTAGAAAAAAGTCAAACGTGTTAAAACCGGTTAAAGCAACATGCTAAGAAGAAATCATCACCCCACACGATCTACTAATAGTGATTGGCATGAAGATTAACATTGTCTTGCTTTTAGTGAACAATAAAATATATTACTATACCTGGACTTGCCAAAATGATCAATTTGGTTTGAAGTGCGTGCTAAAAAGACCGCAATATCCCTCCGCTCTTTGGGTTACATTAAATTTTTCTTTGATTTGGTTGTGCAAACTTAAACGTCTACGTGCAAAACATTTATCAAAACGATAGAATTTTTTAAAATAATAATATTTTTTTAACCATATTCGCACTAATAATACAATCCAGTTATAAGTGGGACAGAAAGTGTTTCGGGTCAAAGCCAATCCATTTAGGTTTCCATTTCGTTGCCCAACCTGCCTGACTCATCCTTTTGGCCACCTCTAGTATAGAACTGACAAGTACAACAAAGAAAGAAGGCGAGTAGTACCTCACGATATGGGAAATCTGTATCAAGCATTCTCACAACCTGACTCATTTTAGGCCGTTTCTCAGAGACAGGATCAACACATCTAAGTGCCACCAGAAGTGCACGTTTTAGAGCATGTGTTGAGGGTTTTAGGTCAAGACTTGGTCAACAACTTCCTCTGCTCTTCTATTTCCAACCATCGTTTTAAGCCACTCAACAAGATTGACCTTCAAAAAATAATAAATATTTAATCACGCCTTCATGTGAAGATGACAAATTCAACCCATTCAGTAATCAGTGAGTCCACTTGGGATACGTTTTGAGATGAAACAGGTCAAAGAGATAAATTAGAAGTGGCTAAAATTTAACAGGTCAAATGGTTGAACATGTTAAATTCATCCAAAGCATATTCTTAACTGCATTAAATCTGCTAAATGCTTATTATAAAAGAAATATCAGATTCTTATTGGAACAAAATAGATTCTATAAGAACATATGGCACTTATTAATAAAAACCATGACAAAAAGTGTTTTGACCCAACATGTACCAAAGATTGCCGGCTTGACCTGCTACCTAAACCTGCCGATCCACCCATCTTTCCGCATTTACTTTACTTGACATAGTTCAACCGTAATACAATCTCGAAATAAGCATTAGATGATTTGTGTGCATTAGTACCTCATTAGCAACACGATTGTAATCCACTGGATCCCTTCCAGTTACTGCTTCCAAAAGCAGTACACCAAAACTGTAAATATCACTCTTTTCGTTCAACATGCCAGTATTAGCATACTCTGGGGCCACATAGCTGCAAATTACAACATAATGTATTTAACAATATTCAACCATTCGATTTCTAGGTGAATTTACATAGAACAGCACAGATGTTAAACAAGAATTGAAATCATACCCAAAAGTCCCCATAACTCTAGTATTTATGTGACTTTCCTCCTGAATCCAAAAGCTTGGCCAATCCAAAATCAGAAAGTTTGCCATTGAAGTCATGGTCGATTAAAATATTGCTAGATTTAATGTCTCGATGCACAACCTTCGGTTCTATAGATTCATGCAAGTATGCAAGCCTGCAAAATCAGTACCCAAAGTTTCAGTCACTAGTAACTGAAATCTTGTAACTATTAAAACTTGTAGCATAATTTAATGTAAAATGATGTGAATGAAAAAATAAAAAATCTACTCACTACAGATTACAATTAGACAAATCAATTAGAAGATTGACTTACGCTTTTGCTATACCAAGAAGGACTTTCATGCGAGCTTCCCATGTGAGGACACCACATTCTTGAGTGTCTCCATGAAGCCATTGTTCCAAGTTTCCATTGTCCACATATTCATACACAAGCATCCTAGATTATTCAAGAAAACATGAATTATTAGTCGAGTGCCGAGCGAGTATTTTGACCCATTAGCTTATGGAAGGGTCGATTTGGGTTGTGTTTTGTCTCAGACAGGTCCAATGGACAAACATATTGAAACTTGAAAGCCACCCAACTACATTTATAGTGTATACAACCTCGAATTGTTATAAATAAAGAAGATTTAGATTACTATTTTAATAATGTTGTTTTTGTATTTAACATAAAATCATCAGTTATTTAAAATAAACAAACTATTTAACATCAGACCCATTGTGACCCATCACTTAATGTCTTAATCCACACAACCCGTTCCATCTTGCCACCTCTAGACAACAACATTCGTAGCAAACATGAGAAGTCATAAAAAGAGGAAGAACAGAAAGGACCAACTTGAAAAGTAACACAATAAAAATTCAAAAAGAAACAAAATGAAATTAGAGCCTGCTGTAGTAAATAGAGATAGAATGCACCTTTGGGTTCCTTCTATGCAATACCCAAGAAGCCGAACAAGATTCTTGTGTCGAACATGTCCTATAGCTTCCACTTCAACTCTAAATTCTTTCTCTGCCTGCCCCCTATACATAATACCGCACAATAAGATTATAAGATGAAAGTAAAACTTCAATATTAACGAAAGATTGCATCGATGAATGAATTTTAAACTCACAAATTATTAAGTAGCTTCTTCACTGCTACCACAGTTCCATTAATCAATGTGCCTTTATATACCACCCCATATCCACCCTCCCCAACCACATTTTCATTGGAGAATCTACATGTCGCCTGCTCCAGGTCTCTCAGAGTAAACCAGTGTCCCCACCCTAAATGTGATGTTTCAGGTAACCCAATAAAAGGAGACGCCATCGCTCCACGAGACACTGAATTTTGCTTCCAGAAACTTCCAGAAGTCCCTTCTTCCCCTGATTGTGACCTGCATCCCCTTTCATACATTGAACTGCTTTGACTTACATTATCAGTATCACCGGATTTGTTTGCTCCAAGTTGAAATATCGTCTTTCCTGAACTCTTACTACCGCTTCGTTCATAATTAGTGGTTGCTGATGGATGTTCAAAGTAATTATGTTGGCTTGGACCCCCAACACTATCAACTCTGATATCTTTTGGTACGTTTGGTATTTGGGAAAGAGGGTATTTGGTTCTTCTTCGAGATTTCCTTTGGCATATGACCCACATTGATAATATCGACACAAACATACAGATAAACACAACAACACAAATGCAGATCACTACCCATAGCTTAAGACCCATAATCGCAGTATTCTTCGATAATTCAGCATCCAATCTTGACATTCTGGTGTTGATTGCTAGATATAAAGTTATCTACTTTCTGCTACTCCATCTCCTTCAAATTCCCCTAAAAAACACAAAATTTTAAACAAAAGGGAATGCAAAACACATCAATTTATCAAATCACTGGATTAAGAACACCAATTGTCAGACTTTGTGATGCAATTAAGCCAAAATTAACATCAAAAACCAAAATTAGCCTTGTAATGACTAGGTATTACAACAGAAATACTAATCCGAATCAAAATTCCCATACAATTTGACGTAAATTATACTAAAGCAATCACATCTTCAACTCAAGGGATGGATCAAATCATCAAATGCATTCAAGAAACTTATGAGGGAAAATACGCCAAAATTAACATCAACAACCAAAATTAGCCTTCTAATTACTAGGTTTAACAACAGAAACACTAATCCGAATCAAAATTGAAAGCATTCCCATACAATTTAACACAAAATTATACCAATGCAATTACATCTTTAACTCAAGGGATGCATCAAATGCATTCAAGAATTTCAAGAAACTTAATTTGTGCTGTAAAGGAATGAAATTGCGTTGAAAGATTTACTCCGGATGCGATTGAATCTAAACCCACTTACAGTTCAATAATAATCAATAGACCCAGATGAAATTCTGCTCAAAATTTGCAAGAATCGATCAGGGACAACCGCCAAACGACGGAGGAGTAGACCCAAAGCCACCGGAAGACAAAATGTGAAGCAAAAAGGAGTTTGAAGGTAGAAGAGGGTGATGGTGGGCCAAATATTCAAGAAAATATAGACAGAAAATATCTAGGCACTAGGCATCACACCAAAATGACTCATCAACTCATCATGTTCATAAACACTTTTTGTTAGCTTGTTATTTTTGTTAATTTGCTTTTTGTTTCTAAAGTATTGATGGTGGTTGGCATTTATTATGTCTGTCTTAAATAAATTCATTAATGGTAGAGATAATAATATTTATATAATATTAATTACCAACACAGTTTTGTATTATGGGTTGTAATATATGTTTTGTGAGTTGAATCTTATTTTATTTTATTTTTATTTTTTATTTTTAACCCTATAGTTTTTAATATTTACACTTAACACTAACACATTTTTTCACTTTCAACTTTGTCTCATTTATTTAATTCCTTTTACAATTTTGTTTATTTTACGTATCGGTTTAAACATTTCGAGTTAATATATTGCAAAATGCGTATGTTGTTTAACATTTTTACATTTATTTTTTATGTTTAACGGTCGCATTACGTTTTATGTTTCGGTCTAATTTATACACATTAACACGTCGTAACCGAATGTACATGGTTTTACGTTTTTACATCTATATTTCGTTTGGTTTTATTTTTTTTGTTTTACGAGTTAATCTGGTGTTGTTGGTTGCTAGCAACGGTGTGACATTAATGCTACTGAGAATAGTTTCACGTCACCACCGCAACGCGTGAGGCTTTAATACTAGTTAATTATTAATTTTCATTTCAGTAATTTTTGTTTGTGTTTTGTGCGTATCATCAGTCAATTAGACGTGTTATACAACACGTAACTATTTTAACGGCTGAATTAAACTTTGTTTAAATATAAGACGTAGTTTTGACAAATCTTAATAATAAAAAATAACTCGTGTAAATAATGAAGATTGAGAACAGAAAGTAAAATTCAGATAAAATTAAATAGAAAGGGTAATATTTAATTATTTATCTTTATTTTTTCTATCTTTAATTAATCATTTATGTTAGTTGATGGGATTTGTTTTCTTTCATTTTAAGTTTGTGGATTGTCATTTTTATTTTTTGTTTCGCAAAAGTGTTGTGTTGATGATGAGTAATTTAAAGGGTATTTTATAAGATAATGACATTTTATAATGTGATGTCAATGATGGTAGTCAAAACAATAACAAAAAAAGTATCTAAAAGTAAGGCTCTGTAAAGGAAATATGAAAATGAGAAAAAGACCAGTCTTTTAATAATTAAATACAAAAGAAAATTTTATTATATTTTATTATAAGTATTTTTTTTGTACTGTTAATCTGTGTTTTTAAGATTTATTTAAATCGTCTTCGTCAGTTATCATATTCATTATCACTAGCTACTAGTCGTCATCTTTGCCACTTATCATCATCATCCATTGTCATTAAATGTTGATTTTCGTAATCATCACCCCAACCTTTGTTGGCTATCGTTGACCATCCACTTCAACCGATTGTCGTTTTGTCGCCACCGATAATCGTTTGTCGCCGCTAATTGCTTATTGTCGTCCGCCACTACTCATTGTTGCAACCTATCATCGAATGCAACACTCCATGTTTCCTATCTAATATGAACTTAGGGTTAAACACAAATATGTACAAAACTAAAACTTTCAATTTGATACTGGTATTAGAAAATCTCATTTCACGTTATTTGTGCTTCAAGTTAAACTCTTATATTAGTTTTATACGATTTAGATGGAATAAATATATAGAACATAAAACCATAAGCATTTTTATAAATAAATTCATGAAAGCTAAGTGATTCGACTAATAAAAAGCGGCGAAACAATTTGAAAAAAATAATTGAGCCCATAATGATAATGTCCTGGCTGTGATGACAAATTGAATAACTTGAATTCATTAATAGGTTTATACTCATAAACCTAGGGAACTAGTTTTGCTTAAACTTTTAATAAACAATAAACTTTGATGAGGATATGAATTCATACACTATATACATTCACTATATACATTCCTGACGCAACCTAAAATATTATTTACATCTAAAATATTGTTTACTCTTTGAACGATAGTTTACCACCTCTAAATGGTAATTTGGCTTGAGACCGGTGTATGAAACTAAAGATCCCAACCTAGATATCTTATATGGTTGATCTTAGAATGTAATTAAATTTCCTATTACTGATTTTAAATGCATAATATTTTAGTTTGTAAAAAGTTGTTTATTGATTAATTTGATTGTGTATCTACTCCTAGATAACACTAAATCATATTGACTTATCTCCTACATGAATAGTTTGATTGTGTATTTACTATTAGATAACATTAAAATATATTAATGCATATCCTACGTAAATATGTCCTAAAATTGTTTTACTGTATAAAACTCCTTAATAGTTGATTTGTCTTATAAATCTACTCCTCCAGTTTTAATCCTCTCATGTTTTAATCATACGTGGGACTCATTAGTTCTTATCGGTGTTTCAAAAATTGAACCGCGCATAAACATAACCGATCTAATTTGTCTGGTTAAATCAATTTTGTTTGAACTGGTCGGCTACCAGTTAGACTTGATTATTGAACCTAAAGAGTAAAATATAAATTTTTTAAGAAATAATGTTTTAGAAAATGAAAGTGAGATATGCCACGGAATATTTTGATTTGTAATTTAACTCTTATGAAATATTTTGATAAAATTTATTAGCTCAAATTTTAAAAAATACTATAACAAAAAGAAAACTCTAAATGTTTTTGTGATGCCTTAGCTAGCTGATGGAGTCGGCCAATCTCATATACCAAAAACATGTTTTAGGATGCAGTAACTATGATTAAAAATTTAAAATAATATTACCAATAAACATGATTCAGTGTAAATAATCTTTGATGTATGGCTTAAAGAGAAATTTTATCCGGACAACAAAAACATGTAACCTCTTTATGGCAATCTTAAGTGATAAAGTGTCTTGTATTACATTAATGTAACTTATTAAAGTCTTACGGGTAATAAGTGATGTAGCAGATTATGAGTCGCTCTAAAACAATGTAAGCCTCTTGTGTGTGAAGCATACAATATTAGTTGTCTTGTTGGTATGTGTAATTACATGTTACAAAAAGTACTAAAATCACTAATGTTCTATTTTGTTTATGTTGATGAAGGAAAATGTTATTGTGAAAGGTGAGTCCTAATAAGCAAGGAGGTGTTTATGGATACTTATATGAATGCTACATTGTTTATGTCTTGTTCACCACATATATATATATATATATATATATATATATATATATATATATATATATATATATTACTATGTTAGTACCTCGTGTATTACACCGGTTAATAAATAAAATATTAAATAATTAGTACTGAAAATGTAATAATTATAAAACGATATGATCGAAATTGCATATAAGTAATAATATAATAAGTAATAAAACAATGATATCATTATTTTAAACTTTTGTTTTTAAACCCTAATTGATTTTTTAATAAATATTTTATTGCAAAATAACCGTTTTAAAAAATATCAATGTTAAAAGTTTTCTTATTATAACTTCTAATTTTAGTTATGTTGTTTTATAAAAAGTTATTTAAAAAACCATTTTAAAAATAATTCATATTTTTAAACATGTTTGTTGTTTTAGAATTTTTTCTTATTTTTAAAATATTATTTATTTAGAAGTTACATTATAAAAGCATCTCTTTCTTAATTTTATAAAATAAAATTTAATCTCAAAAGAAATTAAATAATATTATTAGTATTTAAGATAATTGTTTGATAGAAGAGAGAATCGGAAAAATTAAAATTATATGATCTACAATAATGTCAAGTGGCATGTTAAAGCTTTCTTTTATTATAATAGATAGATGAATGTGCATGAAACCAAAATAACATCATAAACAAATTAATCGTTACAACCAATCTGACAAAACCAATAACAATCAACATGTAAGCTCTTTTTGTCTCAAACGAGCAATATGAAATGATAAAGTGTCTTGCATTTATATTAGAGACTAGTGGTTAAAATCTTTAAAATGACTACTAGCGTAATAGATTATGAGTTATTCAAGAAAAAATGTAAGTTTGTTGTGTATAAAGCAAATAATATGGTTGGTATGTGTAATTGGATGTTACAAATAATACTAGCTTCATCAATGTTCTATTTTGTTTATGGTGGTGAAGCAACACCATATTGAAGAAGATGAGTCCTAGCAAGGAAGTGAATGTCAATGGCACCTTAAATGAATGCTACATTGCTTATGTTTTGTCCGCATTAAAAATGTTATGGGTGTGCATGAAACCGAAATAATATTGTAACAAAATAACTGGCACAACCAAATCAACAAGACCAAAACCAACAAAAGCCGATGAGTTGATCTACTACTACCCAAATAATCTACTTATAATGTACTCCAATTTAGATCTACTTTCACATGTTTCAAATGAGACTTGAATCCACCGGTTCAAATACAAGAAACATAACTTTTATTGCTAGTTTATGTCAGTGATTGTGGCTCAAATTCATTGTGTGTCAATTACTTTACCTAAAACTCTAAAGCCCAAATGATACAACCAAGACCAAAACTAAAACCGATGTAAAAACCGAAAATAATAAAACCAAGAGGTTTTAAAACCTAAAAGCTGCATATCAGTTTAAGGCCAAAAATCAAACCTAAAAGACCTATGCACACTCCTAATAGATATTAAGACATGGGAATGGCATGTCCCAAATACACAATATGTTTTTCATAATACTATATAAATATACAATTAAATACATATTAACACGTGAGCAATAATATACATTACAGATTAGACGAAAGACAAAAAAAACAATTATTTATATTAATACGAGTAAATAAATAAATACTATTGGATATGTTATAAATAAAGATAAAAACTAGTAAGTTGAGAAGCTCACATGTTACAATTAAACTAGTGGTGACCCGCACGTTGCTACGGAAGTATTGGAGTTTCTATGTACCCTATTGTTTGAAACAAATTTTAAGTCAAAATGTAGACGCAAATAAAAATAAAACTTGATAGACGTGTTAACTTTTTTACAACTTGATTATATATGAAAACAAGAGTAAAAATTTTACAACTTATATATTTAAATCCTATTAATAGATATGTTAACTTTAATCCATTTACTTTTCATTTGATTTTATGTAGCAATTTAAACCTGTAGTTTTCATCAGTAGTCTCGTAGTGCTTTAATACCACCCACATTTCATCACCTGAAGCTTGCATACATATAACTCAATTGAAGGAGTTACAAAATTACAAAGTTTGTATGGATTAAACAAAGTTATTTGGTATTAGACAACTTAGGCTTTAATAGTTATATGAAAAACAAAGAGTTGAAGTAAACTAATATGTACTTATAAAATGCATAATTTCATAAGAAAGTTGTCTCATCATCTTATTATTGGTAAGTTATATTATGAGTACACTGAGCATAAAGACTTGGTTTTCTCATAGTGCTTTAATACCAACTATATATTGTTTGATAGTTATATTGTATACCGTGGTTTCGTTTTCTTTAGTTGGTACCACACAACATCATACTCATCATCTGCATTAAAAAGATTCATAACATCTGTTAATAACCTATAATAATCGTATGGTGTACTTAAGAAGAGTCTTCTAATTAATAATTATATGGAAAACATATTAAGATTGTCTCGTCATATTCCCCATGGGATAGACTCAAAAAGTTTTAAATTACTTGTTCAAACTTAGAATGAAAAAAGATTAAATATGCAATTCCAATTCCCAAACATCCACTTTAGTTGCAAAAACTTCAAATGTTCGTAACAATGGATGCATGTGTTATAAAAGTACGAAATGCACATGATATTAACAAATAAAATCAATAAAAACAACATTATCTCCATAAACAATTGATGTTGAAGGATTAAAAATTCAAAATTAACCACAAGAACATAGAAAAATCAATTTTTATAAAAAATCCTCACACCGCTCAAACCGGTTTGGAGCGCTTTAAAAACCGTTTTTAGAAAAAAACCGGTTCTTATACTGGTTTAACGGATTTTTTAATTTGAAATTGGTTTACAAATCGAGTTTTGGTGCCAAGTTATTTGGTTTTTTGTCAAACTGGTTTTTTTGTACACCTCTAGTGTTAACAAAAGGAGACGAGTGATGAAAGATTGCTCAACTTAAATGACTAAATTCATTAATGGAATTTGCTTCTCATGGCAAGAATAAAAGAACATTGGTTATGTTGTATTAACTATTATTATAAATGATTATTACATAGTAAAAACTAAATATTATTAAAAGATATAATACTTTGTCCATCTTACATTCTTCTTCTATGTTGTAACTTTTTTTTGTGATTGTCTATTTAAAGACAAATAAGACTTGTTAATCAAGACAATTAAGTGAAAAGACACTTGATATTTTCTGACCATTGCTACCTTCGTATATTACTATAACTATTCTAATTAAAAGGTTTGGTCGGTGGTGGCTTTTCCTTTTTTTGTGTTTAAAATTTTCTTTCGTTTATTTTGTTTGTGTTTTAATTTTTTTCTTTGTTTTGTTTGTGTTTTAATATGGTTTGTTTTGACTGTGGGTTCGAGATTTTTTTGTGGGTTTTTGTATCTAGACACGTGTCTTTGGTTTGTAGGATTCGTTGACGTTGTCTTTCTCTAGGTTCATACTTTATTTCTTTCGTTGTCGATACCCTAACGATTCTCGCTATTAAGGTTTGGGTTTTCCTTTTGTAAATGTCCGCGCGTTGCGGCGGTATGGTTGTTGCATGATTTTTTGGGAATTCGATTTTAATCAGTATCGGCTCGGTGCATTATGACGTAAATTAAAAAAATCAAAATATAATTATTGAAAAATTTGAATAAAAGAAAACAATTACGTATATTACAAAAGTATTTAAGATAATTATATTATCCCAACAAGAATAGTGAAAACATTGGTGGTATTATGGTCAGAAATCACTTTTTACCTAAATTTTACGGGGGTTTATTTTATGAATGCAGGTTAGAGTTTATTGTCACACCCCAACCTTGACGGCGGAATCGTCGAGATGTGAGGGTTAAGATTGTTCACAGCCACATAACGCTATATTTAAGTGTAATTATTAAAATTATAAGTTTCAAAAGTCATTACAAACATAAGTCTCAAAACATGAAATAATCCCAAACAAAACAAAACGTAGCATAACATATATTTATTTAACTAGGTCCAAGTCCTAGTTTTATTTCCAAGCTTCAAAAGTCCACTTTAAACTTGGGGATTTCCTGAAACATGATAAAAATAAGAGTCAACTAAAAATAGTTGGTGAGTTTCCAAGGTTTCATACATAATAAGAAAAAGGTTACGAGTAGCAATTCATGTCATAGGTTATAAGCTAGTAAGGTTTAGAACACATAACGTTACAATCAACCTTGACTTGATTACAAGTATAAAAGATTGGCTAAGTGTATTTGGTTCCCTAGTGCACAAGCATACGGCTCCTAGGAGTCGGCAATACATCGACTTTAGCACCAAATAGGCTTGTCAGGCCCAAAGATCTAAGACGTCGCCAGGCTAGCAATAGTTAATGATTGTAAACAAAACTATGTATCTCATATAAACACTTACAATACACAAATAACCATGACATATAATAAGATGAATTGCATGTGCTTACAAGTCTCAAACGTTAATAAGTGTACAATGTATAGATAATCATGTTTCACCCCAAAGTAGTGTGAAATAAGATAAAATGGGGCAAGGAGAACTCACATGTTAAATAATATATAATGAAGATCAATAAGAATAATAATAACGTCGTTCCAAGATGAACGTCACAAGGCACCTATATATATATATTATAAGATTTAGGTCAATAATATGGTTAACGATATAAAACACTAGGGTTCAATATGAATTGGGGAAATTTTATAAAACCACTCAATAAACACTTGTTTATGATTCATTTGATGAAAATAAAGGTACTAATTATAAGATTTTAAAGGAATTAATCCTTTGTAATAACTTGCGTAATTAGCTATAAACAAAATATATTTGAATTTAATAATTATTATAATTTCTAATCAAGAAAAACATAAAGTTCCAATAATGTAATAAGTTTGGACTTATCGTACAAATCTATTTTATAAAGATATCTTAATTAAGATGTTTGTAAATAATTTTTATAAAAAAAATTTCAAGAAATAATGTACAGAAAAGGTTAGATGATTTAAAAAAAATGAGAGTTTGTGGAAGTTATTTTTTTTTTATTTTTAAAAAATTTTTTTTTTACTTAATTAAAGGCTAAAACACCCTTTTAAAAAAACAGAGGGTGCCCGGGTTCGAACCCGGGACCTCTAGGTTAGGATGGGAGCGTGTTAACCAGTGAACCAAGGCATCCAGCCGCGGTTACAACCTGGTTTTGAAGCTTAAGAATCATCGCGCATAAAAACCCCCAATTCTCATATAAGCCCTAGAACATGTTCGATCAAATTGAGCCCCATATGAACATTGTAATCGATCAAAAGGTTAGGGCTTTTGATCCCCATATGAAATCGAGTATAAGGTAGTTTTAATTACCCGAATTGTTATTGGATTGGTGTTTGAACACTCGAGAAAACGTTGCGGACGTGGAAGTCTTGATGGATAGGCAAACCTCAACGTAATCAAATAAATTTATGGGAAGCTTCGCGTGATGACCTCGATGCAAAGCCCTTTGCGAATTTGGTCAATTGAAGCTCAGAAGATAATGTTCGGTTGAGTTGCAGGTCGCGATGAAGATGGTGATTGAATTCGTTGTTTTGTTTGTTTTAAGTGTAATTGGTGGTTGTGAACACTTGGAATTTGTTAGATGATAGTTTCTGTTTGATTAATTAGATCAATACAACGATTTAATGCTCGAACGGCTAAGTAATTGGAATGTTTCGGTTATGTATTCGATTCGCTTAGTAACCGATGATTAAACACGTTTAATGGGTGCATTCAAGTTCGAAACGAGTTCTAGAAGGATTTGAGAACGGTTCTGGTCTCGAAACGACCGATTTTTGATGTTTAAGGGGTCGCCGGAGCCGGCCGGATCTTGGCCGGAAGTGGTGCCGGAAAAACGGGTCGAGAGGGAAAAAGGGGGGTTTGGTTTTAAATAATTACACATTGGTCCCTCTAGTTTATTATTTAACATTTTATGCTTAAAAGTTCCATTTTAAGTTTCTAAAATGACAAATTAACCCTCAAAATTAGTTTAAGTTTATAATTTAAATATGGTTAAGTTTATAATCTTTATTATTAGTAATTTTATTATTACTAATACTATTATTCAATATTATTACTTATTATTATATTTACTTTTATTAATATTAACCTTATTATTATTATACATACTTAACATTTCATGAAACCCCATTACAAAATAATAAACACAAACAATCACGAAAGTTTCAAAATTGACAAGGATAACCTTTGTAAGAGTAAACGAAGTTAACTTTTAGTTAACGAAAATACGAAATGTTACAGTCTCCCCAACTTAAAAGAATTTCGTCCCGAAATTAAAAAAATGAAACTATACAAATAAGAATGGGTATCTCCTCTTCATGTGCTCCTCGTTTCCCAAGTAAATTCAGCGCCACGTTTATTTTCCCAACGAACCTTGACGATTGGGGTTGTTGTGGTTCTAGTCTTCTTCATAATCGATCCATGATCTCAACAGGCTTCTCGACAAAATGCAATGACTCGTCAATCTGGATGTCTTCCAACGGAACATGCAGACTTTCGTCAGCCAAGCATTTTCTCAAATTTGAGACGTGAAATACGGGATGAATTCCACTAAGGTCGGAAGGTAACTCTAGTTTATAAGCCACTTTCCCAATCCTTTTCAGGATTTTGAAAGGTCCTACAAACCTTGGAGCCAGTTTGCCCTTCTTTCCAAAACGAACCACCCCTTTCCATGGTGAAACCTTGAGAAGAACCATCTCCCCAACTTGGAATTCTAATGGCTTACGTCGCTTATCAGCATAACTCTTTTGACGACTTCTCGCCACTTCAAGGTTCTTGCGAATAATAGAAACTTTATCGGTCGTCTTTTGTATAAGTTCAGGACCAGTGATGAAGTTTTCACCAATGTCGGTCCAACAGATCGGTGAACGACATTTTCGACCATAAAATGCTTCAAACGGTGCCATCTTGATACTCGAGTGTAACTATTGTTATACGAAAATTCCGCGAGCGGTAGATGCGTATCCCAATCGCCACCAAAGTCAAGACACAGAGACGTAGCAATCCTCTAAAGTTTGGATCGTTCGCGTCGTTTGACCATCAGTTTGAGGATGGTAAGCCGTGCTTAGATCTAATTGTGTACCCAAGAGTTCTTGCATAGATGACCAAAAATGTGAAGTGAAACGAGCATCTCGGTCGGATATATGTGCAGAGGTACTCCATGACGACTTACAATCTCATCACGTATATACGAGCTAACTTTGATGTCTTGTAAGTGTCACGTATGGGTATAAATGTGCCGACTTTGTCAATCGGTCAACGATCACCCATATGCTATCATGTCCTCAAGAGGTTCGGGGTAGCTTTGTTATGAAGTCCATGGATATGTGTTCCCATTTCCACATAGGGATCTCGGGTTGCTCAAGTAATCCACTGGACGTTGATGTTCGGCTTTAACTTTCGTACATGTGAGGCACTTAGCTACATAAGTCGCTATGTCTTTCTTCATTCCAGGCCACCAATATTGACACGTAGGTCCATGTACATCTTATCGGAACCCGGATGAATAGAATAACGAGTTTGATGAGCTTCGTTCATAATAAAGGTACGAATGTTATCGCGATTTGGAACCCAAATACGATTGGCGAAGTACATCAACCCATTGGGTTTCGTTTCCAATTGGGTTAAAAGATTATGCTCCAACTCATCCTTCATTTTTCCTTCTCGTTGAACCATTTGTTGAGCCTCCAGGATGCTAGACTCGATGTCACTATCTATCTCAGGTTTTGTAGTAGTACGGTGGTCTCATTGACATCTAGTCGAATTTCAGTATCGAACTCTCCCAAGGTGTCAAACCATTGACGTCGATCTCGAATTTCTTGGAATGAGATCATCTTGTTGTGAATCTTTCGGCTCAGTGCATCGGCCACAACGTTTGCTTTACCAGGATGGTAACGAATGTCACAATCATAGTCACTAATCAACTCCCACAACGACGTTGTCTCATATTGAGATCTTTTTGATTGAAAACGTGTTGAAGGCTTTTGTGATCGGTGTAGACTATACATTGCGTACCATACAGGTAGTGCCTCCAAATCTTCAAAGCAAATACAACAGCACCAAGCTCGAGATCATGAGTTGTGTAATTCACCTCGTGAACCTTCAATTGCCTCGATGCGTAAGCTATGACCTTCCCTCGTTGCATAAGAACACAACCAAGGCCTTGCTTAGATGCATCACAATACACGGTGAAATCGTCGTTTCCATCGGGTAGGGTCAATATAGGAGCATTGCACAACTTATGCTTTAACGCTTCAAAAGCTTCTTCTTGCTCGGAACCCCACTCGAAGGGTTTATTCTTTTGTGTCAAAGTGGTGAGCGGTTTCGCGATCCTCGAGAAATTGGCAATGAAACGCCGGTAATAACCAGCAAGACCAAGAAAAGAACGAACTTCGGTAGGAGTTGTAGGAACACACCATTCTTCACAGCTTCCACCTTTGCAGGATCAACGTGAATTCCTTGGCTATTCACCACGTGTCCTAGAAATTGAACTTCCTCGAGCCAGAAATCACACTTCGAGAACTTTGCGTACAATTGCTCTTTCTTTAACAACTCAAGAACCAATCTCAAATGCAGCTCATGATCGGTGTTGGACTTGGAATAGATAAGTATGTCATCAATAAAGACAATCACAAACTTGTCTAGATAAGGCTTGCATACTCGGTTCATGAGATCCATGAAGACAGCAGGAGCATTGGTTAAGCCAAAAGGCATCACCATAAACTCATAGTGTCCATAACGAGTACGAAAAGCGGTCTTTGGGATGTCATCCTCATGAACTCGTAATTGATGATATCCAGAACGTAGATCAATTTTCGAGAATATGGCAGCTCCTTGAAGTTGATCAAACAAGTCATCGATGCGAGAAGAGGATAACGATTCTTGATGGTAAGTTTGTTAAGCTCGCGATAATCGATGCACATACGAAACGATCCATCTTTCTTCTTCACGAAAAGAACAGGTGCACCCCAAGGCGAAGAACTAGGACGGATGAAGCCCTTCTCGGACAGCTCTTGCAGTTGACAAGAGAGTTCTTGCATTTCCGATGGTGCAAGCCGATACGGTGACTTGGCCACGGGGTTTGCTCCCGGTATCAAGTCAATTTTAAACTCGACTTCACGCACGGGAGGTAAACCACTAAGGTCATCGGGAAATACTTCAGGAAAGTCTCGTACGATAGGGACATCCTTAAGTTCTTTCCCTTTGACTTTCGTGTTGACCACATAAGCCAAGAAGGCCATATATTCTTGTTTAAGCACTTTCGGGCTTGGTGCAAGACATGAGTTTAAGCCCTTTAGAAGATTTTTCACCGAACACCTTCAACGTATCTCCAGAGGGTAACGGTATACGAATGCACTTCTCCCAAAGAATGATCTCAGCATGGTGTTTGGCTAACCAATCCATACCAATGATGACGTCAAAACTTCCAAGTTTCATAGGGATAAGATCGATAAGAAAGTCATGCGTGTCAAGACTTAAGATGCAATCACGAATGATAACGTTAACGGTAATTGGTTCTCCATCGGCAACTTCAACAGTAAGAGGTCTTTCTAGTTTCGTATGTGGCTTAGCAAGTATGGGTTCAAACTCTAATGAAACAAAACTTTTATCGGCTCCAGAATCAAATAGGACATAGGCATAAGTTTTGTTAATAAGGAACATACCTGTTCAATTTTTTAAGGTATTTAACACTACAGGTAAAATATGAAATAAATTCGATTCGATCACAAAATTTAAAGGTGAGTTAACGTACCATTCACCACATCGTTGTTTGCTTGTGCTTGGTTAGCGTTGATGTTGAAAGCACGTCCTCGGGCTTGTGGAACATTACC
Source organism: Flaveria trinervia (assembly GCA_025506515.1). Lineage (NCBI taxonomy): Eukaryota > Viridiplantae > Streptophyta > Magnoliopsida > Asterales > Asteraceae > Flaveria > Flaveria trinervia. Next base: position 83,557,922 of record CM046455.1, on the reverse strand, counting down.
CACAAGACGAGGGCATTGTGGGCGAAAATGGCCAGGTTCCCCACAGTTGTAGCAAACACGGTTTGTGACCACAGCGGCATTGTTAGGTGCACGGTGGCAAGTCGCCACCAAATGACCATATTTACCGCACAAGGTGCAAATGCGGCACGGTTGATTCCCTGGATGATGATACCTACACGTGCTGCACATCGGTTGCGGACCAGCATAAGCCCTAGCCCCAGGCACTTGTGCCACAGATATAGCCGCAGGTACAGGTTGTCTTGGGGTTGTTTGGGTGCAGCCACGGCATAGTTACGCGCCGGTGTGAACTTGCTTCTTGTTGTTGTTATGGCTGTTAGACGGTTCAGCTTTGGTCTCCTTAACCGCCTCGGTAGCCGTCTTCTCCACCTTCTTTGCACCCTTCACAGACATGGTGCCCGCTCTTATATGGTTCTCGGTGAGTTGAGCGGTGATTGTAATGGCTTCTTCCAAGGTTGTGGGTCGGCTACCCACCACAGCATCTTGAATTTGGGGTGGTACACCCTTAATGAACTTCTCGATGTTGCGGGGAACAGTGTCGACCATATGGTAGCAGTATACTCAACTCATGATGCCTAGTTGAGTAGGCCAAATGATCACCATCATTTTGTTTCAAATTCCAAAACTCTTCTTCCAGCTTTTGCAATTCACTCCTTGGGCAGAACTTCGCGATGGCGATGTTCTTGAACTCTTCCATGTAAGTGCTAGAATAGCATCGGGTCCACGATTCCTCTTCTCGCTATTCCACCAGGTAAGAGCCCTTTGTTGGAACATACTAGTGGCATAACGAACCTTGAGTGCATCGGGACACTCACAATTGATAAAGGTATTCTCCATGCTTTCAAACCACTCAAGAAGACCAGTGGCTCCTTCCTTGCCACTAAAACTAGTGGGCTTGCAAGAGCTGAAGTGTTTGAAGGTGCAAGTTTGATTATTCCCATGTTGATTGTTCCCGTTTTGATTGTTGCTATTCTCTCCATGACCATTTCCATTGTTGCTAGCGTTGGTCATTAAGGTGCTATTAAGTTCAGCAACCATGGTCGGAATGACAACAGCCATTTGTCGAGCAATCATGGCGGCTAACTTACGATCGGAACTTCCACGCTTTCCATGATGACGAGACATGCTGGAGTATACAAATGAGTTAGATATGAGAATTGGAATAACAGGGATTAATGTTCAACAAGGATAAGGCAAAAAATTGTAAGGCACATGGAATGGTTCCATTTGGTAACGCATCACCATTTGAAAACGTTGACACGTCAAGGTAAGTTGACCCACTCGCCTTAGAAATTCGTGTATGTTGATCATGGTTTATCACTCATCCCAGAAATCCCCAGGTAAGCATAACTAGTCCCGTAGGATTTATGCGATATGCTTGCCTTAGCCCGAGGGCCTTTTGCCAGGAAATCCATACAGGTGTCCATGTGTCACACAAATTTCTTAGGTTTATGAAATCAAAACCATGATGAGATTTACATAGATTAGACATAAGTCTAAAGATTTAATTCTTAAGCATAAGTATACGATTCCACGTGTTGACGAGAATAAGATTAAGAAGTTTCATTTGTCGGGGAGAGTCAATGAGTCAAAGTTAAGTTTAGGGAGACAAGTAACAAAGTTTAGAAAATTACAAGGCAACCTATGCTAAGGCATCAAGTTGCACATAAGTAAAGTATAGCATTATGTAGCATGTAACATATATATATTTCTAAGAATATAAATATTATCCTATGAGGTTCATGCATAAGCTATAGTCTAGGTCACCATTACTAATAACCTAAATCCCTATAGTTATGGCTCTGATACCAATCTGTCACACCCCAACCTTGACGGTGGAATCGTCGAGATGTGAGGGTTAAGATTGTTCACAGCCACATAACGCTATATTAAGTGTAATTATTAAAATTATAAGTTTCAAAAGTCATTACAAACATAAGTCTCAAAACATGAAATAATCCAAAAAAACAAACGTAGCATAACATATATTTATTTAACTAGGTCCAAGTCCTAGTTTTATTTCAAGCTTCAAAAGTCCACTTTAAACTTGGGGATTCCTGAAACATGATAAAAATAAGAGTCAACTAAAAATAGTTGGTGAGTTTCCAAGGTTTTCATACATAATAAGAAAAAGGTTACGAGTAGCAATTCATGTCATAGGTTATAAGCTAGTAAGGTTATAGAACACATAACGTTACAATCAAACCTTGACTTGATTACAAGTATAAAAGATTGGCTAAGTGTATTTGGTTCCCTAGTGCACAAGCATACGGCTCCTAGGAGTCGGCAATACATCGACTTTAGCACCAAATAGGCTTGTCAGGCCCAAAGATCTAAGACGTCGCCAGGCTAGCATAGTTAATGATTGTAAACAAAACTGTATCTCATATAAACACTTACAATACACAAATAACCATGACATAATAATAAGATGAATTGCATGTGCTTACAAGTCTCAAACGTTAATAAGTGTACAATGTATAGATAATCATGTTTCATCCCAAAGTAGTGTGAAATAAGATAAAATGGGGCAAGGAGAACTCACATGTTAAAATAAATATATAATGAAGATCAATAAGAATAATAATAAACGTCGTTCCAAGATGAACGTCACAAGGCACCTATATATATATTATAAGATTTAGGTCAATAATTGGTTAACGATATAATAACACTAGGGTTCCAATATGAATTGGGGAAAAATTTATAAAACCACTCAATAAACACTTGTTTATGATTCATTTGATGAAATAAAGGTACTAATTATAAGATTTTAAAGGAATTAAATCTTTGTAATAACTTGCGTAATTAGCTATAAACAAAATATATTTGAATTTAATAATTATTATAATTTCTAATCAAGGAAAAACATAAAGTTCCAATAATGTAGTAAGTTTGGACTTATCGTACAAATCTATTTTTATAAAGATATCTTAATTAAGATGTTTGTAAATAATTTTTATAAAAAAATTTTCAAGAAATAATGTACAGAAAAGGTTTAGATGATTTAAAAAAAATGAGAGTTTGTGGAAGTTATTTTTTTTTATTTTTAAAAAAAAAATTTTTTACTTAATTAAAGGCTAAAACAACCCTTTTAAAAAAACAGAGGGTGCCCGGGTTCGAACCCGGGACCTCTAGGTTAGGATGGGAGTGTGTTAACCAGTGAACCAAGGCATCCAGCCGCGGTTACAACCTGGTTTTGAAGCTTAAGTATCATCGCGCATAAAAACCCCCAATTCTCATATAAGCCCTAGAACAATGTTCGATCAAATTGAGCCCCATATGAACATTGTAATCGATCGAAAGGTTAGGGCTTTTGATCCCCATATGAAATCGAGTATAAAGGTAGTTTTAATTACCCGAATTGTTATTGGATTGGTTTGAACACTCGAGAAAACGTTGCGGACGTGGAAGTCTTGATGGATAGGCAAACCTCAACGATAATCAAATTAAATTTATGGGAAGCTTCGCGTGATGACCTCGATGCAAAGCCCTTTGCGAATTTGGTCAATTGAAGCTCAGAAGATAATGTTCGGTTGAGTTGCAGGTCGCGACGAAGATGGTGATTGAATTCGTTGTTTTTGTTTGTTTTAAGTGTAATTGGTGGTTGTGAACACTTGGAATTTGTTAGATGATAGTTTCTGTTTGATTAATTAGATTAATACAACTTTAATGCTCGAACGGCTAAGTAATTGGAATGTTTCGGTTATGTATTCGATTCGCTTAGTAACCGATGATTAAACACGTTTAATGGGTGCATTCAAGTTCGAAACGAGTTCTAGAAGGATTTGAGAACGGTTCTGGGTCTCGAAACGACCGATTTTTGATGTTTAAGGGGTCGCCGGAGCCGGCCGGATTTTGGCCGGAAGTGGTGCCGGAAAAACGGGTCGAGAGGGAAAAAGGGGGGTTTGGTTTTAAATAATTACACAATTGGTCCCTCTAGTTTATTATTTAACATTTTATGCTTAAAAGTTCCATTTTAAGTTTCTAAAATGACAAATTAACCCTCAAACTTAGTTTAAGTTTATAATTTAAATATTCCTCTTAAATGTGATGCACTCATTTGTATATGTTTGCTTTAAATATTATATTTTTATAACAAAATTACATCTCTATCCAAAAAAATATATTATATAATAGTACAGATACATGATTACTTTTACGTAAACCAGAGTAAACTCCATGCCGCAAGCCCGTTAAGTCTACTACCTTTTCACGATTAAACAAGTAACGTACAATAACAACATTAAAAGTTGCAAGGATTACTAATGCAAATATGTAACTTGTCACAGCTTATAAAAAATGAAAAACTTGAAAACAAATATATTATTATTCATTTTCCCATTGCACACACTCTTCAATCTTCAATCTTCTTCATCATCATCATCATCTACCCCACACTCTCCTCTGGTTGAAGTTGAAGATGATCTCTGTCCAGTTGTCACCAATTTCCACCATGAAACCCTTATCCAAAACCCAACAATCTCATCTTCATCATCCTTTCCACCAATCATTCTCCTTAACTTCTCCCATACATTCACCATCAGCATCCTCACCACATCTCCGATCAACAATCTCCACCGCAACCACCACCACCACCACCAATGGCCGCCGCCTCCTGCTTCAACGCACTCTCCGTCAGATCACCGTCGCCATCGCCTTCACCTCGCTTACAGGCGCCGATCAAGCCCAATCAGCTCATCATCTGCCGCTCGCAGAGACGTGAAGATGTTACGACTGCTGATGATGGAGCAATTTCGATCTCTCGTAGATTGGCTCTCACTGCTCTGATTGGAGCTGCTGCTGTTGGATCTAAGGTGTCACCGGCGGATGCGGCGTATGGTGAAGCAGGTGAGTGGTGTTGAGTTGTTGAATGTTGAGGTTTTGGAATCGGAGTGTGTGTTTCTGATGATTTGAGGTGAAAAATGAAATGCATAATCGATATGTGTGCTTTTAGCGAAATTGTTTGATGATTTGAGTTGAAATGCATGAGCGATTTGGGTGATTTCAGCGAATGTGTGCTTATCTGTTGATGATTTGAGTCGAAATGAATCGTTGATTTGTGTGGTTTTAGCGAAAGTGTTTGATGATTTGAGCTCAAATGCATCATCGATCTGTGTGATTTTATCATTTTAGCGAACGTGTGTTTGATGATTTGAGTTGAAATGAATGATCGATTTATGTGATTTCAGCGAATGTGTGTTTGTCTGTTTGATAATTTGAGTTGAAATGTATCAATGATTTGTGTGATTTTAGCTAATGTCTGTTTGATGATTTGAGTTGAAATGCATCGTTGATTTGTGTGGTTTTAGCGATTGTGTGTTTGATAATACGAGTTGAAATGTATCATCTATTTGTGTGATTTTAGCGAATGTGTGTTTGATTGTTTGATGATTGAGTTGAAATGCACAATCGATTTGTGTGATTTTAGCGAATGTGTGTTTGATGATTTGAGCTGAACTGCATCATTGATTTGTGTGATTAGCGAATGTGTTTGGGAAGCAGAAGTCGACAGAGTTCTCGCAGTACTCCGGTCCGGGATTCAAGTTATCGATTCCGGCAAAGTGGAACCCTAGCAAAGAATTGAGTACCCTGGTCAGGTGCTTAGATATGAAGATAACTTTGACACCACAAGCAATCTTGCAGTCATGGTTACACCTACCGATAAGAAATCGATTACTGACTATGGTGCACCTGAGGAATTCCTCTCCAAGGTACTAAACACCCTCGACTAACTATATGTAAATAACACATAAAAACAAATATCAGATACTATATAACATGTAAAATATTTTTACGTGTGTAACTGACACTAATGTTTTATGTTTCCTATGTACATATGTCCCAAGGTGAAACCGCGAGCTGGTGGTAAGAAGCAATAGCTTCTTTGGGGGAGGCTATGATTCAAATCTGACAAATAGTGCAGTGTCCAGTGTTTAATCTACAGATATGAAAATAACACATAACAACAATAATCATACCAAGTATAACATATACATAGCAAATAAAAATATTTGTACATGTGTCACTTGACAATAATGTTTACTATGTACATATGCCTAAAGGTGCCATCATGGTTTTAGCTAGATCGTAAGACGCGATTGCTTCTTTGGTGGAGACTAGGGTTCAAATCTGACAAATGATGTAGTAGAGTAGCTTAGGTTTAGCTGTTAAGAAAAACATAAAACATATGGCTCCAGGGTCCATACACATTTAACATATCATGTTTTTAATGTAACTTACCATTATTGTTTGAAAATGCTACTATGAGTTGATAAATGAAAGATGAATCTTTAGCAGTGTTGGGATTGAATGATTGATTAAGCATTTCATTGATGTATTGGTTTTCTTCAGGTTGATTACTTGCTCGGGAAGCAAGCTTACTTTGGGCAAACCGCATCCGAGGTAACGATTTTAACTCCCTATATGTCAACATACAAGAACTCGATCACCTAGAACACTACTTTTAGACTTAAGTTGCATTTGTCATGAGATACAAGTCATTACATCGACATTTTAGTATGATGGTAATGTCACACTGAGTAACACGTCAAACAAGTAATCTTTTTATCAGGGTCGGTTGAAAAGTCTTGTTAACCCATAATCACTTTTTTCTTGTTTATCGAACGTGTCATACATTCAATATAGTAAATATACTTATTTGACTTGTTTTACAGCGATGTTAAATATATTTTGTTGTGATATACGTGTTTAGGGAGGATTTGAACAAGATGTGGTGGCAACAGCAAATATACTAGAGGCTTCAACCCCGGTTGTGGATGGGAAGCAATACTACTTTTTGTCGGTGTTAACAAGGACAGCTGACGGAGACGAGGGTGGCAAACACCAGTTGATCAGTGCCACCGTGTCGGATGGAAAGCTTTACATTTGCAAGGCACAAGCGGGTGACAAGAGATGGTTTAAAGGAGCAAGGAAATATGTCGAGGGGTCTGCATCTTCGTTCAGCGTAGCTTAAGATCGAGCTCTGTAATTAGTAATCGCCACGCCCTAAGTGTATGGCGTTTCTTTTGTCGATCATCTGCTCATCGTGACGTCTTTATTTTTTCTAAGTGTATGTGGATAACTTGTTTTCAAACTAATCAATATAAGGAGACTTTTGCATTTAATCCTTGTGTCACTTGATTAGAATGCTTATGATATTTATGGGATTTTGATCAAGTAAAATATGTGTATCTAAAAGCTCATAAGGAGATGCGGGTGTCAAGTGCCAATGGAACCTATTGAAAACCACATGTTATGTAAGGAAACGTTGAATAACTAGTTTTAAAACAATAATTAGTTTATTCTTTTGTTTATACTTGGTGTTAGAATGAAAGTGTTTGATGCCTGTTATAAAAGAAAACTTTAGATAACATGAAGTTATAAATTTATCATATATGAAATACATAAATGAATATTTAATTTGCCTAGATTTTTTTTCATATCTTACATAAATGTAATATTAATCATCAAATCTGACTCTTTATACACTCGTTTATTATATGGTTCATGATTCTCTCACAACCAGCAAAGTAGGTGTCATGACCATATCATGTATGTCTATGTGATACCTATGGATATTGATATCGCTCACTAGCGCAAGACATATGCGCGACTATTTGGCACTCTACCATCATTATGTAACCCTCAAATATAACATATAGTTCGACGGTCAAACCCTCTTTGTACAAACCTGTCATAGTCCCACCTTGATGAGTGTCTCACAATCAATGTTTCATCCTATGTGTGAATAAAGTTTACTATCTTTCCGTCTTAGAATCACCAGGGATATAATACTGTAGTTCAATTTGATTTTAAGATAAGTATTACACTAGTGACACAAACTACACTTAAAATGATAGATCATTTTACTCCGATATCATCTTTTTCTTTTTACAATCAGATTGAGTGATTTCATCAGATTTTATACATTTTTTTATTTCATAAATTTAACAAAAAAAAGTCGGTAGTCATATATTCACATACTTGCGCTTTCACAACCATGTCAACTAACAGATATGCATATCAAGACCGGTTTCTGATTTGTTTCAAATTTTTTCTAGACCCAAATTTGTTGTGAAACCAAAAACGAAACGGTTTAGGAGAATTTAGTTCATATCTTATACGAAACCGCCTGTTTGAAACTGGTTGGGGGACGAAATTACGTTTGAATCTTGTTTCAAACCGATCCGACCCCGTATAGTTTTCCTATAGAAACCCGTTTCTAAACCTATTCAGTTTGGGTCAAACGTTGGGTTTGTTGGACCATACCAAAGTTGTTTAACCTCTTAAACTTAAAAACGCAACGGAATAATACTTTAAAATTATCATTAGAAATCTGAAAATTAAGGCTAATGACAAAACATCAACAAACCCAAGAACATAGGATCTTATATATGTGTTTGAACTAGCTATCACCAATAAATAACAACCATAATATGAGAATACATACTACCTTCCAAAGGCTGCTGAAAAACGAGATATAGACGAGGAGAATGATGTTCTTGAACAGCCAAAACACCAAGAAGAAGTGTACTCAAGCTTCCATACCCACAAGCATCAAGCATACACCATGTTGCTAGGATTTGAGCACCAAAATCGGATCAAGAAGGCTGCTGGAGCCTTGTTCCAGCCGTGAACAATCAAGAAAGCTGTTGGAGTTTTGTTCCAGCCGCAAACTCTTTCTTCCAAAAGAAAGGTTGATGTTCATGTGACCCTTTAGCATATATGAGTAAGAGCAAGATGAAGTGTGTGTATTCCAGCAGATTGTAGGTTTCAAAAACTTCAAAAGAAAACAAAAAGGGAGAGCACTTTCAAAGGGGGCGGCCGAACCCTATTTGGGTTTTGTTTTCCCCCCAAAAGTCCCTTTTTAATCTTTTTTAAACTAATGTTAAAGATAATTATATATAATTAACCTTTTAGTTATATAATATACACACACTTTTATTATTTGATGTTATTTAACTAAATTAAACAACATTACAAATAATATCCATGAACAAAATATCCATATAAGTTGTTCAATCTCATATGCAACTTATTTAGAAAACCCATTTTCTAAATTGGTGTATTTATTTAATTGTATGATCATATCATCAATTAAATAATATTTGATGTTTGCTAAGCTTGTTATTGGGTATGACCCGACTTGGATCATAACGTACTAACCACATCAATGTTCTATGTGTCTTGGGCATAAAGAATCCAACAATCTTCCACTTGCACAAGATACATAGAAGATTGATAAAAGTAGTAAATACCGCCTAACAACGGTTTACTACCCTTAATACGCATGACTTAAAGCCATTCAATAACATCATCTCCTTCAAGTATCCAACTTGAAATGATTTAGGTGAATCATCATTTATCCTTTTATTTCAGATGTCATGTTAAATCCAAGGACATAGAATGATCAATCCTTGTTGATTTAACTTAATCAGGCCTTAGACATCTTGCTCTCAACGAATAAGAGGAACAAATTCCATATTGACTACATACGTTTTTCACAATCACCTCGTGTCACACCTGAACATAGCCTTATGCACTGCCCATTATTTTAGAGCAACGAAGAACAAGCTCAAGGTATAACATTTGGTGAATATTAAAACCCAATATGTATCTCAGGTCGGAGGATACCAAATGATATTCGCCTTTACTCAAAATTACTTATGATCAATCTAGAAGATTCCATGTAGTAAATTTGAGATGCGGGTCAGTCCAATATTTGTATCCCACAAATATCTATGAACCTTGGCAGCAACCAATTGCTCTATATTCATTCCTTATGAATATCCACTAATCCATGTTCATAATAGTCTTACGTTCATATTTGTTCCCACAAACATGACCGACTATGGACATTTAGAATAATAAACATATTCATGGATGTATACATGTTAAAATGAATATAACTCAAAATATCACAAGTATATAAAGAGTTAAATATTACATTGTTTCAAAATTTTAATACTAAACAAATCAATTCAGTCACTAGAATATCGAAGTCCTAAGGCACAAGTATGACTTTCATGCTTTGCCCTTTCAAGGAGCTTCGTGAGTGGATCCGCAATATATTGATCGTGTGAACTTTATGAATACATATTTTCCCTTTTCAACCTCATCCCTTATGTAATTGAATTTCCGCTCAATGTGCCTAGCCTTTTGAAAAGAACAGGGTACCTTGATTTATGCAATCGTACCCTCGTGATCACAAAAGGATTTCTAGGGGTCTTGAATGATAGAGACCACCCTAGGTAGGCGATAAATTTCTTTATCCATGCAGCTTCCGGAGCTGCAGATGATGCGGCTATGTATTCGGACTTTGTAGTGGACAATGCTACTCCATTCATAATGAAGACATACCCCGATTGTGATCGAGAATCATCTCGAACGGTTTGGAAACTCGCATCCATGTAACCCTTTACATGAGTTCCTCTTCATCAGATTCGTATATTAGAAACGTTTCCTTAGTCCTACTAAGGTATTTTCATATACTTTTCATAGCCATTCAATGGCTATTACTTGGATTCTACTGATATCTGCTCGTCATGATTAACGCGCATGACACGTCTGATCTAGTGCATATCATCGCATGATGGATCCTATAGCTGATGCGTATGGGATGTCCTTCATTCGATCTTTCTCATCCTTTGAGCTTGGACAATGAGATGTACTCAATATTGTCCCTCTTTGAATAGGTACCATACCTTTCTCAGAGTTTTCCATCTTGAACCCTTTCAAGACTTTATCAATATATGAACTTTGATTTAAACCTATCAACCGCCTCGATCTATCCCTATAGATCTTTGTTCCCAAAATATAGGCGGCTTCACTGAGATTTTTATGGAAAAACAACTTCCAACTTTTAACACCTTCCATTGTTGGAATATCATTTCCAAAAGTAGTATGTCATCAACATACAATGCTAAGAATTATATTATGCTCCCACTAGCCTTCTTATATACACAAGCCTCGTCAGCGTTCTTGATGAAACCAAATTTCTTGATCTCTTCATCAAAACGTTGATTTCAACTTCTCGATGCAAGATTCAATCCATAGATTGACCTCTTTAACTTGCATACTTTTAGGATGTTGTGGACCGACAAAATCATCTGGCTAAACCATATGGACAGTCTCTTCGAGATGTCCATTAAGACAAGCGGTTTTGACATCCATTTGCCAAATCTCATAGTCATAATATGCAGCTATGGCAAATAATATCCTAATTGACTTTAGCATTGCCACAGGCGAGAAGGTTTCATCATAATCAACCCTTTGATTTTGAGTGAAACCTTTCGCTATAAGTCTTGCTTTGTAAGTATCCAAGTTTCCATGTATATCCATTTTCTCCTTGAAACCCATTTTCATCCAACCGGTTTGGAGTTAAGTGGAGGGTCAACCAATTCCCAAACTTGATTGTCATACATGGATTGCATCTTAACGTTCATGGCATCCAGCCATTTGTCACAATCCGAATTGGACACTGCTTCATGGTATGTGGTTGGCTCATAGGAGTCAACCACATAGCATCCATTCATGAAAGATCCATATCTTTCAGGTGGAATTCTAACTCTACCAGATCTTCAAACGTTTTGTGTGTATTAATCAACCTCTTGATCATCATCAACAACCTCTTGTTGATTGCTTGTGTCAACTAAACGTGTATCGGCTTGTGGATCTTGATCCTCATCAAATTCCACTATTCTATACGTTATTTCTCTATAAGGAACTTAGTTTCTAAGAACTCAGCCTTTCGAGCAATAATTACTCTTGATTTGTTGGATCAAAGAGGTAGTATCATATACAATCTTTGGGATACCCAACAAATATACACTTAGTGAATCGACTATCTTGGTCAGGTCCATATTCAAAATATGAGCCTCGGAGAGCATTGCGAAAACCCAAAATGATAGAGGTAGTGAGCTTATAGCCATGATAGATTTGAACCATATCCAATAGGGTTCGATTTCTCCTTTCAGACACACCTTCATGTTGTGGCGTTCCAGGTGGAGTAAGTTATGAGACGATCCAACAATTTCTTAGATGGTACTAAAAGCTTCACTTAGGTATTCACCTCCTCTATCTGAATGAAGAACTTTGAGAGTTTTATTGAGTTGATTTTCTACTTCATTCTTGAAGATTTTGAACATTTCAAAAGCTTCATGTTTGTGTGTCATCATGTACACATAACCATAGCGACTATAATCGTCGGTAAAGGTAATGAAGTACTTATCACCATTTCTAGTCATTGTCTTTAAAGGGCTATATAAATCCGAATGTATGATACCCAATAAGTCTTTTGCCCTCTCGTTAGTGCCACTAAAGGGCGACTTGGTCATCTAGCTTGTAAACAAGATTCACACTTATCAAATGAAACATTTTTATTTGATTTTCAAAAGACCATTCTTTTGAGGTGTTTGAATCTGATTCTTGTTTATGTGACCAAGACGACAATGTCAAAGATAAGAATCACTTAAACCCATTTTAAGTTTCTTGGTGCTTGTTTGGTATAATGAGCTATTATAGGATGGATCATCATGAACCAATTCATAGATTCCATTAAAAGGCATAGCCTTGAAATAAAATACATCATCCATACAAACATAAATACCATTTTTAACAAACTTTTATTCATAACCACATTGTTCTAAAAGGAATATCAAAATTATGTTCTTAGTCAAACTAGAAGCATACAAATATTCTTTAGAATAACTTCCAAACCATTTGAAAGTTTCTAAATATTGTCTCTTTAGGCTTCCACATTAACTTTTGCTCCGTTGCCCATGTAAAGACTTTTGTCTCCCTTCTTGAAGTGCTTATTTCTTTTGAACCCTTGCAACAAATTGCAAATATGAGTTCCACATCCGGTATCCAATACCCATGTGTTTGAAGAAATAACATCTCAACCAATGTGAATTATGAAAGTTGTGCTTGAGGTTTGCCCAACATCTCTCTTGTCTCTCAACTCTTTGAGATAGGTTGGACAATTCCCTTTCCAATGTCCTATCTCTCCACACTCAAAGCATGGATCTTTCTCCGTTACCTTAGGCTTTGAAGGTTCCGCTTTAGCCTTTCCTTTCCCATTTCTTTTGATGTGCCCCTTTCCTTTGGCAACATTTGCCTTGGGATCAGGAATGGCCCTTTCTTATTGCCTTCCTCATTGATCGAGAAAACAGGTAGAACCTTTCTACCCATCCCTACCTGAGCTGTTTTGAGCATTGCGTGAAGCTCACCAATACTCTTGTCCCACCCGTTCATATTGTAATTCATTATGAACGTCTCAAATCTTTTGTTAGGCCATTAAGGATCAAATCTGTGGCTACCTCTTTGAGACGGGACAATTAAGCCTCTTGAGGCGATCAACGTGGCATTTCATCTTAAGAACATAAGATGATACCGATTGGGTTTCTTCCATGTGACACACATGAAGCGCTCGAACCGTTTCAAAGCGCTCTACCCTAGTTTGTTGAAGGAACATTTCCTCAACTGGGTAATTATGTCATATGCCCCAAGTTGCTCCAAGTCCTTTTGGAGTTCGGGAATCATAGTTCCTAACATGAGGTGGAAACCTGCATGGAATCCTCAGTGTATTGAAGCCAATCGTCATAGGCCTCAACATCCTCAGGGTCGGGTTGGTCAGGAATAGGATCGTCAAGGACATAAGCCCTTTTCTCTTACTTGAGAACAATTCTCAAGTTTTGATACTAGTCCATAAAGTTATTATGGTTAAGACGATCCCTTTCTAAGATGGTTCTCAGTGATAGGGTAGGGACGGTCGGGGTGGTAGCATTATTGTTTGCGGCCATTTCTACAAAATTAAAAGTTCATTTTAGTATTTCTGAAAAATTGCATTTTAATTATTAATACCCTTTACACGTCTCATAGAAAATTAATAATTAAAATCTAGAATCCAACGTTACATTTAAATAGTGGTTAGGTGACCTTTATCCCATTATTTAAATGAACAAGGTAGTCAACATTTGACAATTGCAACCTATTGCAACTTCTAGCTATATGAGATCGGTTAAACATCTTATGTTTAGTCGCCATGTAAAATCCCATCAACACCATTGTACGCCATGCTTCGGTGACTCTATGCACATGGTTTCCAATTCAAGTCGTCCTACTTACACACACGTGTGAGTTTACACATACAAGCAGTTAGGTGACCTTTATCCCACAAATATGTTAAGCTCACCTCAAACACACAAGTTCCCTAAAAATTGGTTAGGTGACCTTTATCCCACAAGTAGTTCTCAAGTGATTCGAGTGTCGTGTAAAAGGATGGTGTTTAACTTGTTTCCAAAGGGATTTAAGTTTCCATTAATTCTAGTTATGAAAACTCTATGTACCTTGTATTCGCATGCTTTCAAATACATGGTATCCTATGGTTCTCTTTTAATAAAACCTCTTTTATTTTGAAATCATTAATCCTTTTAATAACCTTTTATTAGTCACTTAATGATTAGGAACCAAAAAATTCAGCTTGTTGTGATAATTTATTTAGATTGCAAGGAATATCCATATATCAAACAATCAACATAAAATGAACAATCAAACAAGCATATGTGCATAACCATAGCCACTATGTTGACAACACTTGTTTGCCATGACAAGTGTTGTCATTTGGTCTTTCCTAAGGGTTGAACACAACACAAAGACGAGATCTCCAAAGACCCCCACTTGAACTTGCATCCAAATGCTTCAAATCCTTCTCTTGTGTCTTCCTTTTGTGTTTCCATCTTGTGCATCTTCTTTTACAAAACTCATATCCTAATACAATTTTTCTAATAAAAGAAAACATACTTAATCTATCTATTACATCACAAATGAATGAATAAATAAATTACATCCAAATACTAAACACAAAAGAATAATATTACAACCCATAAGAATGAATACAACCAACACAAAACATCCATTCAAAACCAAAACAACACAAGGTCAAGGCTAGGTTATGCACCAATATGAATCATCATATACAACATTCAAGAACCAACTAAATTCCCATATGACTCTAAATTTTCAGCCAACATAAACCATGAATTTAGGGTTTTTTGTCCAAACAAAAACATAATCAACTACTTGATATCTTACTTTCAAGGTTTAATCACTAGCATGTTAGATATAACCTTGAAAGGTTGGGGATTTATTATCATCACCACAAAACAGCCCCAATATGGTTGTTAAAGCCTCATAAAACCAATTTTACAAGAACACATGAAACTACTCATCCACATATCCGGCTTTAGATGCCAATGTTGGGTTTGTTGGACCATACCAAAGTTGTTTAACCTCTTAAACTTAAAAACGCAGCGGAATAATACTTTAAAATTATCATTAGAAATCTGAAAATTAAGGCTAATGACAAAACATCAACAAACCCAAGAACATAGGATCTTATATATGTGTTTGAACTAGCTATCACCAATAATAACAACCATAATATGAGAATACATACTATCTTCCAAAGGCTGCTGAAAAACGAGATATAGACGAGGAGAATGATGTTCTTGAACAGCCAAAACACCAAGAAGAAGTGTACTCAAGCTTCCATACCCACAAGCATCAAGCATACACCATGTTGCTAGGATTTGAGCACCAAAATCGGATCAAGAAGCTGCTGGAGCCTTGTTCCAGCCGTGAACAATCAAGAAAGCTGTTGGAGTTTTGTTCCAGCCGCAAACTCTTTCTTCCAAAAGAAAGGTTGATGTTCATGTGACCCTTTAGCATATATGAGTAAGAGCAAGATGAAGTGTGTGTATTCCAGCAGATTGTAGGTTTCAAAAACTTCAAAAGAAAACAAAAAGGGAGAGCACTTTCAAAGGGGCGGCCGAACCCTATTTGGGTTTTGTTTTCCCCCCAAAAGTCCCTTTTTAATCTTTTTTAAACTAATGTTAAAGATAATTATATATAATTAACCTTTTAGTTATATAATATACACACACTTTTATTATTTGATGTTATTTAACTAAATTAAACAACATTACAAATAATATCCATGAACAAAATATCCATATAAGTTGTTCAATCTCATATGCAACTTATTTAGAAAACCCATTTTCTAAATTGGTGTATTTATTTAATTGTATGATCATATCATCAATTAAATAATATTTGATGTTTGCTAAGCTTGTTATTGGGT
Organism: Flaveria trinervia; assembly: GCA_025506515.1. Lineage (NCBI taxonomy): Eukaryota > Viridiplantae > Streptophyta > Magnoliopsida > Asterales > Asteraceae > Flaveria > Flaveria trinervia. The sequence continues at coordinate 83,541,760 of CM046455.1, read as the reverse complement.
ATGACCCGACTTGGATCATAACGTACTAACCACATCAATGTTCTATGTGTCTTGGGCATAAAGAATCCAACAATAATGCTGGGTTTGTTGGACCATACCAAAGTAGTTTAACCTCTTAAACTTAAAAACATAGTGGAATGATACCTTAAAATTATCATTAGTAATCTGAAAATTAAGGCTAATAACAAAACGTCAACAAACCCAAGAACATAGGATCTTATATATGTGTTTGAACTAGCTATCAATAAGATATAACAACCCAAAACAAACCATACAGGCTACCTTTAGTGAAGCTGCAGAAAAACGATTTTGGTTGAAGAAAATGATGTTGTTGAACAGCCAAAACATCAAGGAAAGATGTCCTCAAGCATCCATACCCACAAGCATGAAGCAAGCACCTTGTTGCTAGGATTTCACCACCAAAAACGACCAAGAAGAGCTGCTGAAAACATTTTTCAACCGAGTTCCAAAGGGTGCTGAAAACCCTTTTCAACTGAGATCCACTTCAAGATTAGAGAGTGTTTTCCCCTTTTTGGTTCTTGCATTGTGTGAGATATTAGAGGATTAAGTGTGTGTGTGTATTATTCTTGGAGCACAATAACACAAAACAAACAAGACCCCTCCCATAAAGGGGGCGGCCGCTTGGCTTTTGAGATGGGGTCTTTCCCCCCAAAACCCAAAACCCAATTTTTGTTAAACTAATGTTTTTAAAATAGATATATAATTAACCTTTTAATTATATAACATACACACACTTTTATTATTTTATGTTATTTAACTAAAATAAAAAACATTACAAATCATATCCGTGAACAAAATATCCATATAAGTTGTTCAATCTCATATGCAACTTATTTAAAAAACCCATTTTCTAAGTTGATGTATTTATTTAATTGCATGATCATATCATTAATTAAGTATTATTTGGTGTTTGCTAAGCTTTTTATTAGGTATGACCCGACTTGGATCATAACGTACTAATCACATCAATGTTCTATGTGTCTTGGGCATAAAGAATCCAACAATCTCCCACTTGCACAAGATTCATAGAAGATTGATGCAATCAGTAAATACCGCCTAACAACGGTTTACTACCTTAATACGCATGACTTAAAGCCTTCGATAACATCATCCCCTTCAAGTATCCAACTTGAAATGATTTGTCACACCCCAACCTTGACGGCGGAAACGTCGAGATGTGAGGGTTACGATTGTTCACAGCCACATAACGCTATTTATTAAATCCAAATATATTAATCATAAGATTCAATTGTAACATTACAAGCAAAAGTTTCAACAAAGAAAATACATCATGTACAAATGCTACAAATAACATGATCATCCATTTTATCTCTAGGTCAAATCCTAGATGTGATAAGTTTCAAAGAGTAGAACACATACTTGAGGTATTCCTGAAACATGTTAAAAATAAAAGGTCAACATAAAAATGTTGGTGAGCATTCCATAGTTTTTAATACATAGATTATATAAAAGATGGCAATTCAAGTCATAAGTTAGTGAATAAAGTGATTAGGGATGTTATGAACAATGCAATAATCAAACCTCGACAAAATTTTACAAGTCTCAAACGTTTACAAGATTATACGATCAGCTAAGTGTACGTAGATCAACCAAAGCAGGCTTGTCTTGCCCATAGATCTATGACTTCGCTGGGCTAGCAATAGTTGATGATTGTACATATAACGACATAACATGGTAACCACAAAAGTTCAACTAACCACAACTTTGCATGATGAATTGCCATAAAGATTACAAGTCTCAAATAAGTTTACAAGTGCAATGATAATAAATTAACATGTTTCACCCCAAAGTGTGAAAATAAGCAAAAAGGGGTATGGAAATACTCACATGAATATAGGCATTACAAGATGATATAAGAGATTAAAGTAAGATCCAAAAGATAAATCCAAAGTATCCATTACAAGCACCTAAATATATAATTTACAAGATAAAGATTAAGGTTAACAATACAATTAACGTTCACAAGAATTAGGGTGTTAATATTTTTAAGGTTTTTGCTAAGCAATAAGTTATAATGTAGTTATTTACATTTTCATTCCATTAGCAGGAATTATATAGGTTTATATGATTAAGTATTTTAGAAATGAAATTAGATAATAATGATATAATTAAATCTTAATAATTTTCTAAGAATAGTATATAATTTCCCAAATTTTAGCGATTAATAAAGATAATATTATGTCCATTATTATTTTAAATGATTTTTTTAATTATTGTATCAAGTCCATAAGCATATAAATAGTTATTATTTTAAAAGAAAATCATTTAAATATATAAACTTAAATACACATAATAGGATATTTAAGTTTTAAAAAGTACATTTTGACCAATGTTTATAATGTACTTAATTATATGACTTGCAAAATAATATAAAATTATTTAAAGTCATTTAGCATGGTCAAAAATAAATAAATAAAAACTAGTTATTTAAATGATATTTAAATGTCTATTTACATAATTAATCATTTATCATATTAATTTATAATGTTTTATGAAATCTCTATTTAAAATAACGTGATTTAAAAGATAAATAATTAAAGGGAAAGTTCGGGTCACTAATATTTTATTATTATTGTTTAAATCCATATAAATAATCCATGAATAATCTTTAAAATGTTTTATTACAAAGGTTTTTAGTTATTTAAAATTTTAGAAATATTACTAAAATTTATTTGATGCCTTAAAAATATTTAAAAGTTATAAAAATATTTTTTTATATTTATTAGGAATTTTCTAAAATTGATTTAAGGCTGAAAAAGCCATTTAAAAAAAATATGGGGGTGGCCGGGTTTCGAACCCGGGACCTCCAAGGTAGCATGAGAAGACTTAACCGGTGAACCAAGGCATACAGCCGCGGTATCACCCGGTTTTTAAATGTTAAAAACACACCCACAAAAGAACCCCCAATTTACATAAACCCTAGAATTAGTCAAACCAAATTGAGCATCAATTCGATGTTGATAACGAATATATTCATGGGGCTTTTGTTTCGCATAGTAAATCGAGTACTATGATGTATGATTCTTACGTGGTTAGTATCGAATTGATAGAGATGAAACGAAGAACAGGTTTCAGCTGAGATGAGTAGAATTTCCGATGTTGGAGTTGATTATAATCAAATTAACCTTGCAGAAAGCTTCAATTGTTTGTGTAACAGTGCTTCGAACATGGTTCCCCGTTGAGTTGCAGGTTGCGAATTGTTTGTGGCTCGTTGGTGTTGGAAACTATGTTTTCCAGGTGAAATTGAGTGTGGTGCTCGATTAACAAATGGTATAGTATCGTTTAGGTTAGTTTAATTAGGCTATAAAGAAGTGTTAATGCCCGAACGGCTAGTGGGTTGAAGATGTTTCGGTTATGTGATTGAATCGTGTTGGTAACCGTTTATTAAACGAAATTAAAGTGCATTCAAGTTCGAAGTTGTAACTGGAAAGATTGGGGAATGGTTTTGGGTCTCGAAAACAATAGATTTTGCGGTTTTGAAGTGGCCGGAGCTCGGCCGGAGTTTGGCCGGAGCTTCGCCGGTTTTGCGGGGAGAGAGAAGGAGAAAAAAGATTTGATTTTTGAAAGTTACACAAATGGCCCTTTGACTTTGTTTTTATCATTTTAAATCTTAAACTTTGTTTTAAGGTTTATAAATTGACAAAACTACCCTTGACTTTTAAATTAAAGTTTTATACATTTTAAGTTTAATAATTTCTACAAATTATTATCATTAATAACAATATCATTATTATTGCTATTATTCTTACTTATTGTTATAATCATAATTATTATGATTATAATTATTTATTAAGTAATAACTAACATTATAAATTTTTAAATTCAAGAATTAAAGACAAATTAAGTCATAGGTACCCCATGAGTTTCATAATTGGCCATAATGGTCCTTACAGGATTAAACGAGGTTAATAATTAATTAACCGAAAATACAAGATGTTACATGATTTAGGTGAATCAATCATTTATCCTTTTGTTACAGATGTCATGTTAAATCCAAGGACATAGAATGATCATTCCTTGTTGATTTAACTTAATCAGGCCTTAGACATCTTGCTCTCAACGAATAAGAGGAACAAATTCCATCTTGACTACATACGTTTTTCACAATCACCTCGTGTCACACCTAAACATAGCCTTATGCACTGCCCATTATTTCAGAGCAGCGAAGAACTAGCTTAAGGTATAACATTTGGTGAATATCAAAACCCAATATGTATCTCAGGTCGGAGGATACCAAATAATATTCGCCTTTACTCAAACTTACTTATGATCAATCTAAAAGATTCCATGTAGTAAAATTGAGATGCGGGTCAGTCCAATATTTGTATCCCACAAATATCTATGAACCTTGGCAGTAACCAATTGCTCTATATTCATTCCTTATGAATATCCACCAATCCATGTTCATAAGGAATGAATAAGACTATAGAACATAAGGAATGAATAAGACTATAGAACATGAATTGGTGGATATTCATAAGGAATGAATATAGAGCAATTGGTTGCTGCCAAGGTTCGTAGATATTTGTGGGATACAAATATTGGACTGACCCGCATCTTAATTTTACTACATGGAATCTTCTAGATTGATCATAAGTAAGTTTGAGTAAAGGCGAATATCATTTGGTATCCTCCGACCTGAGATACATATTGGGTTTTGATATTCACCAAATGTTATACCTTGAGCTAGTTCTTCGCTGCTCTGAAATAATGGACAGTGCATAAGGCTATGTTCAGGTGTGACACGAGGTGATTGTGAAAAACGTATGTAGTCAAGATGGAATTTGTTCCTCTTATTCGTTGAGAGCAAGATGTCTAAGGCCTGATTAAGTTAAATCAACAAGGAATGGTCATTCTATGTCCTTAGATTTAACATGACATCTGTAACAAAATGATAAATGATTGATTCACCTAAATCATTTCAAGTTGGATACTTGAAGGGGATGATGTTACTGAATGGCTTTAAGTCATGCGTATTAAGGGTAGTAAACCATTGTTAGGCGGTATTTACTGCTTGCATCAATCTTCTATGAATCTTGTGCAAGTGGGAGATTGTTGGATTCTTTATGCCCAAGACACATAGAACATTGATGTGGTTAGTACGTTATGATCCAAGTCGGGTCATACCCAACAACAAGCTTAGCAAACACCAAATAATACTTAATTGATTATATGATCATGCAATTAAATAAATACACCAACTTAGAAAATAAGTTTTCTAAATAAGTTGCATATGAGATTGAACAACTTATATGGATATTTTGTTCATGGATATGATTTGTAATGTTGTTTATTTTAGTTAAATAACATCAAATAATAAAAGTGTGTGTATGTTATATAATTAAAAGGTTAATTATATATCTATTTTAAAAACATTAGTTTAACAAAAATTGGGTTTTGGGTTTTGGGGGGAAAGACCCCATCTCAAAAGCCAAGCGGCCGCCCCCTTTATAGGAGGGGTCTTGTTTGTTTTGTGATATTGTGCTCCAAGAACAACACACACACTTAATCCTTTAATCTCTCACACATATGCAAGAACCAAAAAGGGGAAAAACACTCTCTAATCTTGAAGTGGATCTCGGTTGAAAAGGGTTTTCAGCACCCTTTGGAACTCGGCTGAAAAATGTTTTCAACAGCTCTTCTTGGTCGTTTTTGGTGGTGAAATCCTAGCAACAAGGTGCTTGCTTCATGCTTGTGGGTATGGATGCTTGAGGACATCTTTCCTTGATGTTTTGGCTGTTCAACAACATCATCTTCTTCACCCAAAATCGTTTTCTGCAGCTTCACTAAAGGTAGCATGTATGGTTTGTTTTGGGTTGTTATATCTTGTTGATAGCTAGTTCAAACATATATATAAGATCCTATGTTCTTGGGTTTGTTGATGTTTTGTTATTAGCCTTATTTTCAGATTACTAATGATAATTTTAAGGTATCATTCCACTGCGTTTTTAAGTTTAAGAGGTTAAACTACTTTGGTATGGTCCAACAAACCCAACAGTTTGAAACTAGTTGGGGGACGAAATTGCGTTTGAATCTTGTTTTAAACCGATCCGACCCCGTATAGTTTTCCTATAGAAACCCGTTTCTAAACCTATTCAGTTTGGGTCAAACCGGTTATGACTTTACTCGACTCAACTCAATCGGTTCAGTTCGGCCCATCACGAAGGCCCGAAGCTAGTAAGCTAAAAAGAAAAGCCCAAAACTTAGCGTTTGTATGGCCCAGCCCAAAAACAAAGTTCTTACCGCCGGGCGGTAACACCACCGACCTCCGTAACCAACCATCGTCACCGGAGATATCCACACGCACACACACACACGCACGCACGCACTCACCGGAGATATTATCATTCACATACAATCGAAATCCTTTGTAGGAGTATAATGTATACTACTTCTGCATATCATCTCTCAACAATCACCAAAATCATCTCCACCAGTAACCACCATATCTACTACATATCCCCCAAATCAACTTTCACAACCTTCAACACTCCGTTACTATCAACTCCATCTCGTCGCACTCGATTGTTTTCATCCACCGTCACAGCTGCATCTAGTAACAACAGCATAAACCCTAAGGAAACGGAGAAGAAGAACGATGAAGATGAGGTGGAGGAAGTTGAAGAGGATTTGCCATGGATACAGGAGAAGGCGTTGGATATCGTTGAGTTTAGTGGCTCCGTAACACAGGCGCTTCCTGGCCCTAGGGTTGGGCGATCGTCGTTACCTTGGATTCTCGCTGTTCCTTGGCGTATGTGGGAATCTCGTTTGTTATTGCTGTTGTTAAGACCGTTCGCAAGTTCTCTTCGCCGAAACAGGTTCGCCGTAGGCTGGTGAGTTGTGGTTACACCTTGATTTGTGTTACTGTTTTGGTTTCTGCATTGGTTTTGTTGTGATTGCATTGTTGTCTTCAATGGCTGATTATAACTCCTTAATGAGTATGAGTTTGATGAATATTAGGACTGCATACTAAATAGGTATTGTTTATCTCTTACAAAAATGAAGCAGATTGTACTATTGCAGTTAGTTAAACCAGAAAGCTAGCTGTATATTGATTATGTGTATAGCAGGGTTACATAAATGCTCCATATATGGAGTTTCGTATGGCACAATTAAGTACATAACTAGTCTAATATTGCCTGCAAGCTAACGACGTAATTTGGATTGGAAGGAGAGAACTCTAGGCTTTGGCAACGACTTTGTAAAGATATTAATAATTTTGATCGCTTGTCAACATGAATTGCACATGAAGATGTCATTGAGCAACATTTTCTCTAACAAAATGATAGTCAACTTCCACATGATTTGTCGGGGAGTTGAAGATGGGATCAGTTGAGATGTATGTTGCACCTAGATTGTTGCACCAATACTGAATTCGCGAAAAAAGAGCTTCTAGAATCTAGCCAGGTAAGTTTAGCGAGAGCTTTGTATCCAAAATAGTAGAGGAACGAGAAATTGTACATTTTTGTGAGCAGCCCATGAGATAAGATTGGAACCCGAATAGTAGCAAATTCCTCATGGACCGACGATCATATGGACATCCGACCTGTCGACATATGAAGGTAAGGTAGAATCCGAGACCAAGAGAACATGAAGACTGTCCACACCGAGAGAAATTCCCTTGATGCTCGATGTTTGGAAAAGCTTTAATTTTTCAATTTTATTTTGGCTTGTATTTTTTATTTAGGTAAATGGTAGGTCCACAATTGTTCATAAAGGAATATCGGGATTTGATTTTAGCCTATCCATGATCCATACATGCACAATTGTCCCCTTTCCATGTTAAATAATCTTAGAGCACACACATGATTGCTTATTTTAGAGTAAATTATGCATGGAAGCCACCCACATGTATAATCATTAGATAGAAGTTGTGTTATATCATGAGATCATAGGTTACTACTTACTATTGGCTGAAACAGGAAATAAAAGATAGATTAAATAGGCGCATTTTGTCTTTGATTGTTGTGACAAAATTTGGGTATGTAACTGGGGTCTGAAGACTTCTATTGTAATTTTCCCTTAAAGGTTTGTTGGTAGACTTTATAGTCGTGGACGTACATTATCTGGTTGGCAAAACACAAAAGAACCCCAGCTGAAACTATGATGCTTTCTTGGAGGTTGGAATAACATTATTTCTTCTATTATTTATGTTTAATGTAATCATTGGTATATCTTGTAGAGTTGTAGATGTAAACAAAAAAAAGAGTCTAAATCACTGTTGAATTTACTTTTAAGCTTACTGAAAGTAAGCAAATTCTTTCATTGCCCTCAATAAATAGAAATTAAATTGATTAAATACTTGAAATATTCTTAATAACACTATCAAGAAAGCTTTCGGATCAGAGTTGATCCTGGTATCTTGTAATGATTGTTTATGGCCACGTAGGTAAAGTTCTAGAGGAATCCTTATAAAGAAGGGAAGTATTGCATTTTTTTAAGTGGAAGGTATATTGGCAACACTTAAAAAGTAAGAGTATGATGAAGATATGACACAGTAGCTTGTTTTGCCGGTCTGTTCTTTAGTTTGACTGGCCAGAAACTTCCTATAAATCATGTGATGCATTATTAGATATTTAGATGATTGAGTAATGATGTATGTTTCAGGTGAGCAAAAATGCAGAGCTGTGCAGATCAATAGATGAGTTACTTGAGAAAGAAAAAAATGGATTACAACATGAAGTTTTAAAGGAAATGATGCAGAAGGTGATATACATTAATCTTTTAGCATGATGATAAGGAAAGGTTTGGTATTATGATTTGTTTTGATCATGTGTGTGTTTGTGTGTGTATTTCTGCACACAAAACTGGAGAGACCCTTATACTTTTTCTGAATTTTTTTCTCGAGGATTGTGATTGAGTCCTGATGTTTGTTTTAATATAATCAGCAATTCAGCATATAGAATTAACTAGAAAAAAGAGTTCTAACTTTTAAATTAGTAATTTCTGGTCCTTGACTCCTTGTGTGTTTTTTAGTTTCTTTATTCATCACCCTCAATAAAAAGAATGGGCTTTGATGTTATTTTAATTCTATATCCAGACAGGCTTCAGCATGGTCGATATATCGCGTAAATATATTCGATATGCCTTAAATGAAAAGCCATTCGACCCGAAACTGGTTGCAGCATTGATTCAACTCAGGAAAGCAACTCTGTTGGATGATTCTCAAGTTGCTGAAGTTCTAAATGAAATTTCAAGGCGCATTGTTAAGGATTTTGGTACAAAATCTGCCTATATTATTTGCAAATTGATAAGTCTAATTTGTTCCTGACTGTTTTTATACCTTTAACAACTAGCCAAAACAGGCTACACATGACTAGAAAAAGTCAGCATATGTCTAATATAACTTGAAGTATATTTATATATAATTCCTTCTCTCCAATAAGAGCAAGTGTAAATCTATTGTCTGTTAACTCACTCAAAATGTAGGCAAAAATGTCACTTATGTCAAACTTATCTAGCAAAATGCAATAGTAAAATCCAAATTAAAAAGCATGATAGGATTCTATTTTTTCTCATTCTCTTGTTGAATCTTTATATATGTGTTGGTAGGTCTAGTTGATGTAAACAATGATAGGTTGGTGAACTGAATAGTCCATAATTTAGTTGGTGTTTTATCTAAAACAAGTTAACTAAAAAAGTGTAGCTAAAACAGGAACATATCAAAGGGGGTAAATGTCACACAGTCTATTTTTTAAGCATACTTTCCTAAATCTTTTTATTCAAAGATTTATTCTATTTTACTAAATATAAATAACAATGATTAACAAATTAGTATTTTAATTTATTTAACTAACCCTCATTGGTTTCATATAATGCTTAATCCATGTTGCAGGCCCAGTTGTCCTGAATACATCGGGATATTCCGAAAAGGGCTTGAGGAGAAAGCTTGCGGTCCAAGCTCTATTTGGAAAGATTTTGTATCTTTCAGAGGTAAACTATTAAAATGATTTTTGTTGTACATGGGTCATTCTTAAATGAATTTTGCATCCAAAGAAGTTCTTCAACTTGCTCCTGTGTCCACACATGTCATCATACCACCATGCATTTTTATAACATTTTTTATTATATTCTTCTAATCATACCAATTATACGGCTTCTTCTCTCAAACTCCATTTATGTTGGTCTATTTGGTTGAAATAGGACGAAAACAACATAATTTGTTGATTGTATCTACTTTACATTGTGTTACCAGCTGCCGGAGTTCTGTGCAAGAGACAGTTCCTTGATAGTGAAAGAAATATTGGTGTTGCAGAGTAAGGATCATTCTTTTTATAGTAAATTTCTTTCCTTGAATTATTTATGCCAAAAGTTCTCAAAAATAAACATTGTACTTGTGCAACTTGGATATTCAGCCTCAAGTTTGTCAAGTGCAATCTTTTTTAGAGTTAAGATCAAGTACAAATGGCTTACAATACTCTGTTTTGTAAGAATTTAAAGTGTCTGTTGTTTTGACTCGAACCATCAAGTACAATGACTTCAAAGTAATCCATGCCCTTCTCACAAACCAATTGGGGTGACAAAGTGGGTGCGCGGGCAACTCGTTTTTTAGCGGGTTTGGGTCAAACGTTGGTTTGGGCTGGGCTGACCAACAAACCCCTTTATTTATTTGACCCATTAGTTATACAACACAACCCAAAACGACCCAATAACAGGCAAACGGGTCAAACCGGTACTTCTTCAATTGCATGACTAGCAAGTGCTGTTACATTATTTAACCACTTGTCTATGAAATTTGACAGCGAGGATGTTGAAAAGCTTCGGTTGCATACAGTCGCAGAGGACGGTGATATGGAATCACTAGAAAAGATGGTTGTTGGTGTAGATACAGATCACGATTTAGATTCAGAGGATTCAGGTGATGACTCTTGATTAGGGTCTCCGCAAATTTTGGTCCTCCAGGCTTCTGTAAGACTACTGTGTGATGTAAGTACATAAACTTTTAAGCAACCTCGAGAATATTAATGTAATAATCTCATTTAACAAAGTTCATTCGTGAAAAAATTAGGGTTGAAAATATTTTTGATGAGTAAAAAATCAATTTAAAACAAGATAATTATTATCAAGTACAAGGTTGATAACGTGATTCTAAACGTAACAATAGTATAAGTTTTATCGTAAATTTAAAGTAATATCCAAATTAGGGTTTTCTATTAGTAATATTATATTTTGAAACCTAAATATCAAAATCAATTTATCACACTATAAACTAATTGGTTACCCACGTTCAATAATAATATACTTTTATTGTTTTCTCATTGTTGTTCTATAATTCTTTTAATATCTGGATGATGCATTGTCTTTAATTTGTGCTATATTTATTCACATAAATTAGAGGGTTTCATGGTAGATGTGTGGGTTCAAATTCTACAAATTAATTTGGGTGTAGTATTTAAAAAAAAAAAGAGAAAGTGTAAAATAAAAATTGTGTATTTTAGTAAAAAAAAAACGTAAATTAAACTAGGGTCGCTCTCAACCGCCACCTGCAAGCTAGATCTATCTACCAAACCACAACCTCTATCGTGCTTGATTCTCGATTTTTCTTTCTTTTCTTATTCCTCTTTGAGGAATTTAGCGGACTCTAGTTTTCTTATGCACAGTTCTCTAATTGTTTGTACCGGCTTTCATATGGCTCTTTATTGAGATTAGAGACTTGTTGATTAAAACAGTTCCTTGTGTTTTGTTAGACGAAATGAAGTAGGAGGTTTTTTTGATTTTGTTAAGATATTTGGTGTTATCGACCATCCTTTTCCCCCTCGTCAATAATAGTAAATATCTTTAAAAAAGTTATCTTTTAATAGGTGTTACATGATAAATAATTTTTTATTCAGGGGTCTTATATAAGAATTTGTCACTATGACAGTCTTTTGAACGTCATGGCTGTCAAATTTACGATTTTACTTGATCCCACTAGCAGGGTAATGGTTTGTCCTTTAAGTTTACTAGCAACGGTTTATCATGATATAAACTCAAAAAGGTCCAAACCTGTTTATGTATTTACTAGTCTTATAATTGATAAATAATTAAATATTAAGCCCGTGCAATTCGTTTGCGATCTTTGTAATGTGTATTGTAGTGATAATATTAACATGGTTAAACAGATAAAAGAAACATATAAAGTTGCAAAGATTTGGTTTTGGAGATCGAAACGAAATAGAAAATAGTTATATAATGACACTATTGTTCTTTGGTTGGTATAAAAAAATCAGTTGGTTTCGATTCATATTTCATGTTATTAACATATTACCATTAGTCGAGATGGCATATGATATCTAAAAACAAGGACATCAAGGAAAAGAATTAAACGGAACCAGAACTTTTTTATTTAAGAAATCTTCACAAACGAAAGTAATTAAGAAAAATCAAACTAGTAAAAGTTTAATAAGTTAAAAATATATATTGTATATTAGAGATGTAAAGTTGAAGTGAAAGTTAAGGATTAAACATGAAAATGTTGTATGTGGGTTTTGATTCTCTATCTACTTTTTTTTGAACGGCTAATGAATAACTTTTAAGTTCGGTCACCCGAGTAAATTTATTGGCGAAAGACCATCCACGCCCGCGAACACAGACAACGCTGGTGACCCGGCTCGTCTACCATTCCAAGGAAAACCCACCACCCAAAGGCCCACTGTGGTAAAACCTTTGGCCCACTAGAAGCATATTGCACCTAGTGAGACTTCAACCCATGATTTTCATTTTAAAAAATCATAAAATGTCTTCTTTTAAACCACTTGATATAGGATTCATTGGCTGATTCTTTTATCTACTAATGAGATATAGTAAGTTATATAGATGCATGAAATATACTATTAATTAATAATATACATATTAAAATGGGATTTAAGGCACCATTAACTTTTTTATATCTCGAACAACATAAAAAGTCATAACATTTACTGTTTTATTATTATAGTAATAATTGTTTTATCTTTATAATAATTTATTTGATCTTTGACTTGGGCGTTCAACTTTCAAATCGTTCTCATCATTATAATATCCGATTTGCCCATTTCTTGAATTGAATGTTATTGCCATAAAAAATTAAAATACTAGAAGGTTCTAAAAAGTAACACAATATAGAAAAACATAATGCAATAATGCTAAAACAATTGAACATTAATGCCTTAAGATGCAAAAAATAAAAACGAAAAAATAAATAAATAAAGGATGATTTATTAAATTATTTACAAAGTATTATAACAATAAATTAAAATTTAATTTAAACAGAAAAGTTTTATTTAGATTGATATCTAAGTATCTAACACAATAAAACCACTATAATATCAAATCACAAAATCAGCAAACCAGATCTACCATAACCTTTTGTGTTGAAAATCTTGCATTCTTGAATCTTGATTCTTGATCTTCAATCTTCCCATATAATTCACCCAACATTGTATTCATAAATCACCCACTTCCCTCAACTCTCAAAACCAAATCCATTTACAGAAATTGAGATCTTCAACCCACTGAAATTCCTTGAAATCCCCTCAAACCACCAACACCACCGCCACCACCGCCGCCGCCGCCGCCGTCGCCGGCGAGATGGGCAAACTCTCAGTCATCATCTACATCACAGTAGCTTTACTCATCCTCCTTCTGATATCCCATTCCCCCAACAAATCATCTCACCGGAACCACCATCGACGCCACCGGCGTCTCAAACTCCGGTCAAATTTCTCCATCAATCCCACCACCGCAACTCCCACAGATCACCACATCTCATTCGACCCTTTGGTTGCTGACATTGAGCGCAAAATGGAGGACAAATTGTGGGAAAAGAGTCACTATTTCGATGATCATCATCATCAAGAGGGTGAATCAGATGCACATGGGGCTCCGGGGATGGAATCACAACCCGAGTGGGAGGATTTCATTGATGCTGAAGATTACTTGAATGATGAACAGAAGTTTAATATTACTCATAGATTGGTGTTGCTTTTCCCTCGGATTGATGTTGATCCTACAGATGGGTTTGTGACTGAACATGAGCTTACTGAATGGAATCTTGAACAGTCTCAGAAAGAGGTTCTTCACCGGAGTCAGAGGGAGATGGAGTTGCATGATAAGAACCATGATGGTTTGGTTTCTTTTGCTGAGTATCAGCCTCCCTCGTGGGTTCGCGATTCGGGTAATATGTTTTATGAATCAATTCTAATGAAGATGACCCTTTTGCATGCCACTATTCTTGTTGCAATGTTGATTTGTTGCTGTTTATAAGTTTAGAGTTCTGATACTGCCTTCAAATTGATTCGGGTAATAGGTTTTATGAATCAATTCTAATGAGTATGAACATTTGAAGGGTACATAATACTATAATTGGTAATCAAATATGCATGTAGAACTTTTAGATTGTGCCTTGTGAAATTGATCTTTGTAATAGGTAATCAAACATCTATGTTTGTGATTCGGATACTATGTTCTATGAAGGTGACCCTTTTGCATGCCATCATTCTTGTTGCAGTGTTGGTTTTTTGCCATGTATAAGTTCAGAATTCAATATGAGTTATTTATAACTTCCAATTGGGTAACTGCTGCATTTAACTATATGATTATGAGGGCATGAAGGATACAGAATGGGTAATCAAACATAGTTATAGAACTTTTAGATTATGCCTTGTGAGTTTGATCTACTGTGAACGCATTCCTTTGTTAAGTTGTAGTGTCACTTTTTTCAGAATTTGTAGAGAGTTTATTATCATGTAGCTGTGAATGATAGACTTTAAGTGCTCTCTAGATCGATTTGGTTATTTTCTTTAGAGCAAATAGAAAGAAATGAGCAGTTAAAAAACTGTAAAAATGGACTTGAACCGTACAAATTGTAAAATATTTGAGAGGCTTGTGTACCAAACTTATTGTTTGCATGATGCCTCTTTGTGATTCTTATAAAGATTTGTTGTAAATACTCAAGCAAGTTTATGTATGTTTTCTATATTCGGATAACAAACTTACAACTCAATCTGGTTATCTGGTCACTAGATAATAGTTCATTTGGGTATGATATGGGTTGGTGGAAAGAGGAGCATTTCAATGCATCTGACGCTGACGGGGATGGTTTTCTAAATATAACCGAGTTCAATGAGTAAGTTATATACAAGTTCTTGAAAGTTTATGAATTCGTAGCGTCTTTTTTAAACTTCCATCCTGTTCTTTTCATTGATTCATGCCATTTTCTGTGATATCTAGCTTTCAGCACCCTGCAGACACTAAAAATCCAAGACTGCTTCAGTGGCTGTGCAAGGAGGAAGTAAGGTGACATACTATATTCATCTTCATCCTAGCTCAACATTTTTTCAGTTTTTTGGTAGAACAAATACATTAGGATTCGTTTTAATGGTTCTTTGCTACTAGAATTTTAATTTTGATTTGGGCTAGACTGTATCATCTCACTAATCATATCAGATCCTATGCATATAAACCGTGGAGGAAAAAAAAACGTTTATCTAATCAACTATAATAATCCACTTAATTACTAGAGTGCCACTAAATTTCCATTTTATCAATTCTAACATTGAAAACTTATAGTAGCATACAAGTCACCTAATTGAAAAACAGTTTTATTTATCTATTTGCCAAAAGTTTTTAAGCTCTTCCCGATTATATATTCTCTTAATTTCTGCAGGGAAAGAGATACCGACAAAGATGGTAAGGTGAACTTCAAAGAGTTCTTCCATGGACTATTTGACCTTGTAAGAAACTATGATGAAGAGAATCATAATTCTTCACATGAATCTACTGATTCATTGGAATCCCCGGCAAGAAACTTTTTTGCGCAGCTTGACAAAGATGGTGACGGGTAAATCTAACCTACGTAAAATAGCATTTGTTTAATTAATTAGGGGTCCCGATCAAGCTTTGCATATAGAACATGTCCAAAACTTCTTAGTTTAGTTTTTATGAGACTTAAGTTTTCCCGTTGCAGATACTTGTCTGACGTGGAACTGCTACCTATCATTGGAAAGCTTCATCCATCAGAGCGTTACTATGCTAAACAGCAGGCAGATTATATTATATCACAGGTAAGCAGACTAAGATTATATTGTGTAGACAGGTTTATATTCTAACCGGCTTAATGATCTATTACACATTAATAGCCAATGGATTTTGGTGTTATATAGGGTTTAAAGTTCCGAATAACATAATTATGTAGTGGTGGTTATGTAGGACCTTGTTTGTGTTAAATTGGAATAGTTATGAACCTATAGATTTACTAAAGAAATATGATAAATTAAATTATACATTTGTGGGCCATGTGGCTCACTGAGCGTCAGGTGGCTGGTCGAGGAAAGCCGGTAAATCCTTGTTTGGGAGAGGTTCTAAACTGGCAAACTCGCTAGACTCGCTTATATCTGTATGATTCTAATATGATGTTTCAGCTTAACCCATTTTTACCAGTTCTTTTGGATTATTGCTTTATTTACCTTGTGAAAGTTTTGTTTGATGCTATTTACATAAGAATCTTGATGATCTGACCTAAAGTTCTATTTCATGTTTGGATCAAACATACTTGATACGCATTGATTTAGTATTTTAATATGCATGCATAATTGCAACCTTATGAACCAATTATAACAAGATAAACAATAAACTTCCACCTTTTGTATCATTGTCGAAATTTATACAGTTTGACTTTTAGAAGTCCGGTTTTAGAAGGACTTTAAGCTGCCTCTATGGAAGTTGAAGCGTGATAACCATGTTTATTTTAAATTTCAGGCTGATACAGATAAAGACGGACGTTTGTCATTGACAGAAATGATTGATAGTCCATATGTATTTTATAGTGCCATCTTTAATGAGGACGAAGATGAAGATTATGAATACCATGATGAGTTCCGTTAATCTGAGTTTAGGTAAAGACTACTCTACGATTCATCCGATGTATGGATAATTATATTTGCAGCATAGTTTTACGGTTTGTTGATGTTCGTTATCTGTAATATTTAGGTTCTAACTTCTAAAGCAACTTGATGTCAATTTTTCTAATTTTGACTTCAGTTTCTGAACCATAGTTGGGATTTCAATATAGCAAGCATTTTTTGACTTCATAGTTTTCCTTGCTTCATCAACTCATATCATAGGCATTTGATCAATAGTTTGAGGCTTTTATTACACTTTTTAAGTCAACTAATATCAATCAAGTAACTGCCTGATATAGTTACAAGATTTGATCTATAACTATTTTAGACATGGTCACTCTGACAGCAGCCTCTTATTGAGATAATGTTTGTCTTAAATCTCACCCTATCTAGACCCTACTGTTTGAGTGAGACTTTTATTGGGCATGTTTGTTTGTTTGTATTTGACCAGTAACCGCTGATATAGCGTCTTTGATTTGTGCCATTAACCCATTAATATAGTTGTTGGATTAGATAGATTTTATAGTAAAATTTATGAAAGAGAAGAAATCAGGTAACAAGTACCTGAGAAATCTTGAGGATCTCTAAAAGCCCAAAACTACAGTCCATGCTGCTGCAGATAGCCAGATATCATCATCAGTCTCCTTAGAAAGCATTTACAACCATCAAATCATAAGGTAGTTTTATATAGAAAGCATTTGCAACCATCAAATCATAAGGTAATTTTATATTTTCAAACAATATGAAATAAGTTGTTTGTTAAAAGAATTGGAGTTTGTAAAAACTGAATCCGGAATCGAAGTTTCTCTAAACATTTGGAACTTGAAGGCACTCGAATAAATGTAAGAAGCTAGAATTAGCGTATACTTTCAGGTAAAACATATAAGACGGAGAGTTGATCAAGATTACTACAGCCTGAATGAGCTTTTTAAGTTTTGTAAATTATTTAAACTAAACAAAGCGCAAGTAGGGATATTACATTATTTTTAGGCCTGCTCAAAAACACTAGGTTTTTATTACGAGAAATAAATGTAAAAGTATATGATGTGAAAATGTAAGGATGTTTGTGGGATGGAAGTGATGGACTTTGGCTCAGGAACATCCCTACAAGTTACGGTAACAATTCTAAAATTTCTTTAAAATAATTGGATTACAATTATTCGTAGATATCCTGTAATATTAATTCACACAAATATAAATTGAAGGTTCATGATTTATAACTAGGATGACTTAATTTATATACTTTGATTTATTCACCTTATTAAATAATGCTTTGTTAATATGAAGCTGTGTGCATTCATATTATAAGACCATATATTTGAATTTTAGTGTCCTAACACATGACGACACGACTACTAACATACAGAGAGCAAATTAACAACGATTACATACCTAGATATGATTTAAACATCTACAGGAATCATCATAAGAAATTGAACAATAATATTAAATATATGTTTAAACATGTAAACGATACACTTATTGATTGCTGCTAATCAAATTGGGCATGATTCAATACACCAAACCATAAAAACAATTTTTTATTTGGTTTGACCCGAAACCCAATAACCTGTATAACAAATGGATCAATTAGGTAATTTAGTTGACCTGAATCACAATTACCGATCATAACAAACACAAGTTAAAAATATAAAACAAGAAAGCAAATTACAAATGTTACATTGTCCAGGAGGGCCACAAAAACATGCCTCCCTTTGAACTCCCACCAGTGTACCTCAGTCACTATAATAGTTAAGTTTGCTTGAAACTTCAACTAAACTTAGGACCACCTGCATCCGCCACCACTGCCGCCACCACTGCCGCCTGCAGCCGCCAAACGGAAACCACATTCCATGCAGGACCAACACAAAACACACTTAAAGCATTCATCACAACCTAAAGTTGTCATTTGTTAACCACCTATGACACCAGTTGGGACCATAATCTGATCAAGTAAAACTTTATAAGTCAATGTACAGCGCTTTCTACAACATCCTCTGTCGGGCGCGAGGTTGACTTGACCACTGGGCCCACTACAGTCAAACCAGAAATATGCATAGACTGCCGTGAGAGGTCAACCAAAATTTTCCTCTGATTATTATCTGCATGTGGAAGACTAGCACTCAGAAGCTCAACGGGCAGTTCCCCATTGATGGCTCGAGCCCCTTCTGAAACAATAACTTCTGTGTTTGATGAGGTCCCTGTACACAAAGCTTGCACCAAACTATCATATTTTCTCAAACAATATTTTGTAAGAAGACCAAAGAACGCATCAAACGAAGCTTGCCAAAGCTTCGCATTTTGCAACCTGGTGTCGGTTGAAGCTTGAGGGTTACTTAACAACTGGGTGGCCCGATCCAAAACCACTTTGAGTATAACCGAAGCCCCATCACCAGAAGGGCTCCCGAGGGGCCGAAGTGGTGGCTGCTCTGAAGAACACACTAATGCTGCTAGACAAGCACTCAGAGAATTAAGATCCATTGAACCAATACACGTGGAGACCGTTTTGACTAACCCATTAACAGTCAAAGAAACTTCATGGTCAGAAGGAAGACCACCAAATAGAAACCTTAAGTGACGGAAAATGGTCATGCATACTATTCGTGCAAGCTCACTGTTTGGCGAGAGACGTTCAAGATATTTTGAAATGAGTTTTTGACCCTTTGGAAGAGACATTAACCGTAAAAAGACAATGTCATCCTTAGGAGTCAACCCTACTGTGTTTGACTTTTTCCCGAGGGGGTCAATGAGCTGAAGTGATGTGGCCAACCCTTCAAGAAGAATCTGTCTTCTTTGCCTCAGTTGAACACCATTATCTTGAGGCTGCGTATAATGCAGGAGACGGTCAATGTCATCTACATCAAGAAGAAGATATAACCCGTCTTCAACTGTAATTCTGGCTGCAAACATCGGTTCTTGTTCTAATGATCTCTCAGATCCTCTCTCTTCAGTGCCAGCTGGCGGGTGAACTTCAAGAAGCGGCTGGGGCCTACGGATGAAGGGAAGTGAATTTTTAGTTTCTGTACTGTTAAGTGACGACTTAGAAGGAGAATCTTTAAGATGAGCGGGACAGAAACGAGTCTTTGATTTTGAGTCGGAAGAAAATTTAGCAACACGGGCTTGATGATAATAATCGTCTATATAAGGGTCGTTGCTATGAGTTGCAGCACGTTGCACCTTGAGAATGGATTCAATCTCTTCAGCATTCATATACTTTGACTTAAACTGTACCCGAAGTTTATCGCATTTTTTACTACTACCACCATCAGATGCATGGTGGGAAAGACATCCACCATTCCTATTACTTCTTTGTGTTGTTTTTGGTTTCAGATTACTTAAATGCAGTGGACGGGAAGAGAGCGGGCACGGCTGGAGTGGTGAAAAAGGACCAACCGAGTGATGACGTGGCAACATAATGTGTGGGGATAGTGACCGTTATGAAGCAATTTCTGCTGATAAGTGTTGCTTAACAGACCGTGTGGTCAACATACAACATATGACCGGTCAAGTTGTTTTGTGGCTGAGAATAACCGGAAAGACCAATAGGAATTAGGTGGGACCTACTTCCCTTATAACCCAGGGATCCATGAAGGGACCTACTTAACTGCAGCTTATTGTTACTCTCTAAAAAGGCTAACTGTGGATTAGTGATGGTAGGAGAAAGACTCGGAAGATGTGAGTGCTGACGTGGCAAGGAGAGATTAGAAGAGAATGACAGGTCGGGTATCAAAACAGGCTCATTAAAGAACTGATGTTCTTGAGGGCATGATGAAGCTCTGTACAATGACTTTGAATCTGAGTAGATATGAGGTTGTGATGACCATCTTTTGTTTCCTTGATAGGTCTCGGTGTCAGAGATATGTTGATCCAACCAATCGTTTGATTCTCTTTCTTGTAGCCATTCAGAGGCAGACGAACCTGTAATTAGTTTAGTTGTTTAACTGTCAGGGCATCAGGCGTTAAAAATAATACAGTAATAATGAATAAAAGATATATGATGTTATAATAAAGATTTGGTTATTTATGTACTCACTTTCTCTTGAAATAGATCCTGATCCTCTGTCACCAATAACTCCAGGATGCCTAGGTCCACTAACTGATCTGTTTAACTGCAAAATAGACAACATATTTACCAGTTAATTTTCCGTTGAATTATGGTAAATAAGAAAGAAAGATTTGTAAAAAAGATAAAAGTTTCAAACAGATCAGAAATGAATCCCAAGTCATCTTCTAGACTTAAATAGAAATCAAGACTCGAGGTTCGTGAATCCGGATTCCAGACTGAACATAGAAGATCGAAGAATGCATGATATTTCAGTGACAATCTAATCTTCTGAATAAAAATTACTACGGGGTTTTATGCATTGAGAATTCACAATGGGTGAATTTTGACCCGTTTCCTTTTAAACTAATTTTTTAAATTTTACCATTTGATCCTTAGAGATAGAACATAACCGAATTGACCCATTCATAAGTAAATGCGCCAAATTAGCCACCTCTAGGCTATAGTTCCTAAATAACTCCTAAGGTGGTGGGTTGACTAAGCCAATGTCTTCTACCATTTCCGCAGTGATAACTGACTCATGAACAATTAAATATCTTTCTGGAAAATATCCTTTAGAAACATATTGACAAGTCAGTTAAATGAGTATCAGCATTGCAGCATTACATGTTACTTATAGTTCAGCTACTAGAGACTTCATTAAACTTGAGCACACATCTATTTCAATTCACACCAGGCTTTTACTTTTGAAATTGCATCACTACAACTACTTCTAAATACAACATACCCACTAGAGGGCAAATTCAACCCATTCTCCTGGAAACGGGTTGATTTGGGTTGGAGACATCTCCAATGAGTAAAAAGGACACTTATAAAAGGATCAAATGGGTCAAAAATGGCTCAAAAGTTTTAAACGCTTAGAAGCTCTTAAATCGCTTTACTTAGAAAGACTCTCATAACAATATAGTTTTTATTTATGAAATTCAAAACATAGATAG
Source organism: Flaveria trinervia (assembly GCA_025506515.1). Lineage (NCBI taxonomy): Eukaryota > Viridiplantae > Streptophyta > Magnoliopsida > Asterales > Asteraceae > Flaveria > Flaveria trinervia. The sequence goes on along the minus strand of CM046455.1, from coordinate 83,519,858 downwards.
AAAAGTGTTAGATGTATCGGACCAACCAGACCTGACTCATTTGGATCAACGCTAAAATTACTCGTTTCCAGTCATCCCTATGCTCCACCTACTTACCACCATAGTCCATAAACATTTATGGTGTTTCTTAGCAGAAACATACTCTCATAATCCCAACCTCACATTTACATAGTTAGGCTTGGCAAAAAATTTAATCAATTTAAGGGTCAAACCAGAAGAAGCACATATATTACAAGCAGATTTGTGGCTGAAGGAAGCTGACCTTTGAAAATATAGTTGACAGATCATCAAATTCAGATAGAGAGCCAACCCCTGATTCCTGAAAGTAAACAAGTGTATGGTAACTTTTAAAGTCAACATACAAAACATATAAACATGTGAAAAATGCTAAAACAGTTTGTAGCAATTTCATAAGTCAACATGACATCTCCAAAGTCCTACCTAAACAAACAAAAAGAGAAGATAAACAAGTAACACCCGATGAACTAGTTAGTAAAGACGTAAAGTACTCACTAAACCACACAATTATGAACCATGGAGTTTCTCATAGATGCATACTACATTAAAATATACACAAAATAAGGGAAAAGAATACAATAAGTTGCAAAATTTAGGGGAATTAGTTTGATAAGTTTTTAACCAAGCGAACTCATCTAAAAACACAACTATCACGTATAACAACCAATCGTGTAGAACGTACAAACATACCTCTTCTCTATCAAACAAACGATATTCATCATCGCCAGGTCCATTTAGAGGATTAACTTCTTCAACTTCTAAACACCCAAAATCAGCCTTACCCAAAGTATCTTTACCGAAAAAGGCATATTGTGATGCATCAAAGAGTTTGTCATCTGCATTACAATTGAAAACAGATCAGCTCCAGAAAACCAAGGTTGAAACAATTCTTGAAGTAATAATAATCAGTGTACACGAACTGAAAAACAGTTGCTGAAAAAAAGGCATGCCCCGCAAAATAAAAATAAAAAAACAAAAATGTGCACTTTATGCACCTACAAACTGCAGATGATCATGAACCACCGATTCACTAGTCATTATCATGAATAGTTTCCATGTTCAATTTGAAGATTTACACCCAAAATACACGTATCAAGTTTCTTAGCTTCAAGATTTCTATCCATCCAACACAATTAACATAAATCTTTAACTTAAAATCCACCACATTTGACACCCACATAAGTGTTCTTCAAGATCCCATGCCATTACAGTCGAAGTCAAACATATAATTCCTTGATTCTATTCAAACTGACCAATATCAAACAGAAAGTATCGAATCCAGTGACCAATGAAGATGATACCAATCTAATCGAAGAGAAATTAGCTCACCTGATAAGGAACCCCCATTGATGATGCTTGAGTCTTTACTGTCGGATCTCTCCATACCCACCGATCGGAAATGGGGAATTTAGGGTTTTGATGGGATAGATCGGAGTGTAAAAAAGGAATTCCACCATAAAAATGGTGGTAGTGTAATAATGTAATGTAATGATAGTGATTGCTTCTGGTGTTGATGTTCTTCAACTACGCAAAGCTTAAAAAGGAAGCAGCATCATACTTTCTGCTACTGTATAATAATACAATTTGATTGGATCTTAATACATTGATAATATTATGTTAAAAACAACAAAAATTGTTATGCATATGTCACGTATCATTTTTACAATAAACTACAAAAAATAGTTGCACCACTAAAAATATTTAAACCTTATAGTTTATGATTTTACCTGAAATTTTATCTTTCGATCTTGTAGGAATGATCAATAATTCAATATTTGATGCGATAGACATAAGAAGATTAACGAGTTGAAACACAACTTACTCTGTTGCCATATGTCGAGAGTGGGGTTAATCAAAGCCGAAGGAGATCACTCTAATGTCATGTGGTTTGTGTTTGAGATGTCGGTCATTCGTTTATAGTGCGTTGATAATTGTTAACCACGAAAACTAATTTACACACAACACGCATTTTTATAACAAATACTGATTGTTGTACGTGAGCTTTCATTTCGATTCACTTCGCCTATCCTCTTGATTGTGTTCCTTTGAACTATATCACGTGTTATAACAAATTATAATAATCGAAACATAGTCAAAACACAACAATAAATGCAAAACCTTTATATTATTAACGCGTTTCCGATAACAATACTATCGTCGATCAAGTGTTAATTCTATGCCCCGGTCATTCTCGACTTCTAGACCGGAAAATTTTAAAAAACGAATGAAAAAAAATAATAACAAAGCTTCATTCCCTACTTTGTTCATCTCCCCTCCCTGTCACACGAACGTTCGTCGTAAACTTCCAGACGAACGTTTTAACTTATAAATCAGCACACCTCGCTGGCGCAAACCCGAGCCGAGACTTCTTCGTATCATACATAATATGAAAATTCTGCTGCTGATAATTACCAATAATCGACAACGCAGATCGCGGCGTCCCCAAAACCGCTAGACACACGATCTCGGGCTCGAGCTTGATAAAGTAATTCCCGACAGGGAAGTTCCACGCCGCGCTGTCGTTAAACACGACCCCGAACGACGGCAAGTCCTTCTCGTAATCCACGACGCCCGACACGTTGTAACACGGGTCGAGGATTGGGAAGTCATGAACCAATGGGAACCCTTTCACCTTCTCCATGAAAGCTTTCTTGATGATAGTATATGCAGGATCTGCAAAGTAGCTTAAGGTTGTACCAGAGTCGATGATGGTGCCACCGAAGCCATCGGAGGTCAACTCCCACGTGTTCTCCGGTATGGTCAACGTTTCTCCGGCGACGATGACCGACTTGATGTGAACGTAATAGAACACGTCCACCGGAGCTTCGCCGCCGATCAACGCCGTGAAGTTCAACTCCGGCGACTGTAACAAACCCTCATCTTCTCCGAAGATCAACTTACTGCTGACGCTCGAATTGCTATCACGATCAACGAGACAGTACGAGAACGAGTGGCCGTACAACGATTGAAGCTGTGAGGCGAACGACAGGGGCCCACGGCCGAGCCCTAGTAGTCCGGCGGCGCCGTGAAACAGCCCACGGTTCCAGTGGCCGCAGCCGAACATCACGTCATCCACCTTCACCTCACGGTGGCGCTGCTGGCGGCCGTCGACGGTGGTGGTGGTGAGGTTGACGGTGAACGTCTCGGTGGCGAAGTCGCCGGTGGTGTTGGAGCTGTCGCCGTACCAGTAGAAGTACGGGCACGATTGGGGCTCCGATTTGCAGGGTTTTGAGGAGTCTGGTGGTGTTACGAGATTGCACCTTTGATCGTTGCAGGTGATGTTGTGGTATGATGATGAGAGATTAGGGTTGTAGTGAGGTCCGATTTGCTCGAAGCAATCGTAACAGGGGGTGCATTGGAGCCAATTGAGGTCGCTACCGGTGTCGAGAATTAGGGAAAAGTGTTTCGCTGGGGTTCCGATGAAGACGTCCATGAAATACTCGCCGGAGCCGAAGGTTACGCCGGACTTTAGGGTTCCCATAAGTTTTCCGGCGAACATCTCCGCCGTCGCCGGCGGTTCTGGTTCTCGTTCTTGTTCAGTAACTTTCGTTTTTCCGGTGAAATTTTTGGGCTTTTTGAGCGTTTTTCGAGTTTTCTTCTCGAGGATTCGTTGGTGGTGGGTTTGAATTCGTGTGAAATCGTTAACAGCGGATTTGAGTAGTGAATCTTTAGCGTCGGTTTGACCGGGTGATCGGTGTTTGAGGTGGAGTTTGACCGACGACTTCGTCTTCTTCGGATCAATATCACCATCAACGCCACCAAGGCCACCAACGCCACCGTGGGATTGTTGTGATGCTTCTTTCTCCGGCGACGTGAAGTCGCAATCGGAGGAAGACGAGACGCCATTGAAGGTTGAGTGATTGGGCATCTCGATTCCGGCGAGAATGGAAGAAGCATTCTTGTTCAAATCATTCAAATTGTGGACATGGGTATGGATGTTATGAGCTCCAATTGCAGAACCCACGAAGCAGAAGATCAAAAGGAAGAGGAAGGTCTTGATCGCCATTGGCGCCGGTGGGTAGTTGCAGAGTTCAATCGGAGGATAAATTGGGGGTGAAATTGAATGAAATCATACGAAAGATTTTATGGGTAGTGAGATTGATGAAGGGGATTGTTGGATTGAAGAGGAATTGGGGTTAAATTTGTGGAGAAAGCAGCCGGAAAATCAAGAAAGTGTTGGTGGGAACAATGGTTTGACTGCCCCAAAAAGAGTTGAAAATGGTGATGAACTGGTGGGGAAGCCCCACAAGCAGAGAATTCTTTTTTTTTTTTAACTTTGATTAATATTAATGATGCTTTGCATGGGTTTTTAAAAAGTTCCTCCTCTATGGTAAAAGACTAAAATTATAGAAATGAAATTGTTTAGCTTTAATAGTATTTATAGTGAATTTTTTATTTTTATTTATATAACTAGACTAAAAAAAGTATTTTTTTAATTAAATAATAATTTTTAAACATTTATCATTAAATTTTTTTTCTTTTTTCAACTCGCAATCACTTTTAAAAATACTAAAAAATTATAGAGATTAACTAGTGATTTTTTAAATATATTAATAAATAATAACATTTTATCTCTTATTCACTCACAACCACTCAAAACCATTACATATGATGTACCAAATATGATCGCTTTTTTAGATTCTGGAACGGTTGGGGGTGAGAATTTGCCGATTGCTATGGTATATGTAATATGAGCATTGATGCTGTTAGAGTTGGAAATTTATAATGAAACATATGAAAAGTAAGCATGTTATATTGATAGGTTTAGAATTTTAGAAAATATTATATAATTAGAGTTGTAAGAGAAAACTATAAATTTTGACTTGGATCATATTTAATAAAATGTATATCGAATCGTATAAGTGAATATGTTACATTTGAATATTCGAAATTTAATATGCCATGTTAATTTTCTACGCTATCCACTTAGGCTCCATCTAGGATTTGGACACATGTTGTTACAAGAATAAAAGTTATCATTTAATGATATCATTTATATATTTTTCAAATTATAAAATAGATTTTTTGATAAATTATAATATGCTTCTTTTTATTAAAGATATAACTTTTCTAAAAGTATTTTTATAACATATGGAGTTTTTTTATACAACGAAATTTTAAAAATGGAATTGTTTAAAAAAGTATATTTAAAAATTTTTGGAATGTTTAAAAAACAATTTTTTCAAAGCAAAGAAAATAAAACGAAAGCTGGAAAAATGATGTTATTGTTTTATTACGTAAAGTAGTTAATTATACGTAATTTCGATCATATTTTATCCAAAAAGATTATTTTATAATGTCTAGATATCAATAAACAACTATTAGATTAATATTTTCATTTAACCTGTGTAATGAGTTTTTAAACTAATATACAAATAAAACACAAAGACCACAATAATAACACAGTTAATAAATTTAAAAGAAAAAAAAAACTAATAGCTAATTTGACCAATCCAGTTCATGTGTTTGAATAGTTATTCAGTGATTCAAATGAAATCAATTAATATGAATCTAAAACGATTAAGCTATCAAAATTATGGTTCAAAGAACGTGGTTCCAATCATAAAAACACGATTTTATAACCATCACCCTCCATTGCTCCAGTCGTTCTCTTCCTTAATCACCTCTATTTATTTTTTTTGTGTATGCGTATTCGTAATTTACTACTAGTGTTTATTCATTCTAATGATAAACAAAATCTATATGACAACTAAGGAATTTAGTCAAAATATTTGATAAAGCAAATATATATTTAATTTCTATACGTAAGATAATGAAAGTGTTATTTTGTTAAAATATTAAACCACTACAGTAACAAAAATCAAGTGGTCAAAACATGACACAAATAAAAGTATTATATATAATATTTTTTTCAATAAAGATCTAAAACAAAAAGGTTGATAAGACTTTCAAGATTTGGTTAGGAATGTTTAACCTATGGTAAATTTCATGAGATAATTTTTTAAATCTCCTTAAAAGATTGAGTATCACAAAGTTAATGTAACTTAGTTGTTGTATGGAATTAAAACTTGTTTAACTGCGTTTCTAAAATTTATACTCAAACATAACCAAAGAGAAATATATATTTGAGTGTCAAAGGGTAAAATGGTCTTTTCCAGTTAGATGGTCAATAAGTTTGACCATGACTTTTATCCCTTTGCTTTGTATTCCACATGACCAACGCGGTTCCGTGGCTTAGCTTCTTTAATTTGACTCGCTCATTGTCTAAATAAATATTAAATAATAAAAATAATGAGCACTAAAATATTAAATTCTCACCTAATTTTGATGACTCCTACCAATTCTTTTTTTTATTTATTCTTTTATGTGGCAACTAGCATTAGAATATAAAGTGCTTAAAACGATATTAGTTTAAACTTGAATATTTACCATGCTACTAAACACACATGCCAAACAGTTTTTCTACTTTTGTTAAGTGGTGCGTTTTTATGACTTTTTGTTTATTGTGTCTCGTAATTAATTACTAAACTTAGATCATGTATTTAATCGAGTTAACATATTAAACCGTTGATATGGTTCGGTTAAGAGGTAAAGAATGGTGGAAAAGGCACAGTATATGAGAGCCGAGGTGACAGGTAGATCGTGTTTGGGGAAATATTTAGTCAACACAATTGTTTGACTATCCAACGTATTATGATGTGGTTAAACAGATTTATACAACTTAACCACTTAATGATGTAACATATCTTTTACATCAATCTCACGTTATGTATTTCTATTTAATTCTTTCTAATGTAAAGTTTCTAAACTTTATTTTTAATTCAAAACTAAAATTACATGTAAATTTTGAAATTTATATATAGATATTGCATACTACTTAAAATAATATAACATAATTTAAAGTATAGTAGAAAACCGAACATTAAAATAGAATGTCGTATTAAGTAAAACAAAAATTACATAAACTAAAAACTAAAGCTACAAAAAATAAAACACACAAATTAAAGATGTAAATTGCATAAATTCCTTAAAATTTTTAATTTAAAAAAAATACATGTAAACTTATGAATTTAATATTTTTTATATTTCACAGTACTTAAAATAATAACATAATTTAAAGTATGATACAAAACCGAAAAATAAAACAGAATGTAATGTTAAGTAAAAGAATTAAAATTACATAAGCTAAAAACTAAAACTACATAGATCAAAATCACACAAATTAAAGATGATAAATTGCATAAACTAAAATATTAAAAATTAAAGTAATAACCTTCAAGATTTATAATACCAAACAGAAAAACCATTAAACTCATCAAACATCTTAAACAACACATATTTATAAAAACAATATATTACTTGTCGGGTGCGTTTTCTAATAGTCGGTAGTTTGTTTTTCAAGAAATTGCCTGAGAAGGTGTGTAGCGTTTGTTTATTAAAAGTTTAAAACCGTTAATATATAGTATTATATTTATATCTATTTGGAATTTTATTTTATATATTTATGGTCACTAGACTTTGTTTCTTTCAAATTTAAAATTTTGAGTAATGTTGATAGAATACGAAAAATCTATGTCTTTTATTTGTATTATTTTAAACGTATCTTAACCAGTTAAGCTGAATGCGCTCAAAATTAATTAATTATAATATATATTTAAAACGCATAGAAGATACAAATATAATAGTCGCTACAACAATTGAATTTTGTCTTGTTGATTCGTCAATGATCATAATACTTTCATTAATTCAATATTACCATCCCAAATAAATATCTAATATGAATGGACACGCTAGAGACGCAAGATAACAAAAGATAAAATATGGAATAAGTATTTGCATTAATGATGAAGTATAAATATATTAAACTTGTGCACACTCACACATCAATAGTTTGAAAGATTTAAATTCTATTTTGAGTTTCCTAACCTGATTTTCACTTTTACGTTTGAGATTCAATGATTCTAATCCCACATATTTTGGGTTATTGCGCTTAGAAATCTGCTCTTAAAACTTAACCAACCAAACATATATATATATATATAGGGTAAATGATCTCGATGAATAACTTTTTTAAATGATAAATCTACACTACTTTTAAACTACATCATAAATTATTTTTTTCAGGTTTTAAACGTAGGTTTACACTAAATAGGCATTTTCTTATCACAAGCTATAATCCATGTGCCAAATGGTATCTCAATGAACAATTAGGATAGCTTTAAAAACAAAAGATGAAGAAAAAGTTAATGAAGCCTCTAAAACATCCAACACCTCTACAAAATTGAGTGTGTATACGAATAAATATACCAAAAGTCAACAAATGCATATGGTGACAAACGTATTTTTCATTGTTTTTTAACAAACATACTTACAATGTGTCAAAAGTCAACGTCGACAAATTAAATGGTTTCATCGTACTCTACTGGTTTAATGTTGATCCATAATTCCATACACATCATGGAAAAAATAAATAAAACGTGGGTTATTATGGTCTGGGCCGCATCTAGTCCAACTAATCAAACGTGGGCTTTTTGGGCCTTAAAATGAGTAGTGAATCATTATTCGATTAAATCTTTAAGACATGTTTATGAATTTTATGAAAATGTTTAAGAAGTAAAAAGGAACACATGTTAAAACAATTTAACACTAAATCAACATTTGAAACTAATGGTAAGAAGGTATGTCATGAAATCCATACTTAATCAACCAAACATAATTATAACACTAAATGTAGCAATTATAAGTGATGCGGAGACATTTAACGACACGACAGAACATAATAATTCAAGTATGATTAGAGTGTAAGGGATTACAGTTGATACTTATCTAGAGGATTGACCATTATGGAATAAGTAAAACTCCTTTAGGATTTGTCACGTTCGAATATTTCTATTGTATAAGTATTTGTTTGTTGGAACTTGCAAATATAGTTTTATCTTTTGTTATTTCTATTTCTTTGGGTTATTGTTATTCTCGTGGATTTATAAGAACTTTGTCCGTAGAGGTTTCGAAGATTAAATTTTTTTAATTGAATTTGAGTTATAAGAACTTTGTTATTTGAGCCTTTGGTTTGCATTAAAGATTTTAATTAAGTAATCGTTTTTTACCGTTTAATTGCCTATGTTTCTGCATCACTAAGTCTCTAACCAGGTTTGTTAATGATCAAACAAACATGAGCATTCTTATTCTTCTAACTTTAGACGAACACAGAACATATGAATGAACATTCTTTTGCGTTAGCGCTTCTTTTTAAAAAATATATATATACACTTGTTTGTATTCTTTTACGTTTGTTCGAAGCTTAGCAAAAAAACACACAAAAATAAACCTGAACACCAATGATTCTTAGCCCAAGTGGTTTTAGTGAGGTACACCAAAACCACCAAGACTTTATTAGAATAGGGGGAGCTTTCGGGTTCAAATATCATGTGTGAAAAAAAAGGTTTTAGGTTGAACCAGGGGATTTTCTTTCATCCATGATGATTTTCTCCTAATGATGGTCTCGGATTACGTATTTGAATAATAAAGATTACCATGTGTTCAACAGCATATTCGTAATCTAATTAGCCGTTTGAAAATAATAAACCTTAGAACGAATGATTAGTCCTCTATATGGAGGAAAATGAACATAGAAGGTAAAATGTTAACTACTTTTATCATTTTATGCATAAGTTAAAACTATAGAAGCCCATGTGAAACCTAGTCCAATGACAGGCCCATGAGAGTCCGTACTATGATGTTAAAGTACAATGGGCCAATGGGCCAATGACGTAATAATTGTTTGTCAAGAATAGAGGTATATACTATATAGATCGGGCTGAAGGCCCGGATTGGTTTGGGTTAAAGCCAGAGATGCATATTTCGGGTTTTGAGCCGGACCTGAAACTAGGTTCAAATCGGGTTGGGCCCAATCAGGTTTTTTGTACCCGGGTATGGTGAATCCGGATACGAACCCGGGTCGAGTTCACTTGCGGGAAAACCCTACCCGCCATACCCGGGTAGGGTCGGGTCGGGTTCACCAGGTCGGGTCCGTACCCGGTTATTTTGTCCATCTCTAGTTAAAGCCGATTCAAATTTGATCAACAAAAGTCAAAATAAGTAGTGGTCAAACCGATTCGGGTTTGGATCCGTTCCCGAGAGGGTTTAACCATGTTGGAAACCTTGCTAGAACTGTTTAGTTTAGGTTTGACTGGTTTAAAGCGGTTTAACTTATATGATTACAAACTCATTTAATTACTAACCAATTATTGCCTAACCGATTCAATCGGTAGCGGTTTGGGTTTAAAACAGTTCTAGCCACAAAACCTATTTTCTCTTTTCACTTATAGTTAACAATCGCTATCACTTTTCTTAAACTTATACGCCCTGAACCATAAAAACACATATTCAGATTTAGGCCCTTTTAGATCTCATCTTTTATTTACAATTAAAACACACAAGTACGTTAATAATGATTTACATGTGATTAGTAACGCGTAATGTTTTAAACACTCTAACGTTTCATTAGTGATCTCAAAAACTCAATAATATGTTAATTAATATAAAAATATATTCAAAATACGTTATAATAAATAGGATATATAATACTTTACTACTATACTACTCTTAGTTGTATTAGTGTCATACTCGTGTACCACCCTTCTGCCATCTCCATAATCCATTCGCCTTCAAATGATTCTTGGAGTGCAATATGGAAGATTCGATGAAGCCGAGACTGTGGATGTGTAGGTGCGGCTTATAGAAGAAAAGTCGATCCATCTCTAGTTAAACTGTAAAATGATCAAAATCACTGAAATGAAAACATATCGTAATATAGATAATACTTTTTCGAAGGTATAATATTAGTGTAACGTATGATATATTATAAAGTGTTTCTGCCTTTGTTTTAATATATCTTCATATGAAATTTTGTATCTAGGTTCCGAAATATTATGTTAGTAATATTTATTTAATCAAGTGATAACTAGTTTCTGATATTGACCAAAACTATTTATCAAATGTGAAAATGAGTAATTATCAATTAAAGTTATTTACATAAGAAACAAGTATCTTTTTGACGATGTATACATATCGGTATGACTTCGTTGCAACCAAGTAAAGTTTTTAACCTACTACATGGCCTAACAAATACGTCTCGTTGTTTAAACAAAATAGTAAAAAGTTCTAGAACAAATATATTAAATATATATATGTTTTTTACAATCTAAAATAAACAGAATTGTACTTTTAAAATATAATATTATTTCAAAGTAAAAAACTCCGTGTGCAAAATAAAAAATAAAAAATTTGTGCACATCGAAACAGTTTTAGACATCGGAAAATCAATAACAGTATCTCAGTATTTGATCTTCTGGAATCTTATTAGTTGCCACTATATACATAAATATAAAAAAATAATTTTTAACTTCTATTCTTTTTTATTATTAAAGGATGAAAATAGTTGGGTTATACAAACACATGTTATGTTATTAACACATCCTATTATTTATATATATATTTTTATGTATCTATATGTATGTATAGAAAAATATATAGATGATAAAATAAATTGGGTGTCTCAATAACATACCTAATGAAAATAAATAGGGTATACATATAACATACCCCTAATTTTATTATTTTACTGAAACCACCTTTATAAATATAATTATGAAAATTCACCCCGGATACAAACTTTGAACTAGCCACAACTAAATTATTTATTTATATTATTTTAATTATTATATTATTATACTTAACAATTCTATTATTTAAATAAAGAAGTTTAATTAAAAAAATGCATTTAGCCTATTATCTTTATTGTAAAAAATATATATAATTTTCTGAAATATAATAATCAAATTTAAAATATTTTATAAAGTTGCCAAGATAGCTTTAATAAAACTTCTTTGATCACATTTGCACAATTGTCACAATATACAGAAAACCCGTTGGATTGCACAAGGGGAATTACTAGTTTAAACTAACTAACTCTATTAAACTCGTGTATTATACAGATTAAATAAAATATTAAATAAAATAAAATTTTATTAGTTAAAACGATATTGTAAGATAAGATTTGATTAAAGTTATGTATAACTAAGAACAATAAATAGTAAACTATCAGCTTCTTAAACTTTTTTTTCAAAAATAAATTAATAAACATTTGGTTTCACAACATACATTTTAAGAAAATGTCATTTTTAAAGACTTCCTTATTATAGTTTTTTATTTTAATTTTTTTATTCATAAAAGATTTACTTATTAAAAACACCAATTTCAAAATATTTCACATCTAGAAAAAGAGTTGATATTTTAGAAAATAGTATTATGTTAATTTAGAAATAATATAAATAAAATAATATAAATAGAATGGTGGTGTGGTGTGTTAGTTTGAAACTTGCTTTCTTACAAGGCGGCCCCGCTTCAAGTCCCACGAAGGGCGTTTTGCTTGTTATTAGGGTGTCTGGGGTTAATTTTTATTGTTTTACTAGTTTTTTGTTTTCTTTAATTTGCTTTTTAACTTTTTTTTTCTTATATTATCTAAACGAACGTTAAATTTAGGATCCCTTTCAATTACTTTTAATAAATTAACTAACAATTTTTACATCTCTAAATAATTTATTGTTTTCACCGTACCAATGTTATATTTCTTAGATTTTTTAATATACATTGACAACATCCTTATTTCTCTTTATGCTTCCAAGCTGTTTGATTTATCTTTTGGCACTGCGAACATGTAAGTGTTTAATTATTTGTACCTAAACTCACAAGTTGTCACTTTTATTTTTTTGGTTATACGAGTATAAGTATGCAAAATTTGCTAGTCTCGCCTTGTAAGACGTGTACCAATACTAGTTTATGAATATAATCGACAAGACATGTAAATGTATTTTATTTTAACCGATAAACCCTCTAATTGATGATATAACATTTGCTATAATACCTATTTTACATTTTAAAGCATCATGTAATACTGTAAAGATTATTTGATTGCTTTTAATATAATAACTAGGTTTGGAATAAAAATGGAGTGGTTCAAACGAAAACAACACGCTTATAATAACTAGGTTTGAAATTTTCATGACAAATAATTCTTTTCTTAATTCTCGTAGTGCATCACCATAACAATTTGGTCAACAACTCGATCAAAATTACAACTTGCTTTTATCTTAAACTAGCATAGTATCACGTGTAACACACGGGTTGATTAAATAATAGGTGAAACAATTTGTAATAACATTTTAAAATTATAAATGATATTTGTAAATAACATATGATTGAGTTAATATAAATAAGTAGTTTAAGTAAAAACAATAATATTATCAATTTAAAATTTCATTTTATAAGATTGTGTTTTTTAATTGTTTTCTTAAACATTCTGGTTTTTTTATTTTGAAAATATAATTATGCTATGAAACTTAGAAAAAATGGTATTAAAATACTTTAAAGTGTATTTTATTTCTTAAACTTAAATAGTGTCAGATATTTTTAAAGTGTATTTTCACTATAATATCAAGTTTTTAAAATTTTACAATATCAAACATTTTTATTTAGAAAAATTTTAAAATATTATAATTACTATATATACGTTTATATTTATTAGGAGAGTGAGAGTGAGACGAGAAAATTAAAATGAGAATACTTAATATGTTGACATGTGACATAAAAAGTCTTTTTTTATTATAGATTATAGATTATTAATATGTTGATGTGTAATATAAAAAATCTTTTTTTATTATAGGTTATAGATTATAAATATTTGTTGATGGTAAGGGAAACTTAAAATAATTGACCTAAGATTTGAGAGTTAATGTGATTAAAAACTTCTTGAAATAGTCGAGCCAATTGGCCCATCACCGTAGAAAATATATATTTGGTCAACTTTTGTAGCATTTAACTTATCTTATGTCATCAAAGTATTATGAAAATTCCTTTGTTTTGTTAAATCAGTAGCTCTGCTAGTTCGCTTCGTCTGGTGTTTTAAAAAATAAAAATCATTTGGCTAGCAAGGGAGGAAGCAGACAGTAACGGTTATATCGGAGGTTTTTAACCGTTTTCGTCGTGTCCTTTTGTAACCTGCTAGCTAGTTTAATTGTGTTTGCTTGTTAATTCAAATCATATCATTGACGAGACAACTCAGGGTTTAACTTAACTAACATACCGATCTTATTTGGCTTTCAAAACAATAGATAAAAAGCAAACAAATATTGAGTTAACTTGTGTCTACATCATTATAACATCAAAACAATAGATAAAAAGCATATAAATATTGGGTTAACTTGTGTTTACACAATTATAACATCTTTACCATAGGTAGACCGTTATCATTTGAAAAACTAAATAAAATATAGATAAAAAATCTAATATTGGTGAAAGATAGACATTGTAAATTAATAATTAGGTTAGTAACTCGTGTACTATACAAGTTGAATATAAGATGTATAAAAGTAATTATTTAATTTGTTTTAATTTAAAAAGTCATTATCATATTAATCATATGACATGTAAACTTTAAAAAATGAGTTATGGATTATTAAAAAATCAAGTTTTTGATTATTAGGATATTGTTATCATATTAAATAGAAACTTATTTAATTAAAATATTGATAAATTGGTAAAGTTTGACTTAATTGATTTTTCATTTATATTGTTTAAAACAAAAATTGAAAATTAAGATTAAGTTTGTAAAGTTTTACATAATTGATTTTTGTTTAAAATAGGTTTATTGTTATGATGATAAGTAGATAAATCCTACGGTACGCAAGTTTGGTGAATATTTTCATGATAATAGAAATTGTTGTTAAAAAAGAAAGATAAATCCTAGGTGGACATCATAAAAAAGATTATGTGACACCCAAGTTAGTATTTTATTAATATGTATAGATGTATAGATATAAATATAGATGTAAACATGATAAATATAGGAGTATGTTATAGTTACATACAATTAACAAAACAATAATTTAATAATTAAAGTAACAGAAAGTAATAATTTAGGTGTGGCTTGTTTGAAGTTTGTATCTGGGGTGATTTTCTTACCCTTATATGGATTCAGTAAAAATAATAGACTTATTAAAGTAATAAATAATAAATAAAATAATAGAAAGTAATAATTTAAGGGTAACTTGTTTGAAGTTTGCATTTATCTGGCGCCCCATACAAAAACAAAAACGAAATAAACAATTCTAGTGTTCAAAGCGTCGCCTTTCGTGAACAAATGTTCCTATTCGTGGAAACGTTTTTATAGCATATGTATACATCTAATCTGTTATAACCAATATAATAATAAATATCTTTTAACATGTATTTTAGCCCCTTTTAAGATAAACTTAGAATATAATTTTCTATTTGTAATCCATCGTTCATATATGTAAATATCACTAAATATAAAATTTTAAGGTTTTTGATAGCTGATTTTTAAACATGAAATTTTGGTTAGGCTACACGGAGTGGGCATCAAGATATGTATGATAGAGCCTACGGAATTCTAGGCCCCGGGTGGGAATACCAGCCTTGACACCCGTTAAAAAAATCTAAGCCCCGACACGGTGAAACTTTTCGTGACATCACCATCCACTTTCTCTTTTTTTTGGTCAAACGGGAAAACCGGGAAAACTAGGACGACTTCGTGTAAAACAGGGGAACATGGGAGAGAATCGTGGGGGGGGATATGACGTGGCGTTAATGTGTCACGTGAAAAAAAAGAAAGAAAAATGGGACGACTGTCAGTTGTCTTATACTTAGCTGTATGACTTCTTCATTCCATTTTGAGAAAGCATAATCGTATAGATACGTTTATACAAGACGCCCTATATTAGACTGAAAGAGTCAAGAATGTATATTCTAACAATATCCTAAGTAATATATCAACATAAATAATAGTAATTAGACTATTTCTTATGGAGAGTGATCAACTAGCTTAGTGGTGTTGATATGGTGACATATGGTCGATAACTTCATGATCAGTGAAGAGAGAGAAGGATTTGTCACGCGACAAGAAACAAGAAATGTGAGTTAGGCTAAGGCTAGGAAGAGGGATGGGGGGAAGACACTCACGAGTCACGAAGGTGGAGAGAGGAAGCGGGAGATTTAATTTTCATGGAGGCGTTCTTTATGGTTGACGTCATGTGCCTTCTTGGGGACTTCCGTTACAATGTCCATAGTTTTTTGAAGGAAGTTATTAGGGGTTTGCTTAAAAAGTTAGTGTAATGATTAATGTGTAAAGAATGAGAAATCAAAACTCAGCCTACAATAGGGCCATATGATGATATTAACATGGTTAAAGAGACGTCTGTGAATTTTGTTATATGTATGGTGATAATAACATTAATGTGGTAAGTACACAATATAGACGTTACAACAGATCAATTTTGAAGATTTAAGTATATATAGGAAACAATATTTATGTCTCATGTTATAGCCTAATAATTAAATAATAATAATTAAAAAGACAAAATAGACACACACAAAAAAACCTAAATAAACAGAAAAAGATTTGTGTAAGGATCAAACTTGGATTACCAAGCTCAAAAGAGAGGCGCCTAACCACTTACACCACGCCCAACTTTGATATGACTTATGAGTTCCGGAACAAAAATATATTTGCCAGTTGAGCGAGGACATGTGACAGGCCGATAAAAAACCCATCATCTTTGTTAAATGAGTTATATATATAATGGATATATTTTTTGAAGACTTAGTGTGCTAATTTTCTTTTGTTTCCTAAAACATATTTAATACAAATAAAATATAGAATTATGAAAAACATATAAACTTTGTATCTTGTGTTTTAATCATGATACATAAAATGTTATGCAACTTCATGATTATTTTATCTCTCTCATCATGATATATAGCAAGTACTCTGTACAAATGTTTATATGATTATCAAAGTCATTACATATGTTTATATGATTATCAAAGTCATTAGAGTTGTTAATATATTAAAAGTGCCCTGCCTGTCATTACATGTAATACGTTTCTATCCTTGGTGTATTATATAGTTGCTAATGTGCACATTAAAAAAAACTTGAATTCTTATGTTCATTGGACTTGAAATGAATAACCGAAAACCTGATTTTTGGTCGAATTAAAAGTTTGTGAAAAAAAAGTTTGTAGTTGTTTATGTTTGAAATTTTACCTAATTATTTATGTTTATCAGATGTCTTAGATTCAAAACATGACATTGAAATAGTTAGTATTTTAATATTGCGCATAAGTTGTTTTATTCGAATAAATCGTATTTTAGTTTAACATGTTTTAACTTATTTAATAAACGGGTCGTGTACTCATGTTGACGTATATAAAATAAAATTTGTTACTGTTTTTCCTTCGAAAACTATATAAATTATAAGCTCAATCCACAAATTCTTGTACAACTTGTTTAAAACGTGCAAAATCAATTTATAATATATTTAGATAAACGAGTTACATGCCTATTACAACTTGATTACAATTAATTTATAACTCCTCGACCATTTGACATGTTTAGAGAAACCAATTACACGGGTCATGCCGTACTTATGTGCTCTCAAGTGTGTCTAGGTTATAATTGATGTTTTTAACACAAAGAAATTATAAATTCAATTTTAGGTTCGTAATTTAATCCCGCTAACCCTACATCCGTTAGCTTGATACAGTCTTCGTCTCTATTAAACTTTACGATGCACATACTTATTTAGAAATAATTTATTAATTACTATATTAATCTAATGTGTTTTATATCTTGACCTATTTTCTATAATTTTTAGTTTTAGTATCAAGAAACAAGTTAACTTACTTCATTTAAAAGCAAATTAGATATGTGTCTTAATCAATATGATAACTAACCGTTTATATATAAATTTTGTCCGTGTTTAAGGGTTTAGTGTTGTTTTCATTATTATTAAAATATTAACTTATAATAAAATTTGTGGCAGAGTTAAAAAATGAAAAATGTAGATAGCAATTTAACAGTTATTAGAAAAAGTCGCTAACATGAACGGAATCTAACCAACATATAACACCAAAGGAGTTAGGTGTAGAAAACATTAATGAAGTAAAATAAAAAATGTGTGCATCCAAGTCGCATAAAGTTTGTAATAAATGGATTTTATGAGTAAATTTCAAAGGGTGTTTCTTTGTGATTGGAGAAAAACAGTTAGTGAAATCGTGTATGTTTTACACAAGTTAACAATGGGTTGTTTCGGTTTAGTTGGGAAAAAATAACTATGGATGTGAATACTGATTGTTTAAGAAATTATAACTTTATACTTGTATTAGACCCTTAAGCAACCAACGTTTTCTTGTTCGTCTAATTATCCATTCAACTGAGAGATGATACTTCGGTTGGAAGCGTTGTGGTAAAACTCAATTACTTTTTAAAGACCATTCAAATTTAAACTTGGTTAGAAGTAGTTTCCGGAACTTAAAATAGATATTATTGTTTAAAAAGAAACTAAAAGATGTGGATTTTACAATATCGTAAATATTAAATGTTACGAGAACCGATCTAAATTATTCACATATTATAATTATTTAAATGAAGATATATAATTATAAAAGATTAGATTAATTTTCTTCTGGATTATTATTTATATGCATGTAACAGATCTAAATTTTCTTGGCCAACTTGTGTTAAAATTCAATTTGTGGGTTTACATTACAAATAATTTTTTAACGGTTGATTAATGATTAAAAGTTAGTAATTATTCGTCAAAGTTTGTACCTTAAACATTTAAAAGAGACAAAACCTCTCATTTTGTCTTTGAACCACTAAATCAAACGAATCATTGGCAGATTACAAATTAGGGCTTGGTAAAGCTATGGATTCAAACCTCAACAAGGCTCGATTTATGCCTCTTTTTAGTGTTTTTTAAGGTTTTCTTTAGAGTAAATTTTAATCCTTTTCATCAGTTATGTATTCTTTTTCTTTCTTCTTTGGGTTCTTTATATTGGTTTGGTTTCCATACTTCTTTTGGGTATTTTTATTTTGCTTCTACTTTTGTTTTAGGTTGTTTTTTTGAATGTTATCTTCATCATATTATATTTAAATCTTATAAATTTGAAGTCACGGCCTTTATACTTTTGAGTTTGTTGGCGCCTAACCGTAATTCTGAATACAATGTTCTCGGTTAGGTTTGTTTTATGTTGGTTGGTTTGACGCAATGCGCAAGTGATCAATCCTTGCTTGCTTTAAAAGCCGTTTGTACTTACCTTACCAGTTTAGGCTCTTAATATGTAATTCCTTATGTTAATTAAGATTATTTCCTACGAACTCAACCTAAACTTAGTTAGTGTGCTCCTTAAAGCACAATCACATAAACATGATCTATTGACCAATTTTACGAATTCCATGATTAGTCCCCTTTGGTTACAAATGAACAATTCATCATTTTATCATGCCAAAACACTTAAAAATTAATGTCCCCTTTATTACTTAATTTATTTTTAATTAGTTAAAGCCATCATAATCTTACGGGTTCTACTATACAGACACCCCATATTATAAATCGACACTCCTCATAAGCCGCGTATATACGCCTCATATGACACCACACACGATGTATAAAGTCGAATACACTGAAAACGAGAAAACTCAAGGGGGCTTACAGAGAGTTGTATGCCCCATATAGTCCTATACGACCCTCTATACGACACGTAATGGTTATATGACGCGTATAACAATTTTCGACACTGATTACGAGGAAAAATTCAGGGGGCTATCAGACTATAGACCCCTATACAACGCTTATGGGGCTATAAGACCTGTAAAAAACCTCGGTGTGTTAATTTATAATTATATTGCAACTTAAACATCATATATGATGCTTCTAAGCTTATACATATTCCTCATGTAACATCAATTTTTGAGAATCATATACTTGGATAACACACACTCCTAAAGAAAGAGGAAGTGGGATGAATGTCGAGACAATAGTGCATATGGGGCCATAATGCAAAACTCTTGTCAACGTTTTTCACAATTTTCACGAACATATCTAGAAGAAAAAAAAGAACTACACATACAACATATCATATAACTATTTTTAAGTATTTTGTATTATTATCAACAATCACCAATTACGAGGAGAAAGAAGTAGGTCCAATTTGATTTCGTCAAAATCAGCCTGCTCTATTAATTAGTCTATTTACACGAAACGAAAATAATAAAAAATCACAAGAAAATCTAATTCGTAAAACCATTTATACACAATATAAACCTAGCTTTTTGAGAAAGATTTACTAAAATAATTCTACTATATCTTTTTTATGGGACGTAAAAAACCAAGTAAATTATATTTTCTGAAATATTACTCATTTATTAAGAATAAGAAATATTTAATTTTAAGTAATCTATCGCCCATAATATATAGAGAATATTGAATAAGTAGTTTTGTTAATGAGAGTGTAAAACACGGATATCTCTCATCCACACAATGACAATCACACAAATACAATGGAAAGTAAGCAAAAGATCGCGGAGAAATTAAAGAAACCAGGTCCCACAGTTCAATATCAAAATCAAAATACATAAATATATATAAAATTTTATATTAAAGTGGGCTATAACTCAGTGTCTTACTAAAAATATTAAATATTAGTTAACTAAAAGTTAAAATCTGTAAAACGTTAAATATAAGATACGATTTAAAATATTTATGGATAATTACTTTGAATAGCTGATAAAATATTTTTATTATTTTAAAAAATTTATTACTTTGAATTAATTTATAATATCTTGTTGTTTAAAAACTTCGCTTTTGTTTTGCAAAAATGTTTTTATATAAAACTTTTATTCTTTAAGAGAATTGATTTTATAATATTTCATAATTTTAATTTGTTTTGTTGTTTTAGAAAAAAATCATAGTTTTAGACAATTTGATTTTGAAAAAGTGTATCTTTGATTAAAATACATAGTTTTCATTTAATTGAAAAAATGAATTTTAAAAATTATTGACTTAAAAAGTACTTGAATTTATAACATAGAGAGAGAAAAATTTTAAAAAATCAATTATTTGACTTTTAAAAAAGTAATAAATAGTTTAGACGGAAAAATAAATATGAGAATGTTACGTGTAAAATTATAAAAGTTTGTTAGGATAGATATATAATATGTATCATGACCTAGGGGATTGAGGAGGAGATTGGTACCATACTAGTAATGTACCGGAAATAGTATTACTTAATTTGAAAAAAAGTGGATATGGAGTAACATGCCAAATATATCGGTTCGGCGATATAAGAACTGGTTTTTGGTATTTTTACTGTTTTTGTACCGTTTTTGTGTGTTACACACCGACCAAAGCGGCGGAACATGTCGGGGCGCAACTAAGATTGTTCAAATACACACGACACTATTAAAGTGACAATATTTAATCAACTCATTCATTTCATAACATGTTTTTACAAATACAAGAAAATAAATAGTTATTAACTAATAACCTAACGGTCCAAAATAAAGTAACGTTTTTAAATATTCAATCAACCGATAATCAAACCTATAGCATTGCATAAAATATGTTTTGTCAACATGTATGTTGGTGAGCAATTCCATGACTTTATAAATATAATATAAGGCAAAAATCCACAACTCAAATATGTGAAGCCGTAAATAAAAGTGACAATTGATGTATATCAATCATAAATAAATGAGGCTCCTTCTAATTGATAAAACTGCCATATTACAAGGA
Source organism: Flaveria trinervia (assembly GCA_025506515.1). Taxonomy (NCBI): domain Eukaryota; kingdom Viridiplantae; phylum Streptophyta; class Magnoliopsida; order Asterales; family Asteraceae; genus Flaveria; species Flaveria trinervia. Next base: position 83,498,226 of record CM046455.1, on the reverse strand, counting down.
GGAGCGTATGATCATACTTATTGAGGATGAGGACAAAGCTAAACGATCAAAAGCAATAAACATGTAACAATTAATCATATGAGGTATATAGCATACAATTGGACAATTATTCTAAGCAACACATAACCTAGAGGTTGTGGATTGAGAATCTAGATGTTAAATTATTTTTTTTGTTTAGTAGGTATGCTTGCTACCCCCAAAGTATAGAAGAGAAAACGGGGATGAAATTACTCGCTTGGAATAAAATAACGTTGATGAATAAATTTTGAATAAAATCCTCAAGTAAGCGAGTCCGACGGTTTTAACGTGCGTGTCCTAGATTGAAAGATCTTGAGTAAGTATTGAGTCTTGAAGATGAAATATAAATGATATAAAAGTTCATAAAAATAAGGATTGGGTTTTCGGGAGTTTTAGTTATATTTTACAAAGTGTGTTTAAATAACGTAAGTATAAAATGAGTTTTACAAAAAAACGGGTCCTTGATGTTTAGTTTTGCTCAACCATTGTTAAGTTTTACATATGAGAGTTAGTTTAGTACTAGTATGCACGATCCCATTAATGTAAGCATCAAGGTCCGACTTATACTCTCTTAAACCCGAGTTTGAGACTTTAATTAATAAAGAAATTCGCTTAAACCCGATCTTAGTATAAAACCAAGTTTGGTTCCGTCATACCATAATATTATCAATACAAATAACATAAAGTAAAACATAAGTTAAAATAAATATAGGAAAGATTTTTTTTGGCGTTTTGAACGGTGACTAACTCGTTAAGACGATAAGTTCGACTTTTACTCGGGTTATTTTTACCCGAAACTTGGTTTGAGCTAATATTTGTTCAAACACTTTCAAAATCTTAAGTTATATGAGTAATATAAAGTAAAACATAACTAAAAAGATAGGTTGAACTTTTTGTGGTTTGAACATTGACTAACTCGTTAAAACGGGTGTTCGGTTTTACTCGGTTTTTACCCGAAATTTGGGTTCAAGCCAAGATTTGTTCTACACCTCCATATCAACCATATAATAACTTTTATATCAAGAAAAACTTAGATCTAAAGTGTTTGATGTAACATGGTCACTTAAAAGTTATTTAAAATGCTTAAAAGAGCGTTCGGTTTGGTTCGGTCTTTGATTCGGTATGAACTCGAGGATGGTTACCACATGTCCAAAACCATTGAACTAAAAATAAGATAAAACTTCCAGATCTAAACACAAACAAGAAAGTTAAGCGAGTAAACTTCCCGAAAACAACCCAAACGGATCTAAAATGCATAAATATGAGTTTGAATGCCCACAAGACTTAAATAAAGATGAAAATGGTTTTGTGAACATAAAATAACTTAGAAAAACTGAAAATATATAAAATTACATACCCGAAATGATTTGAAATGCAAGATTCGGTCCTGTTGACTTTTTAAAGTCAAACTTAAGCAAAACTAGCTAGAACAACTTACAAGATCAAAACTTTTGGGAGAAGAAGATGAAAATATGCAGGTGAAATGGTTGAGAATGAGTGGTATTTATAGAAAAAGATTAGGGTTTGAGGAAATGGGTAATGCGTTTGTCCGGTGGTAAAATGATGCACTTTGATTCTTTTATCTAAAATTAATTTTAATTTAAATAAATTATGACCAGGTATCTACATGTTTGGAGGGTTCTAGAATAGTTATGTGTTAGGTATTGGTTGGTTTGGATGGTTAAAATACGAGTCCGAACCTTAAACGAACCGAAAAAGTTAAAAAAACTGATTTTGCTGAAACGAACTGTGGGTCACGCCACGACAAGTATGAAACATGATTACAACATAAAATCCATCATTTTATTAATATTCAAAGATCCGATGACCAAAACGAGTCGGGTTTACAATACAGAATAATAAATACATAGGTAGTTGAAAATAACGAATGTCATATTGTGTTTACTCTATTTATGATTGTATCCTATTCACTCGTAATATTGAACCAAAAACTTTTATTAATGTCTCATTATTGTATAAAAATGTTTACTACTTTGAACTTGAAGCTTAAACATCGCAAGACATGCTAAAATTTATATAAAAGTGACAAAGAAAAACTATTTTCTGATACTCAAGACCAAATCGGTACATTTCGGCTTTTACCAGTACCTATATCAATTAGTACCAATAACTTTTACGAGTACCTATATCAATTAGTACCAATAACAAAATTAGGTAAAGTCAAGTACCAGTAAAATGTTTAATAATCAAATGAGTGTTTGTATGTGACGTGTTCGCATATTAAATGACCAAAACATGTATTATTTGATGGAAAATTTTCTTTAATTCAATAAAATACTTGGTAAAATGAATGGTTAAAAGAATATTTTATATTATCAATGTTAAAATGACATAAAATGACATCGCTTATCAACAGTTTGTATGTTAGTTGCGAAACACCTTAATTATTCAACGATTGCATTTAAAATTTCAGATATATTAATTTAGTGATGACATCTTGCATTGCTACGATGAGAAAACATGGCAAAAGCCACCGACTTTTCGTCACTATAAATATCATCTATTTATATGTTGCTGTTGGGACAATCGGTTAAAGCATTTGGTGTTTAAAACATAGATTGCAGGTTCGATTCCTGCCCTCAACGTTTATTTTAATTTTTGGTTTTTTGTTTTTTTTACATTTTTCTTATACTTTTTTCCAATTTTAATTATCTTTTTTTAATTACTAAATCTTAACAGGCTAGGTATAATACTGGGTTGTGTTTATGTTTTAGACTAAAACACTGACGACGTAACTTCATGTGTTTCTTTTATTTGTTTGATCACGTTAAAGCCATCATTGCAACGTGCATAACGAATTCACGTGTCAATTGATCAACAAATATAGGTCAACGTTCTGACGTTTTTCGTATATGTTTTGTTTTTTAGTATAATACATCGAAAACGTTGATTTAACTAATTTGTATGCACTGTGAGTTTACGTAAAGTTTATTCTCCCTTTAAGCAATATAAATAATAAAAAATGTTTTTTTCGCAATGTAAGACATCGTAACTTGCTGGTTTGTAAGACTATTTCATAAGAAAACATAGTGTTTAACTTTATTATGGTTTGGTAATGCAAATCAAATAATTTTTTTTCGTTTGATTTACGTGTATTATCAACGTTCCAATTACTTTGCGGGTTTGCATCAATGTTACAATGTTAAATTTTTACGGATGTATGTCTCTGTTGCAACGCACAGGTCAAGACAAATTATAAGTACTTATTTTCTAATGTCAGTGTTTTTTTTTTGTCTTTTCCTGTATCTATTAGAGGTTTATATTTTGTATGTTTGTAAACCAAACACAAGTTCTGTGTAGTGTAAGTAGTTTGAGTCATATGAATTAAGTTTGATACTTTGAGTTACAACTTCTAAGCTAACATCTATTTTTTTCCTTTAGTTTTCTGGCTTATTTTTTATATCTTTTCGCACCACACAACTTTTTTTTTAAAATTTGACCCACTACATGCATGACATAATTTTGTTTTCTATTTGCGTTTCGATCACCGGTACGTTAATGGTAACGTGCAACGCACTATCATGGTTTGCAATCGCGCAGGTAGGCGTGGTCACGTCATTAACGGGCTACATTTTTCTTTCTTGGTTTATATTTTTTTACATTTAAACTTCATTTTATAAATTCTTATGTTGCAACATGCAAGACAAAATATTGTATTCTATTAATGTTTGTAGCTCCAATGTGTAATGCACCATGCAATGCGTGTTACGTAATTTGCAAAACCTGTCTTTGTGTGCAATGACACTATTACGCGCCGGCTATTTTTCGCTTTAATTTAAGTTTGGCAGTAAAAATCTGGCGCGGGTTTAAATACTCGTATATCTGAATAATTATCCAGATAAAATAATAATATTTTTTAACATGTAATATGTTTTTAATCATATTAGTTTATTGATGGATTTTTATAAGAATTGAACAAAGTGACAAGAGATGCAACTGCCTATTTGTTTATATAGCACCAACATGGATCATTTTAGCAATATTAAAATCACTCGTTTTGGCACCACTATCCACAAGTATATTACTCATATATTGGTTTGATACAACGTGTAGCAATGTTATGCTATACGAAAGAAGAAGCCACCACAACAATTATTTATTTATTTATTGTCTTGAAAACCTAATTTTTTTGTTTTGGTTATTAGTTAGTGGATAAGCATAATAAACATGTAGTAACAAGCGAACAAGATAAAACGGATAAAATGTGATGAAAGTTTATTAATTACTCTTAGTTTTGTTGTTAGATTAAGACTAATCGATTGATTAAACTTTTTAATCATCAGAGTCGCTATTTCAACTTGTTTTTTAAAACGTGAACGTAACAAGTTACATCACTAGTTCACTACCCCAGTGATAGTTTTTGGAGTGAAACTATATAACATGATAATTAATAAAGTTGATTCTCACATATTTTATAATTTTGGAAAATATCATTGATTATCTATAACACAAGTAAAATTAAGAATGAGTTACTTCAAAAATATTATTCAATCATAAGGTATGATCACATACACGTGTAGAAGTATATTCTTGCACTTTTTATTTCTTATTAATTAAACAATTATCAGTTAAGTTCTGAATTATAGTTTTATAATGAAATGATTATATTTGTTAGTTACCTTATTTAACAGTTAACGAATTTATGTAACTAGTATGATTATTTTTTATATAATGACATTTTCACAAACTGCAAACCAAAATTTGATTAAATAAATACTTCAATTTAATTTTCAATCGTATTTGTAACATCAATTCAAGATGCTATATATGAAAAAAGTATCACTGGTCGAGTCTTGTTAACAATATGTCCTCATATATATGATGATATGAACCTTAAGACACGTGAATGTTGTAAGAATATAAAAATTTTCACAAATATAATACGGCGTACATTCGCAAAATTACTCGACAGTTGATATGATACGAAGAAACTCACACAATCTATCTAACCTTCGTATAATCTATGTAACATTGTCACATTGATACGTAATAATATGAAATTCCGTTGTATCTACCTGGTACCCACTTTGGTAACTAGTAAATGATTCCTACTACATATAAAATAGCAACAAATTTATTCATATCTCTCAAAACATCTATAATATTATATATACCCAATAAAAAAACTAATATTAGTTATACACGTACATTTAAAATAACTAAAATCTCATATTCATCAATCTCAATAACATTTTATATCGTCTTACTCTAATAAAATGATATTTAGAATGACGTATGTCATCATCATATTCATCCTCATTAATTTTTGTTTGTTTTTCTCTCTTATTTAATAATCACATTAATTATTTATCATATTATTTAATTATTTTAAATTAAAACAGTTTTTTAATAAATTAGAAAATGATCTTTTTACTAATGTTATTTATAAGGAAATAAACTTTCATAAAATTAAAGAAAATTTTATTATAAAATATCGATTTATAATTAATAAGTTTTCATTTTATTTTATATTTTTTATTCAACACGCTAAAGCTAGTTTTACAATATAATCGATCATTATACTATTATGTTATTTCCGATCCTTGGAGTCGGCTCTCATCATAAAAGAGAGATAAAAGCAAGGTGTGTGACGGTGGATGAAGTCTCTTAAAATGTTGTACAAGAGCCACTTATATCTAAGAGTATTATGTTTCTATCATGTTCTGCTTGTACCTAATATATACAAGTAATTATGATACTTATAGAGCATATATAAATGTTACAAATTAAAAATTAAATTACTTAATATTACAACTTTCCTTGTTAAATTATGACACCAATTGTTTTAAGGATAACACCTTGTAATCACAATACAAATCACTATAAGTCTATAACATAACATGTAATTCTCCATGTATTAATCAATATATTATACATGCAAATACGTCACCTCCCATAAGTCATTGACAAATAAATTCTACATGATGTATAATAAACCATAAAATATACATACATTTTCATTGGTCATATATAACCTAACATATATAAAAAACAAATTGGTGTAAGACCTTAGAAGCCATCATGACCCATTGATAGTTTGATACACAACCATAACAGCATGCCATATCAGACTACAAACATTCTTCATGTCACCACCGGAATTCAATCTCTATAAACTCCGACGATGATCAACGATACAACCGCCACGGGACCGCCCTCCACCGCCTCCCGGAGCAGCCGATTCCTCGGTTGTTTCGGCTTCTCCGGCGAGAAGATGCAAGAAACTGATCATAAAGTCAACACAAGCAGCCGGAGACGTCGCCGGACCTCCGATTGGAGCTTCAGCTGCAAGAAAACCAACGTCGAATCGGCTCACGTTGATGTAACCACCGTCCACCGGAAACCCAAGTCGGAAAAGGGCACTCCGGCGAAGAGTTCCGATGCTCCGGCGACGTGTAAATCCGATGAACAGAAATCCAATCGGAAGAAATGGATTGATATCGTCAAGATTCAAAATGGGTCGTTTGGAAGTCGCCGGAAAGATGCGAAACGGGCTGCCGTCGCCGGAGTTGAGTCGCCGGAGAAGAAGACTGTGACGACAGCTGATCGCCCTTTTGTTTCTTCTCCGATGAAACATTTGACTCATTCGAAATCGCTGCCGGCGGTGGTACCGAAGCGGCGGAAGCTGGCAAAAGCTCATCCGGCCGGCGGCGGAGGTGACGGAGGAGAAGGGGTTGATCGGAGCAAACCGCCATCGGCCGGTGGGGAGTTTGATTCGATAATTGCTATGTCGATGTTATTCTCGATATTCGTGGTGATGGTGTTATGGGGTAAGTTATGTGCTATTTTTTGTACTTGTGTTTGGTTTTTTGTTGCGCCTCGACTGGTGGCCACTGGTAGATCTTCTGCGGTGGCCACCACAAGACACTTGCCGGAGTTAGAGAAGAATTTGAATTTGGAGTCGGTGGAGTACAAGAAGAAGGTGGTTTTGGAAGGGCTTCTTCAAAGAAAGAACCGAAATATTATGGGTCGGTTGTAGGTGATCACAGATTATAATCGGTGTTTTCACAATGAGATTGACAGGACAGACGATAAACCGATCATGATTTTCACAATGATGTTATTTTTCAGTTTTTTATATTTAATTTATTTTATAATTTTAGTTTAGTTTTAACAGTTTTTACAGTGTTCTAGAGTTTGTAGATACAATATTTTGAAGCTTTTGTACTAGAAAGGGTTTTGAAAATCAACATTATTATGGGATGGTAACAATAAGAGTATTTTTTTTAGAATATATGATCTTACATATAATTTAGTTAGCTGATGTATGTGAAATTTAGACTTGTAGAGGAGATATGGTTGCTTGGGCGACGGGTAAAATAAAAAGACTTGTTGGTCCCTTTTAACGACCATGTTTGTAAATAAGATCGATTGATGATAACCTAACCGAAGAATTTTGGCTTTTGATTGATACATGACACCTTTGTATGTGTCAAAGTGACCTTTTAGATGTGTTCACATCAAATTTCTATATAAGTTCATTTTTCTAAGTCTAAAAGTATTATAACTTTTTGATGAAAAGATAGATTCATATATAGACGTAAGTGCTAAAGTAAAAGACTTTCTACAGAAGTTGTTTGAAGATGGTTTGTCGGGAAAGTGTATGAAAATAAAGAGCAAAACAATCACACAACACAAAATGTATTATATTTTGTCGGTAGAAAATTTTCTTAAACAACCGTTCATCTGTTTTCAAATATATTATATAAACTTTTAACTATAATAGTGTGGATTCAAATGCTCTCGTTATAATTTAGACGGTTTTATACACGATTAGAAACCCAAGAGATGGTTATTTTCAGCATAAGACGGAACTAACTATGACTACTTTAGGTTTAGGTTGTGGTTTCAATTCTAATGCTAGTACATTTCTATAGATAAGATATTACTAATCTAGGATTTCTGATAGAATCTCGTTGATATTATTACCGATGGATTTTTGATAGAATCATCTGTTGGTTAAAGTATAGTTTTGTAATAGTATGAGATATGATTAAATCCTCATCGGTCATGACTTGGTATTGTATACGTATTTGTTGTTTAGTTTATTTATACGATGATTTGCAAATTCACTTAAAATATTCAGTTTAACACTTAAGAAATCTATTTTTGAGTTTCCGTTGATTTGCAATCGGTCAATCTTTCTTAAAAACATAAATTTAAGCAGACACTCCACATGATTATATAAATTATGTGTTATTTATTTTTTAATTCATTGATAGCATACTTATCCGACTAATAAAATGACCAACTTGTTACTTATTTATCCACTATGAATATTTAAATACATATAATATTTATAATTGTTAGGAAAATAAACCAATGCCACATTTATTTCATTTATTTATTTAACACGCCCTTGACCCTCATATTATTCATGGTTTAAGACAATGTCTAAAACAATACCAAAAGTAGGGTTTCCATGACTTTCTTGCATAGAATAAACAAACTTCTTTTTATGAATATTTAAGTTAAGAGCCATAAGAAAATGATAAGAATATTGCTTTATAAAGCTTGAAGTGTGTTGAAAAAGGATAAATGTTTTACACAAGTCTTTTAATGGTTTCTCTGAAAACAGTAATATTCGTATATAATGTATATATTCATAAAACTTCATACTTCTATGAAAATTTAGTGGTTTAATGTATACATATATATCAAATATATATCAAATGTTTATTAGTGGTAAATAGTTTCTTTTAGTCAGTGTTGTTTCGTATATGAATAAGGAGTTTTGATTAAAAAATAATTATAAATAATTAAATATAGCGGACAATGACATAAACATAAATGTCGACATAGATGCGTACTTGACTACCATGTATACTAAACCAAATAAGTCATAATATTCACCAACAAAATTCGTTTAAGTTCCCCTTTAATTGTTAAAATTAGACTTTTAATCTTATTTAGCTAGAAATTTATGCTAAAACTTCATAGTTATGTTGTTTACAACCTCCATGTCATCGTAAGATAAGAAAAATGTTTGCACCCGTCTTATTCTCTCTTAACCACATCAAAAGTTGTGATATAAGTGAGGTTTTACTAGATGTATTTGTTTATTTGTGTACTTAAGTTAAAATTTTTATTTTTACTTTTGCTCATACACGACACAAAAGTATATAACAATACAAATGTAACACATATAATGAAATTTCCACATGTTACTTTGACATTCTATACATGAATTCAAAAAAATCGAGAGTTAGTACGTTCAATTGTATGATATCAGTGTATCACACATTATAAGTTATCGTAATTTTCAAAAAACTAAATAGTAAAAGTAGCGGCTAAATGTGATGTTATAAGTACTCAAATGCCATCCAAAAAGTAACACATGAGGCCAAAAACGACCGTCGAAATCAAGATTAAAACTTAGACTACACCAAAATCAACAAATCACTGCCATTTTAAAACTTGTATACATGATATAATTGTTTATTGAAACTATCAGCAAAACGTCAACAAACGAGAATTTGGTTACATCTTTTCTAGATAACTTTTAAACATATTTTTAAAGCAAACGATTGGTATTTTCACAAAAATAAAATTATATTTACCAAAATAAAATTTTGTCTAATCGCATTGCCTACTGATGATTAATATACCGAAACCCGATTAACAGACCTAAAATTTTGACGTATTATAACATTTATTTTAAAAACTTTTATTAGTATCGGACGAGTATGACATTAGATGATACACGTTTTATTTTCTCGTACCGGAAACGAAACCATACGTATTTTTTATTTTTGCATTTTTTTATCCCAAAGTATTAGAATAATCTGCTAATCCACCAAACTTTTAGTTTTGTATTCCTAATTACTTGCTAGTAAAATTATAAAATAAAAATAAAAATAAAAATGGTAATAAGTATACGTGGAATCACAACAGGTAACAAACTAACATGAATATTGTTATCTAACGGTACACCTAATACTTGGCAAATAATGAGTAAATATATATGTGTTGGTTATGAGAGCGGGTACAAGGCACACTTTAATATAAAACTCGGGGACTAATATTTTCATCCATGAGATACCAAACTGATTGACGAGCAATCAAAAAGATACAAGCACAAACGATGGATGTACCAGTGATGATGATATTGAGGTGGATGTGTAAGTAAATGATGTCGGACATGATAGGAAATGAAGTTTTTAGCTTCAGAATAAGAGTAACATGTATTTCATATAAGATAAGATATAAGAGATTGAGATGGTTTTAAGACATGCAAATAAAACAAACGACAAAAATTATAAAAAACGTGAACAGCCTCCCAAAAAGAATGGAAGAGTACACGAGCCATACTTCACTTAGGTCATTTTTAGTCATAGCCTAGGTGAAGTTGTTAACAACCGAGTCTTAAGTTTTCCTTTAAGATTAGGTGTGTGTTTAATCTACGTTGTCATCATCTTTTTAGGAAAGGAATGACACAAATTGTCTTTTTATTCAGTCTCTCAATATACCCTTGTGTGTCTTTAGTTTTTATTAGTAAACGTGTATTTAGTTTACAAATTTACTATTTAATTTTGCTTTAGTCTTAGAGGTGTTCAAATTTGTTTCGATGTTGCCATACTAGCAGAGGTTTTTTACTTTTAACATTTTAAGGTCATGTTTGTTTGTATTTAACAAGACTGAAGTATACATAAGACTGTGTTGCTTGACTCTTTATTTTAACAAACTCAAAACCCGAACTTGGGGCTCGACTCGTGTATAAATGAGCCGAGCTGAGCCCGCTCGCGAGCCAACTTAGTTATTTTTTTAAACTATATTTTTTATATATTCTCATATATATAAAAAAATAAATAACATTTTTTACATTTGTTTATCTTGATTTATCAAAAAACAACTATACAAGATTATTATTTCAATAAGTAAGATCATATTTTAATACTTTTATAATTAGTTTCTCGTTATAAAATATCATAAATAATCTTATGTGTATGGAGTGTTTTATATAATATGTTATAATTATGATTTTAAATTTATTTAAATTAGTAGCCCCCAAACTAATTAAAGATAAATAATTAAATTTAAAAGTTTCAAACTCTTTATATACTTATAATAAAAAGTTTAGAAAGGAAAAATATTTGTATAATTCTATTACTTTAATTTTGAGTCATTTATATTTATGTGATTTAGGAAATACACCAAAAAAATATTTTTTAAGAAATATATTTAGGTTGTGGCATAAAAAAACCAATTTCAAAATAAATAAATAAATAATAATAACATCGAAACCCCTTCGTTGGAATCTTTGACCTTTGCCAGTAAAGACTACTAGTCGATCCACTGTTGTTATCATAACCAGAAGACTATAGTATAAAGTATAATAAACTTTGATATGGTAGCTTTTTGTGAATTTATAAATTTTAGTGATTGATATATAAAGTATAATGAAGTTTTAATATATGATATTAGGAAGAACGCATAAAATCAAGTACCATAATGTAAAGACGAAAACTCATGTGGTCATAATAAAATGGATTCAAAACTATCGTGTAACTAATCCTTACAAATTATATAGATAGATAATTACAATTTAAGTTTAAATTTAAACGAACTAACGAATGAACCAACAAGACAACTAACAAGCGAGTCAGAAACCGAATTGATCATGACTCTGAGTTCCACTTGTTTACAAATCTAAGAATAAAAAATACAAATGATTATCCCCAAAATTAAACTATCTATTTTATACCCCCGAAACACCAATTCCCCATTCATAACCCCTACGAAAACTTCCTAAATTCCCCCAATTGCATTCTCATTCGATCAATCGCAACAATGCCGAGTGTATTCACACGCAATTTGAGCAAGCTATGGAGTGGATTTACAAAACCCTCAATCACGACCAATCAACGAAGCTCCTACAGCCTAATACCCATGGTGATAGAGCACTCATCGCGAGGAGAAAGAGCCTACGACATCTTCTCACGCCTCCTGAAAGAGAGAATCATATGCATCAACGGACCCATAGCCGATGATACAGCACACGTCGTCGTTGCTCAGCTTCTCTTTCTCGAATCCGAAAACCCATCAAAACCCATCAATCTTTACATCAATTCCCCTGGTGGAGCCGTCACTGCAGGTTCGTTGTATCCCTTGTTGTAATTGGAGTTTGATTTAGGGTTTGTATCTTAGTATGTGATGTTTGAAGGTGATAGTGTGATGTTGAGTGGTTAGAATGACATTGGTAAGTAAGGGATGGTGGAAAGTGTAATTGGGTGTTCCATAATTAGGTGATTAGATGTTTAAGTCATTTGAATAGACTGTTTGTGAATTCAGGGTTAAAGGTTTAACTAATTGGTACTGTTACTTCAGGTTGCAGTAGTCAGGTCATTATTGATTCTGAAATGCAAGCCCCCTAATATTTTAGTCTTGACATACTATCATCTTTAAAAAATTGGTGCTTTGGATGTGTAGGTGGCTTGAAATCACTATTGATATCTTCTTAGAATGTTTTAGTGTAGTTTACTTGAAACATGATAAAATAATACAGTTTTTGAATATTGGTACTCATTGATATAGGAAGTTGATGATCATTACCCTTTTGACCTTTTCGGACGGAAGTGTGTACAGTACTGCTTGAGTTTATATTGAAAGTGTAGACAGTGGGAATTTGCAAAAGCTAGATAAAAATGTGGGCTTGTGGCTTAAAAAGCTTAAAGAACTAGTAGACAGAAACCTCATGAACTAACGCTCACATCTCTTGATTCGTTCATCCTACATTTTTTAAGTGTGCTGTGTTTCTTGAGGCAATATTTTAGACTTTAGATTGCAATATGATGGTGTTTACACCTAGCAGAAGAGGAAATTTATATTGAGAAAAGGACAAATAGTGATAGGCTAGGTAGAAAAGGGTAGGAGATATGTGTTCATTTCATTTCTATCTCGTTGATCATATATTTCCTAATCCAGGTCTATATACCTTCTCTTTAGTTGCAATACTCTTACTAAAATGTATATATGTAATGCTACATAATCTATTGTACTATTTTACACCACAAATTTATTATAAGTGCTATTTGCTACTCCAACTTGATTCCAAAACCAGACACATTTTGGCCTTTATTTCTGGTCTCTCGGGTCCTTTTGTACATCCAATTTTTTTGTGAAATTATTTGTAGTTCCAAAATCTGACAAAAGTTACGCTGTATGGCCTTTTATACATAATTTTTCTTCTTATGTTCTTGTTGTCGTGAAATAAATGAGGTCAATAACATTTACCATCTTCCCATACTAAATAAGCAAAATTAGTTTTCAGCTATACAAACAAGATTACATCATTTATTTCCAGTTGATTCTGATGTACTTGACACAAACTGAATTACTGTTATACACCGGCTTCCTCAACAAAAAAAAAAACAAAAAAAATCATATTTTAATTAATAATCATAGTGTTTACTCAATTGATTCTGGCCTTTATTCCTGGCCTCCTGTGTCCTTTTGAACATCCAAAATTTTTTTGATTTTATTTTCAGCTCTAGACGTTATGGCCCTTTATACATGAATATTCTTTTTGTATTCTTTTCATCGTAAAATAAATGAGGTCAGTAACACTTACCATCTTCCCATACTAAAAAAAGCCTAAAATTATGTTTAAACCACACAAACAAGATTACATCAAGCTTTTGTATCTGATTGCTTATTGCGTACTTGATAGTTGGCACAAACTGAACCACTGTTCTACAACCCATTTCATCAAAAGAACCATTTTGTTCAATTAGCAGTTCTTTTACGCAATTCAGTGGGCATTCCAGATGGTGCCTTACTGCCTTAGCAAAAACAATAAAGCAATTATTGCTATTATGTCTAATTCAAGTAATTATCAAGGAATCTAGCAATAAAAAGTTTTTGTATTTATTCAACGAGTATGTTGATGGTATTTTCAATGATCTCCACATGAAAACATTATTAATAAATACTGAAATAGATGGCAAGTATAATTTAGAGGGCCCCCTTTTCTTTTAAATCTTAATAGTTATTATCTTGGATCCTGGAATGATAATATGATATGTTTGACCAACAACATTAGAATGCATCTCTAATATATGGAATGGAGGGTGACCGTCTTTTTATCAATGATATACTCACAGTCTGACAGTTGTTTGGAGGGCAAGGGCTTTAGTTTAAATAGTAGATAATGTATTTGGGAGCTATGTGCCACTTTTTACAGAAATTTTTATTTCATTGTTCTCTAGGAATAGTATGTGATCTTAAATTTTAGTATCTTCGGTCATTAGATATCTAGGAGATCTAGTATCATTAGAAACTGTTTACTATTTAGTTATATATTTCTGCTCTGTAATTTCTTTTATACCAGAAACATTCAAAATATGTCAAATGTTCTTTGCTATTATATTTATGGATGTAGCTTTTAATCCTCAACAATATAATAGTGTGATATATGGTAGTTTTATGTGTCAAATGTCAATCTGACTCGCATGGGTAATCGCCTCCAGCTTCTAGGTGCACACATTTTGTTACTGTTTTACATTCAAAACAACTCTGATTGAATATTAATTGCTACATATTTTGTTAAGTTTTTAGCATCCTTACATTTGCATTCTCTAACTACATAATGTAGACTGCAGCTCAAGTTTGAAGTTCTTAGTGAACTGTTAGTCTGTTAGCATGCCATTTTGACCTTGTTATATGATTTAATACACCTATAGTTGATTAATAACATTTCCATACCATCGTAATTAAAACGGCAAGCCCGGCGCACAAGGCTCCCGCATGCACGGTGTGTAGTCCAGAGTGGTGTCATACTTTATTTTTGCTGAAGTAATTTATTTTTTTGTAATCACACTTTTCTTGCAGGTCTTGCAATATATGATACAATGCAGTATATACGCTCTCCAGTTAATACCATATGTATGGGTCAAGCTGCTTCAATGGGTTCTCTCCTACTGGCTGCTGGTGCAAAAGGGGAAAGACGAGCGCTTCCTAATGCCACTATTATGATTCATCAACCCTCGGGTGGATACAGTGGGCAAGCTAAAGATATATCTATTCACACCAAGCAAATTGTTCGTGTTTGGGATTCATTAAATGCATTATATTCAAAACATACTGGACAGAATATTGATGTAATTCAAAAGAATATGGATCGAGATTATTTTATGACCCCGGAAGAAGCTAAGGAGTTTGGGATCATAGATGAAGTTATGAATGAGAGACCAATAACTTTAGTGACTGATGCCGTTGGAGGTGATGGAAAGGGGAAGGTTTCAGAGTAGAATTTACTGTAAGAATTGCTTCTCTACCCTTCTTGCGCGCGTGTTGACTTTTTATAATTCTATAAACTTTTTAGCTCTTTTTGATTTGAGTTTGAGAATTGAGATTTGTTGATGTGGTGCAGGTATTTGAGAGCAAAAGTTGACTTTGACACACTGCAGATTCAATTAGAGAACAGAAGCCCACTCCAACTTTTGCCACTCTGGTCAATTCTAATTGACTCATGCTTATTTCTTGATATTCTCAGTAAGTTGGTTGTATTTTTCGGATAATCTTCAAGTTTCTTGGAGATTTTATGATATTATCTTGGTTCACTTTCGTCCGGACCTCACTCTACGAGTGAGATATTATTGGATATGTTTGTTTGTTTGAAATTTGATTCACTTTCGAGCCATGATGAACTAAGATTTTTGAACATGCTGATTAGATTTTCAGATCCCGTATTATTCTGGGATAGATTGGTTGCTAAATATGGACTTGCAATGTAAAAGCTCGGGTTTTGATCGATCACGAGTTAGATCATAGTCCCCCAGTTAATCTTCTACAAACATAAGAACTTAATTCAGAAAGAAATAAGGTTTAGGCAAAACATGAAATGAAGCGGTTGATACAAATGAATGATTGTTAATACAACACAATTTAATACAACACAATTTAATACAACACAATTTTACTTAGAGAACGGTGGAATTACACTAACACTTAGTATTGACTAGATATAGTGAGAGGCAAGTGCTTAGACAATCGACATATGTTACATTTAAAGCATTATGTACTGGCGATTATAAAGCTCTGTGTTTAAAATTGGTTTTGTATATTCAAGTTATTTAGGGTCACCTAACTATTGAAATTGTTTTATATTGTATTTTAATATATGTTGTATTGTTACGGTCACATCAAATTACATTATAAACATCCGGAATACGTGAAATTTCTTTAGTTTTCTTACTATTTAATAATTTATATTTAAGAAACAAAAAACTAGTAATTTATAGAAATTCTTTTTCCTCTTGTTTCATTCTTTAAAGTTTGTCAATAGCATGCATGATTGAATTTCATTCTCCTTGGGTGTTTGTCAATCACTTCTCAATGGAATCATCTAGTTTGATGTAATGTCTTTGATTGCTAATCCACAATTGATTAATAACATGGATCGTTGTTGATTCTACGCAGTTACTTTTAACATGTGTGGTTGGTTTGAGTCTATAGGATGCTTAAATACAAACTCTATGAGTATCTTTCAATTCGAAACTGAGCTCATGTTATCACTATCAATCTATCATCATCGTCAAAGCATGTGATTTATGTTTTGTTTCATACGCACTAACTGTAACTACCACAGTTAACAAAGGCTTGTCTAGACACATGCTTTTGCATAACGGGTCTTCTAACTAGTGAATTTCCAACTAATCATAAACATATTCGTATGACAAGACATGTCATTCATATAAAGAGACTATATCTGTTGGTCACACCAGCAAGTCCTAGTATCTCCTACCAAGAGTTCTTCGGATAAAGCAAAACAACCATACTCTAACGTCGAACAAATTTCTAAATACAAAAACTAACGGTAGCTTTTATCCTTATGGTAAACATTTATCAAATTTATATACAGCTTGAATATATAAAGTGTAACGATCCCGATCCCTAAAGATAAAGATAAACATCTTCAAAATCTATCTTACCATTGTAACAATCTTTTGTTTATTTAATTAATTAATTTATAAAACATTTTGGTTTATGTGCATGTTTGGTAAAACCTTTTTTTTACTTTTTTATTTTCTGGAGGGGTAAAAAAACTAAAATACTTCTTCAAAAAAATTAAAAAGTTATTTTATCTTTTTATCCCTTTAAATAATCAAAAAATAAAAAAAAAAGATTTTACCACACATGCATCATCTACGCAAGTATTTACAATTTACTACCACAAAAATACTCCACAAACTCCATCACCAATTTACCACTCTCCTCCATCCACCGCCTTAACGAAATCTCACATCCCACCGGCTATCGAATCTCCCCAAACACACACACACAACACCCGTTTATCCTCCATAGTTTTCACCGGAATATTCCATCTCCGATCCCCTTCCTCCGCCCGCAACCACCGTCATCCTAGGGTTTTGCCATCGCATCAACCAATTAGGCTTCCGGTCACTCATTATCCAGACATCGACATCGTTAGCGTTTTGTTTACGAGTTCTCGCCTAGGGTTTTGGTTTTGGTTTTGGAATCGAAGACGATGCCCGATGGCTCCTGGGCGAAAACGCGGTGGAGCGAAAGGAGCCATGGCGAATAATCACTTGAATTTGGGCGATCTTGTTCTTGCTAAGGTCAAGGGCTTTCCTGCATGGCCTGCCAAGGTTAGGTTAATTATGATGGTTTTAGATGATGCATTGTGCTTTAATTCGATTCACTTTCATGTTTGTTGTATACTTGTATTCGTGTTTAGTTTTGTTTATGGTCAGGAGCTATTGACGCTTTCTTTAGTTAGATTTGATAGCTTATTTGTTAATCCCTTATTGATAATTGCTAATACAGCACTTGAACTACTTTTTTAATAATGTCGTAGGCTGTGGACGATGGTATACTTCCGACTTATATTGTGGTGATTAGTTTCTTAACTTGATTACTCGAACTGCGTATTGTAGATGGCTTCAGTAACTCTAACTCGTTGTAGGCCCTGGTGTAAGCAGTTACTTTTCTAGTTAGTTTTGGTACTCGATTAAACCGACGGATGTGGGTATAGAGCATACGTTGATACATGATTTGTTAGCTCCACCTGTCTTATTGGTGTATCCACCAACCTACCCCTACATCGGAACAATCATTATACCTGTTGGTTGTTATTTTGTGAACTATAACCGTAACAATAACTAAAGCCAATAAATCCTGTTTGTAGCATAGCTATTAATAGGATCTAGAGACAATAAAAGCAGACCTAGTAAATCTCATTCATCGCATAACTATTTTGTGAACAAAATATTCTAAAGTATACTAGAATTCTTTTCCAACCTAGATGCCATTTGAATTGATGTCTCCATGTAGACGTTCTTGGATGACGTTACCATAGCACATTGTGTAACGGTAGCTTCTTGATGCGTTTTGACTCCATCCTAGAGGATGGCGTCATGGCGCTTTTGATGCTCTACTTATGTGTTGATTCTGGTACTGTGTACCTTGATCAACTCATCATTCTGTGAAATAGTAGTGTGAGAAGTTTTAATGTGTTTCTTTTGGGGCTTTTGCTTCATGTTGTACAGCTTACATGATGTGTCAATTTTCACATGGTGTAAAGATGAACTACTGCTAGCAGGGTTCTTAAAGCTTTTTGTTTGCTTGTTTCAATCTCTTTATGCAGATCAGCAAACCTGAAGATTGGCAGCGAACTCCTGATCCGAGAAAATATTTTGTACAGTTCTTTGGGACAGAAGAAATGTAAGTACATGTTTTCCATAAAGGCTGCTCTAGTTGTGTAATTGTATTATCTTTTTTAGGTTACCATCCAAAAAAATTTAACTTTTGTTGATGAGGTATGCCAAATGGCAATGACACATGCAATTTTTTATAAATGACAAGGTAACATGTTAACAGTTATGCTGTTAAAATGTCTAAATAGCATAGTTCATTATACTTGGAGTTATGTATTAGAATAATTTGTGTGGAAGTAGGCTATGCTATTGCTAGTTTATTGAGTGCAGGTGAGATAAAGATCCTAAAACAGTTTAATATTGTATTTATTTTTACTTACAAGTGTTTTGTATCTTGTATGTTCCAAATCGCAGAGCTTTTGTAGCTCCAATTGATATTCAGCCATTTACTAGGGAGTCAAAAGACAAATTGCTGAATAGATGTAAAGGAAAGACAGTTAAATACTTTTCTCAAGCTGTTAAGGAGATTTGTGAAATATTTGAAGAGATGGAGAATAAGAGTTCAGATTCTTTGAAAGATGGTAATGATGGACAAACATTTCAGCCTGATGCTAATTTTATGGAGATTGTGGATGATGGGATGACCACTCATGGACCCAGTGGTGAAACATCTCATGATATGTTAAATCATGGCCCTGGATTAGAAGGTTGCTCTCATATGAATGAGGAAATGGAAAATCAGGATGTAGACCCTAACGTCTCACCTCATGTTAATGATCATCCTTCATATCTTTCCACCAAAAAACAAGTTGAACTTTGCAATGATTATATAACCTCACCTCATGCGGAGGGTACATCTACTTCTGGTTCAGGTACAATTGATCATTATTATTATTATTGTTATTGTTGTTGTTGTTGTTGGATGATGAAGTATTTGTTTTTTTAAGTAGGGAGTTTTGTTTGTTGTTTTGTAAAGATACTAGTTTGTTATGTAGAGGGCTTTGGTGCTTGCTATAGTTGCTTATGTGCTGCCATGATTGGATTTTTAGTGCTATGCTTAATTGGATAATCTTGTATGCTTTAGGTCATAATACAAATCTAAAGACTGGATTGAAGTTAGAAACAAATGGGCAGAAATCCAAGAAGATAGCAAAATCTCTAAAGAACAATCATGATGGTGTTGATGGAATAACAAGGATTAATAGCCCAGCAGGTGTAAGTTCTGCATTTCTGACCAGTCACACTACTCATAACGAGTTCAGTGCTGCTGAGCACGTGAAAGGTGTAAAACGGGGGAATACCTCACATGTGAGCAAGAATGAAGTTACTGTGGTTGTGGCGAACCAAGAATCTGGGAACAATGTTAAGAAAACAAAGAAACTTGTTATAGATAATGCACATGTCAAGTTGACCGATGACTTTTTAAAGGATGTTGAAGGTACTGGAAGGAATATGAAGCCTGAACTTGGGCAAGGGAAAGACAATGTTTTTAATAATGGAGTATTGCATCCTATAAAAAAGTCCAAGTTATGGGATGACACCCCCAAGAAGTCCCAAGCATACAGGAAAAATGATGAAGTCAGAAAGTCTACGCCAAATTCGAAAACAAAAAACCCCTTGTCATCCAAGGGGCAGACAAATGGTTCTGACTCTGGAGTTATTGGTGATGATAATGTTGTCCCACCTACAAAACGCCGTCGTCTAGTACTAGAGGGCACGGCTAGTCCCACTTCAGTGTCTGAACATAGAACAGCTGAAAGCTCTATTACACCTAAAAAAGGGGGAAACAGCGATTTAGTTAAATCTGGTACCCAAGTGTCTATGAAGAGGAGAGCTGTTCGTATATGTGATGATGATGAAGATGAGCCCAAGACTCCAGTGCATGGAAGGTCATCTAAAGTAGTTGATAAAGTCTCATACACATTGTCTGTTGAAGAAGTTGCTGTAATGACTGAAGCTATTCAAGATTCTCCTAGTTTGAAAAAAAGTGTGCATGTGAAAGATTTTGTGCCCAATTCTCAGCAAGATGTTACAGAAGTGGTTGAGCAGAAGTTATGTCATACTCCTGGGAAAGCAGAACCTGAAAATAAATCTTCTGAAGGGATTCTAAAGAAGTTTATCTCTCCCATTAAGTCTCCTTTTGATGCTTACAACCAAAGGGTAGAACCTTCTAAAGTGAACAAGTCATTAGGCAAAGCTTCTGGTAATGCTCATCAAAAGAAGGACCAATCAGGATCATCTAAGTCATCAGTTGGGAATAATGACTCTGGGCATCATTCTAAGAATAATGCAGTAAACGACAGAAGTAGGGCTGTTTCTTCTGGGGAGAAGAAGAAAATTACTTCCAAAACTACTCCAAAATCAACTGCAAAGGTTAATGATTCTGCAGCTGTATTGAGGAAGCCCAGTGATAGCAACTTGTCATCTAATTATTCTAGTGAAAGGTGTGTTAAGAATATGCTCTCATTTTTGTTCATAAAAATTGCATCTTTTCTACTGCTAATATTTTTCCTCTGGCTGATACAGGCCAGAACTTCGAGTGGATCGAACAACTTCATTGGCTGATTCTGGGCATACAGAATCAAATAAGTCCATGAGGCATTTGATTGCAGTTGCCCAGGCAAAAAGAAAACAAGCTCAATCACACAACCTTGTACATGAAAGTCATAATTTTGTACATGCTGAAACAATTGGAAGGAGTCCTGTCCGTGTTTCTATTGTTCAGCCAACTCCACTGGGTACTGGAGTTACAGGTCAGACAGATGATCGGCCTGATCCTGCAGAATTCGAGGAGAGGAGGACTAGTTCAGGACACCACCCTTCTGGCGGATCTCTTAGTGGTGGAACTGAGGCGGCTGTTGCTCGTGATGCTTTTGAAGGAATGATAGAAACTTTATCAAGAACAAAAGAAAGCATTGGGCGTGCAACACGGCATGCAATTGATTGTGCAAAGCATGGTATTGCCAGTGAGGTAGGAAATTACCTTACCTTTGTGCCTTTGTGTTTCGTGTTGATGCATATATTGTGAAACCTATGTTGGCCCAGATCACTTATGAAATTAAGAAAAACAGAAGCTGGATAAGAGATTGAAAAATTGATGCTCAACACTTGTATTAATTTGAATTCGCAAAACCATACATTATATAAAATCAAACAACATCCCTATTTAACTTAGACAAAGGCTTATCATACTAGGACTCAAACTCCTATTTTCTAGACATTCAAAAAACTGGATAAACTTGCAAAATAATTGAACTATTAAACAGATTATTCTAAACGTTCAAACTAATCATTAAAACTGACAACCTAACGTATTTGCACTATTCAGTGCTATATTGCTAGTGCTAATAGTCTAGTCATGCAGTTTTGGGTCTCTTTTAGGTTGTTTAATTTTGTTTTACTGTGTAGAGGCCCACACACATGACATTGCCTTTTGTGATCGTAGGAAGTTTTGGGATATAGAAACTTGTCAGTTGCATCTTGCAATGGTTCTTTACTTATCATATTGTTAAGGGGTGGGTGCAATATGCTATGATTTGAGGAAAAATGAATAAAATGTAAAAACTTGGAAAAACATTCTATTGTGAAGTGTTAGGATGTTTTGGGCTATTGTATGCTTATATAGTTCAGGAAGAGAGTGAGTATCAAATTGTAGAACATCTTTCTATACATCCAACTTCATCTAGTCTTTTCAAAGGAAATTTCAAAATATTTAGTGAAAAAATCTATTATTATGTACTTAACTAGCTCATTCATAACCCAAAAAAGCATTCATTGCAGACCCATGTTGTGGTGTATTGTTAGTAAGGAAAACTTTTTTTGTCGTCATTTTTGTTTTACAATCATTAGTATGCAGTCTCAAAAAGTTTAATCACTTGTGTATACTATAGGGGCTTTCTTCATGAGCCCACCACATCATCTTGGTAGTCATCACTATACTTTATTTTGATCAAGAAGCACCGCTTCACACAGATTCTATCTACTTTAACTGTATTATTCTATTAGATGTCGAATGAAATAGAATATGCCTTTTTTAATACTGGAGTGTTATTTTTTATCAATTCCAACATTTTGATTATGAAAGTTAAGCTATCCTTAATGTCCTACTCTCCTGGTCAAATGCTGTGGCTTCTTGTAAGCTTGTTTGTTCATTGTTGGTGGTATGACATGTTCTACTATAAGTTTTTTTTCTACTGAAGTGCTTTTTAGGCATACGCTGTTTTGAGCAGGGCCATAAATCTTATGATGCGTTCGTAGCGATTACGTTTTCTGTCCTAGGTGTGTGGTTGGAGGCCTTCTGCCGAATAACCTTCTAGATAGTCACTTTCAGTTTATGAACTATATCTGTCAGTGTTATCTCTTTTGGCTTTGAGTGGCTTAGTTCTACTTTGTCAATGACAATGTACTATTTTCATCCAGTGGACTTTTGTCTATCACTATTAGACAATATGTTTTCAGCATGTTGGAAATTGTAGGTCGCATGATGATTCTAGTCGATTGGAGGCGTGTTACTGCGTTAGCAACATGCACAAAGTTTGCTAGGTGCAGACCTAAATACTTTGATTAATCATTTAAAGCCAGCTTAAGCATTTGATTAACTGTTAGAAAGTAGAATATAGACCGATGGCACTTAAAGTGATTAATTCTTTTCAGTGCGAATCATAACCAGTTTACCAGGAAGTATTTTTCTTAATTCTGTTAAATTGCCCGTCTCTCATGGCCTGATGATTTGATTACTTAAGCAGGTATTGCATTGAATATGTTTATTTTTTTAACATATCTTCTACTCATTGTTAAAAGTGTTGAAATGAACTACTTTCTATTCCACATGGAATTCTGGTTTTGCAAATTTGAAGAACTATGTTCTGGTCCACATACCATGTGTTGAGATTACTAAAATGAATTGTCCAAAGATTCCTAGTTGGTTGAAATTGCAAAGCAGAGACTGTACTGGTTGAGAGGTAGGTTCTATGCATTATCAATTTTCTATTTTAATGCCTACAAACTATCCGGTGTGGGTGGTAAGGGTTAGATGATGATGAATGCAAACAAGGTTAGGGTGGCCATTGAATTTGAATAACCAGAAGCATTGTGGATTCATAGAAGTCAAAGATGCAATTGCTTTCTTGTTTCAAGAAATAGCTGAAGATCTTATGTTGCAATTGATGGGTTACAAGGATGTCACACAGGTTTGGGGATGCGTTAAAGCCCAGATTGTTGAATACCAGATTTATGGGGATGGATCTGATACGAACACCTTGACTTTAAACTTTGAGGAGGGAGTTAGAAAACCTTCAGATGCAAGAGAGTGATTCGGCTGATTTGTTTGCGGGAAAACTAAGTGGTTTGGCATCAAAGGCGAAGAGTCTCGGAATACTACTGAAGATGGACAATTGGTGAGAATACTGTTGGATTTAAAGAATAGATTAACATTGAAATCATAACATCTATTGAGTAGTGCTTTGAGTTAGATGGTATGAAATTTGATGAAGTTGTCGGAGGTTGAAGTTTTGTGAAAAATGTGTCAAGGAACCTGTTCAAGGTGAGGAAAGACACGGTAAGTTGCCATTTACAAAGTATGATGAGAAAGAAAAGGGAAAAACTTGTTTTATGAGTAGTGTGGACGAGGTGGTAAAAGGAATTTCAATCGTGGAGACATGGATGGGATAGCGGTGGAGGTTGTGAGCCTGGTCCAGGGAGGGATGGTTGATTTGATTCCATCAAAATAGAGGTCAGCCCCAGACAAAAGCGGTGTGCGATGCTTCAAGTGTAACGAGTTTGTGTGTTATGTGGCAAGTGGGAGCGAACGGAAGAAGTAAACTTGACTCAACAAGATGATGCTAGTTTACCTTTGACGTGAAGATTAAGGGGTGATTGTTGGACTAATATTGTCACAAAGCAATAGTTAGAGTGGTCAAATAGTAAGTTTAATTAATTAGTTAGTTTTGTTTGTCTATTTGAGTTGGTCGAGTATTTGAGTCCTAGTTTGGTTTATTTGGGTTTTAATTATTATTTGGTGTGGAGATTAAGTTTGTGTTGGGTTATTACTTATTATATGGGCCGATGATTGTAATTTTTATATTGTTCTAATTATCATAAAAAGCGTCGATCATTGTGTTGGTCAAAAGCCGAGACTTTCTTCATTTATTTTCTGTTCTTGTGCTTGTGATTTGCGTCTCTGGAGCTTCACCTCTTTTTCTGCAGGTTGTGGAGCTTCTTACCAGGAAGTTGGAAAATGAATCCAGCTTGCATCGAAGAGTTGATCTTTTCTTTTTGGTGGATTCCATTACACAGTGCTCTCATTCACAGAAAGGTAAATTTTGGATTGCGTATATTACTTATATCTTTATTAACTATTTTTTAATGTACTAAATTTTAATGTTTCCAGGCATTGCTGGAGCCTCTTACATTCCTACTGTTCAAGAAGCATTGCCTCGTATTTTGGGAGCTGCTGCTCCACCAGGTGCTAATGCGCGTGAGAATCGTCGTCAATGCCTAAAGGTGATCACTCCTTTCTTTGAGATTATAAGTTGGCTTACTATTTTTTCTATATTCAACAGAGTTTGAGTTGATAAATATTTTATAGGTTCTAAAATTGTGGCTTGAGAGGAAAATTTTACCCGATACTCTACTTCGGAGCTATATAGAGGACATTGGTTCTTCAAATGATGATACTTCTGCTGGTTTTTTCTCCAAGCGTCCATCTCGAGCTGAACGGGCTGTTGATGATCCTATCAGAGAGATGGAGGGCATGCTCGTTGATGAATATGGGAGGTGTGTAATCTTTAATTCTCTTACCATTTTTTGCTAGCAAGCAAATTAATGTTCATTTTAATCTTAATATTTGATTCACACTTTTTGTAAATAAAATGTCTTGCGTCATGTATTTTTCAAGAGTTGAAGATGTGCAGAAGTTGCTATATTATTTTCTTTGGTTATTTTCCAGCAATGCAACATTTCAGCTGCCTGGACTCTTGTCATCTAATGTTTTTGAAGAAGATGATATTCTCAACTTTTCACATAAAGAAGGCAGCGGCAAGTCAATAGTAGAGCTACATACTGCCACAGGAGAACTTGAAACATGTTCAGTAACTTCACATGAAAGACGCCACCACATCTTGGAGGATGTGGATGGTGAACTTGAAATGGAAGATGTGTCTGGGTATCCAAAAGATGAATATTTATTGACAAGTGGCAGTTTCTATAAGGCTGTTCAAGAGGATGACGACTCTAGTAGGAAACCGGAAACAGCCTTGAGTAATTCAAATGAGGCGTCTCCTCTTCGTGAGGGTTCACCACCACTGCCGCCTGATTCTCCCCCTTCCACTCCTCCATTGCCTTCTTCACCGCCACCACCTCTGTCACCATCCGTGGTTCCACCACCTCCATCAACTCCATCACCTCCACCACCGCCTCCACCTCCTCCATTGCAAACTTATCCTCTTCTTGCAGCTCCACCACAGGTGCCATTTTCTCAATCATCAGTGCAGCCTATGTCATCCAATGTAATACTCAACTATCGCTTTATATAATATTGTATTGAATTGAATTTAATATATGTTTGAAAACCATTTTGTCCAGGTACCATTGAACTCTCGCCTTGGTGCTCATGTTGATGCTGCAGTGAGAGGTGAAATATTCTCTCAGCAACCGTCTTCCTTTCTGCCAGCTGCACGTGAACCTTCGGGATTTAGTTCTTCAAGGACTGTAGAATATGGGCATGAAACCTATACAAATTCTCAAGGTTCTCAATCAAAGCAGCAATTGTCGAATGGCAATGTATCTTTGACTTCCCGAACATTCCAACCTCCCATGATGACTCAGGCTGCTGCTAGTCAATTTCAATATCCTATTCATGCAATGCTACAGCATCCATACCCCCCTCTGTATGCATTAACAAAACCTCCTGATGGCCAAGGCGATATGGTGCCGATGAACAATGGAGGCCGCCTTTAAATGACTTTGGCACTGAAAGTCAGCGTGGTGCATGGATAAGTAATGGGAGGACTCCGCTGTCCACAGGTCCTCCTTTTGTTCAGGAAGGTATGAACGAAACTGTAATAAATGGCTTTGGAAATTAGGTTATTCGATGCATTAACTTTTTATGTTTATTAATGTCCAAACCCGGTAATCTGGACATGTTTTAATTGATGTTTAATTTTGCTTATGTTGATGATTTTGTATATACTGTACTTGGGTATGCTGCATATAAAATAGTGTGCAAATCTTACAAACGTTAATGCTCAGCAGTTCCTTTTCTATTGGAGCTATAAACCTCAAGTGTGTAGGGGATGGTTATGACTATCCCTTTACATACAAGTATCTAAAAGAGGTGATAGTCTGTAGATATATAAGGCATCATGCATCAGTTGATTATTTTGCTAATTTGCTGTTCTGTTTATATATTATATGTGTTTTGGGGCATTAAAAACAGTAATATCTGGAAAACGATGAGAGCATGCAAAAGTTGTGTATGGCCACAAAAGTTGGTGTATGCTGGTTAAAATTTTAGAATCATGAATGTCACACAGGATATGGGTATCACATTTAACTCATCAGAAAATCTAGATGTGGCTCTTCTTAGTTGTATACTTATGTATTGTTTTGGATACTGCTGGGAACCTTTCTAATTGTCATCGTGCTTGAAAGTTTTGCATGGACTTTAGTTGTGACAATGGTTGTTACCATGGCACTCTGGCAGGTTATTTTCGACCACCTATGGAGAGACCCCCAACCAATAGTAGTTTTCAACCCGCAGGCCAGAATGTGGTTCCAGCTGGACCTGCAATTCCAGGTTAAACTTTTAGAAGCATTGTTATTTATTCTTTATCTTGCTTCTTAACCACTCAAATCATGCTTTGCAGACTTCAATTAACTTCCTAATTATCATTTTCAGGCCATAGTGGTTCGCTAATGATGCCATCCCATAATTCTTGGAGACCAGCTTAAGTAAGCTGCCAGCTAGGACGGGAATACCTGTCTTCTTTTCTCTTTGCCCCAAAAAACCGACTCAGGCTTATTATCTCTGATATTACTTTTCTCCTTTTTATTTATTTATAGGCGGTGACTTTGGTTGATATTTCTCATAAAGCTTGGAAGATTTGGTGCGTTTTAGTTTTGCTTACCTGGTGTACCAGTTGATGGTATTGTGAAGAGGGCCTTTGCAGGATTGTATATTGTAGTTTCTTCTTGGCAGATGCCTCCTGGACAACAGAGTGTAAGCCCGCATCACTCATTTCATACATCTTTCAACTATAATGTAAACTAGAATAATGTCATTTATCTTTAGAACATAAAGAGTTAATTCTCTTAGCCAGATTTACTCAAATGGATGAAATAGAAATGGAACACACCTCTTTTTATGGTGGTTTTTACCCCTTTCTTATCTCTCTATGCATATTTGGGTTTTTCGGTTTTGAAATATTTTCATTTTTATCTTTACTTGACTTACTTTTGGATATTTTTTTACTTCTTTTTTTACGGTCTTATTAAAAATGATAGATAAATTGCAATGATATCAAGTGTTTTCCTGTTACTTATCTACAGTTTTAAATTATATAAGTATATCAAACTGTTTTATTTCTCATCATGAACCGAAGTTGTCATAAAAAGGAAAAGCAAGCAAGCAAAGGAACTTTTCAAGGATGTTGTACTATTACTTTTACTTAATTTCTTACCATAATATTTTGATATAGTCGCATACTTTTTTATTTTGCTTAAAAAATGAGGTATTTTAATTCTAATATAAAAAAGGTTTTCCACAAATAACTCCACTATAGTTTATTTGTGACTTTAACCTGTAAATAAAGTAATTCTTAAAAAAATAAAAATGAAAAATAAGTACATATTTTTGAACTTAATGAAAGTTGACGATTATAAAATAGATAATAGATAAACTGGATTCATTCTTATATACTACTAGTTTTAATAAACTCGTGTATTACGCGGATTAAATAAATAGAATAAAAATCTATCAATTATAAAAGGATATTCTAATATTAGATATGATTAAAATTACGTATGAGTAAGGACTATAATTAATATAACAATAATATCAACTTTTTAAACTTTTTTATTTTTTTGCAAAAAATAAATTAAACATTTTGTTTCAAAACAAACTGTTCTAAAAAATCATTTTTTAAAATTTCCTGTAACTGTCAATTTTAAATATTTTTGGTTTATAAGAATTTTACTTAAAAATGTATTTTAAATATTTTGTATTTTAAGAAAAGTTTAATGTTTTAGATAAATTTCCTTTTTTATAAAAGCTTGTTTCTTTAGAAATCAAATTAATAAAAAGATCTCTTTCCTAATTTATAAATAAAACTATTTTTAATCTAAAAAGAAATTAAATAATTTTATTAGTAATTAATATAGTTATTTAACAGGAGAGAAAAAGGGGAAATTTTGATGCGAATGAATTTGATGTGCCGCATGTCATCCTTAATTACCATTTTATTAAAGTAGGAAGATTAAGATAGTATTTTCCTTTTTAGATGCAAAATCATACAAACAGACGTTTTTGCCATGATTTACAGAGAAGCCCTCTTTAGAATTACCCACTTTGTTATTTTACTTCATGGCTATAACGTAAAGATACACACATCTCTTTTTGAAGTTTTTTTTAAAGCTGTTCTATTATTTTCTTTCGTCATTTGGTCATTCTTTTTTATTTCAGTCTGACAATTTCAAGTGTAAGACAATAAACAAGATTCAAATTTTTATTTGGTAGTAGCAGGAGTTCCTGGAGATTGTTTGCTGTGCATGACTGTTATTATCAATCATGTCTTCTAGTTAGTTATTAATGATGTCATGCTATGCGATTTATACGGAGTTATGTTTGTGTTCCTGAAACGTTCGAATTTCTCGAAGACAAGCCACAACTTGGTGGTGCTTCATGCTTGCGCTGACGCTAAAAAAGACGCATCGATGTCACTACTAGCATGTAGATTAGTGAGTATTTAATTGAAGTGGGATACATTCTGGAGTTTCTTAGAGATGACCTCATCTAGTTTCGCGCTGACATAACTGAGCAAAGACATCTTTTCTTCAGAAAGTGCACTGATGACAACTGTGATAAACAAGTAAGAATTTCGCTATCTAAAACATTTTCTTTCGTATGTCTCGTGTTAATTGTCTAATAAATGCTTACGACATACTACATTATGGTAATTTTGGATTTGAATATTACATCACTAGAACAGACTAAGGTGGTGTTTGGTTTGTAAATCAGTTTGGAATTTGGAAATGGGTATTTCTTTGAAAGATTATGAAGTGTCAGAAAATAGTATAACAGTTTTGAAGAAACCTATGTGTGATGAGTTTTCTCAAACTTATCTATTTAAAACAAACATTTCTTAAAAGTTAAACCAAACACTATGCATCACTCTCATTTCTGTTCTATTGTTAAACTTACAAACCTAAAGCATTTTAAGTTGATCTTTGGATCATATTTTATATTTAACTTAATTGTGTTTAGAACCAAAACTGAAACTGAACAAATTGTTACCAGTTAAGATGACCATGTCCCATGATTTCTCTGTTCTTCACCTATACCCCCACTCTCGTTGGACTCGGATCATCCTTGATGTCCGAATTCCGATTGTTAGCAAAGCAATGTTCCACATCATTTCTCCTTGAGTATCAATAATCGTCTAGTTTACTTTGGATACTTGATATTCAAGAAATTCATTTTTTTCGTTTTAGCTTGAACAGCATTCTTACTAAGGACTATGTCTTGATATTCTAGAACTATAGGATTGTAGGCCTTCGCGAAAAGCACTAAAACCATATACATGTCATCATGTTATGAGGTGTTGCCGTGTTTTTAACCTCATGGGTTGTGTTTACATTGTGCTACTAACGGTCTCCATAGGAGAATATGAAAAACATACATGTCAACTATAGTGAACATATTTGACCTTTGTACTTTTCACCCTTTGTGTATGTGAGAGCATTTACATTTGGTTCCTCGTAGACATCCCATCTTCAAATTCTAAGTGAATTATATTAAAATGTAATTTGACTTCACATCAGTCTATCCCCATCTCAAATCCCCTAAACTTTTAAGGGAGAACATAATGTTACTAAAATTTGAGGTCATCGACTCACAAACCTCTTAAACTATAGGTATGGGGAATGAGATAGTGTGATGTTTTTAGAAAATATGAAATAAACTTATAGAGGGTGATGCCTTTTAGATAAATTATATGTATGAGAATAGAAAAGTTGTAATGCTCTTAAAGATCTTTTGAAAGATGTTCGAACAGGTTCAGACAAATTTCATCTATCAACATTATTGACTTATTTAATATCCATTGTTGCTTTCTTCACTATCGGTGGTCAGATTAACTCTTCCGCTGGCTGCCTACAGTCGCTCGACTTAAAGCACATTTCACACACGAGTTGTGTGCGTGGATTACTATACTCGTTGGATGGTGTTGGGATGTTCTATAATCTTTGTAGTCATGCCATATGCATCATCTTTTGTAACTACTTTATATTTACACATTAAACTAACTTCTATTTAACGTGGACTTAAAAGTCGTATATTACTGACATAACCTTGCATATCATCATCGAACTTCTCTTTAGTGGCAGTAATACTATTAAAGCCATGTGATACAAGATATGTATTACAATATAACCTTTGGGACTATCAAACGCATAATCAACATTTTAACAATAATTCCATAAAATACTTTGACTGAAGTTGTGTGACATCTTATCTCCTTTTGCTACGCATTTATTATTTAAAGGCTAAAACCAGAAACTTATACATGGTTGATGTATGGGTGGCTGTTTAGTAGGGTAGTGAGCAGCAAAACAATATTAAGGACATTGTTGTTAGTGTGTGTATATAGGGCTTGCTTTATACGCTAGAGTCAATTGGTTCTTGTGGTACGGTTTATTTAGGGGCAATTTGCATATATTCCCTTTTAAGTTTGTAAAATTACATATATCACCAAATCATTCTTAAAAAACTTTGTATTTTATGTATTGAAACTTGTGTTTTGAGGAAAAATATACTTTTTTTGATAGAGAAGGAATATATGTAATTCTCTTTGTTTTTATGTTTTGTTTCTAACTAACTATCATTTATTACAAGTTTACTCATTAAGTATGTTTAAGGAGTAACAAAATTGTCCATAGTTTGGATGTATGTTAATTTTTTTTGTTAAGTGGATGTGAAATGATACATTAAAATTATAATATAATTTTAGTCACCACCCTCTCCCAACCTCTTTTTTTCTTGTATCAACCTTCACCTCTAGCAACCATATTCAACTTCACCATGGCTGGTGCCATTTTCAATCCATTTTCACCATCTCTGCCAACGAAGATAAAACGACAAAGATGGTTGAGGTTTTAAAGTTAGTGAAGAAAACTCCACAAAATCATATCAATCTTATTAAAACTCAAGTGAAAGATGGTTGTTGTGGCTGACTATGGTGGTGGTTGATAGTGCAAAGAGAGAGGAAGGTGTAGGTGAGCTCGACAATGTCTCTATGGTTGGATGTTGAAGGTGTGAGGTGGTGGTGGTGGTGGTGATTGTTGGAAGCATATGGTGTAATTGTGGGGGTTGTGAGTGTTGGAGAGAAGTTTCATGGTGGTGGGGCAGTCGAACCGTAGAGGATGAAGAAGATACGGTGTTGGCATGGGGGAGGTCAATACAATTAGTGTCCATAAAATTAAGTTTTTTTTAGTTTTTTAAATTATAATATATTCATTTTTAAAAAACTTAACAGAAAAATTAACTATCATTTAAGTTTATAAACTATTACCTTGTTTAGGGATGAGTTGTGTATATAGACAATTATCAAGCAACCATGCAATTTAGGTTGTGATCTTTAGTAGTAAATTGGATTAACGTGGATGTACAATAAATTTTGTGTGCACCTTCATTAACAAACATGTCTAATTTAGTAGCGTTGTAGTCTTACTACGAGAGTGTGTAACCACCATGAAGACTTATCGACTTCATGAAGTTCATATGCAACTTGTTAACTTAAAATATATTGACAGTATGACTAGTGGCTAACTTATGTGCTGCCTCGCATTGTATCGTGCATTTATTGCATTTTGCCATCACAGAGAATCATTAATAACCACTCACATTCATTGACATTTTTAACTTACTATACGATGAATAGGCAAACAGGAAAAATGAAATATCAACTGTCTGATGGGTGGTAGGATGTACTTTTTATATTTCTAACCGTCGAATCCAACGTCATTATGTTAGATATGTTGTAGTTTTGTCAAATCATATGTTGATTTATCTACCTTAGTAATTTAGTGGATTCTGCTAACAAAATAATCCAACATTGCTATCACCAATTGTACTTGATCATACTATACTTTTTTCTAATGAGATAGGATGTTTTAGCATATTGTTATTAGCATCAAACACGAGAATATTACGGTGGTACCACTATGTAGATGTTTTAATTGAATGTTTTAGCATCAAATTTTATGTACATGTTTTAAACCTTAGCAAAGTGGTATTATAAGTATATGCTAGAAAGATAGTTTTTTTAGTAGGTGTGGATGGAATAAATTAATGACTTGTATAATGGAAAGAACATGTTATGCCATTTAAGGTATGAGAGACCATATTCTCAACAATGAATACACTATCTAGTTATTACACAAACATGTTTGTGTATCATGCTAGTCAAAGTCAAAATTAAATGACTAATAAACCATTTTTAGTGCATATACAAAAGATGTGTTGTATTGCTTTGACATTAATCAAATTATTTCTTTTGAATGGGAATATCATACGACTCAAAACAAACTAACTGCATTATGACTTTAAAGTTTGCATTTTAATTAAAGTTAACACGATGCACGAATAAGAAATAGGCTACACGACCTAAGGTAGATCTCATGTTTGTTGGTCAAGTCATAACCTCATCTTTTAAAAGTTAAACAAATTTAACCAATGTGTGTTTGTAATTATAAAAAGCTATATTTAAGAAAATTGAATTACTATTTTGTTAACTCACATGCTTTTCTTCAAATCTGTATTATTTCTTTTTGTTTATTATAACAAAGTGTATGAAAAAAAAATACTGAACTCTATAATTTCAATTTGCAGTTAGCTACTTACCTTTTTTACTTAAAAATCAAATAAAATTTCTTCTACTTCTTTATATTTTGAGTACGTTCGAGTTCTCATGTCACGAAAGATGGTAGCGTGTTTAAACATGTGACATGTCATGTTGTCTTGTGACTTGCATGATAATAGAGTTGTTACTCGTAACATGTTTGCTCGTGTGCGATAGAGTGGAATTTTTTTTGACTTAGATATATCTCTTCTGAGTAGTAGAAATGAAATAAGTGGAATGCTAATCATCGAAGTGAAGCACATGAAGACCTCCATTACTTAAATTTTTATGGCTCAGACCTATTTTGTTTCTTAACAACAAGTATATGTTTTAAATACAATGTAAATTATAAAGATTTTCTTAATTCTTGTTATATATATATATATATATATATATATATAGGGGAGGGTTCCAATAAAAACCATATTATAATTAAAAACTAAAAAAATTATTTTTTCACCTTTGATCATTTTGATCTATGGTTGAGATTAATTAGTGTTATTTTAGTAAATTAATTAAAGATTGTAAGTATTTAATAAGACCTTAAGGGCATAATTGGAAGAACACAAAATAATTAATTTGGTAACCACCAAAATAATTAAATTATTCTTAAATTCACTCAAATCTTTTCTCTTTTCTCGCCTCTCTCGTCTCTTCTATTTAAAAAAAATATATAAAATCAAATTGAATTTATTTTTTGTTTTACTATGAATGATTAAGTTATTTTTTTTAGTTGAAGTATGTTTATATAAGTTCCATTTACTTATATTTAAGTAAGTCACATTTACATATATGTGAGATTCTTGCGAGAAAGGCTAGCAACAGATTAGTTGTAACCGTACCCCTACAAAAATTATCAAAAAAATTTATCAAAATAAAAAGATAAGACTTTTTTCATATACATAAAATAAAATAATACAATAAAATAAGTACACAATTTACATATGTAACAGTAGTAATACGTATATGTAACAATAGTGCTACGTGCATGTCACAGCAATGTTAAGTGTATGTAACAGCAGTGTTACGTGTATGTAACATCTGTGTTACATATATGTAACAACAATACTAAGTATTCTTTTGTTTAGTTTCTTTCTTAATGAACTAGATAACATTTTTTCATCCTATTGGTTGTCATCGTCATAGCTATCAAACTTACATATACGTACGTCACGAGTGGGTACATATATGTATCTTATCCGGAAATCCATTTTCCATATAGTTCATCAACATCTTCATTAGGGTTACGTATACGTAACAAACTTTATCATCATCATCTTCTTCATCTTGATGTACAGTTCCATGCATATGTAACCCTAGCCAGCACTTGCTTTTAAGATACATCTTTATCATCTTCCTCTTGATTGTTGGTTTTGAATGATTAACAAGTTTAATCAAACTATTATTGATGTTTCTTTGGTGTTTAAAGGCCATCGTGGTGTTCAAAGGTGATGTTTAAAGTAGAAGAACCATTGATGAAAGAAAGTGGGTGGTGTTGACGGTGTTCGAAGGCGGTCGGGAGTGGTAGACTACGAGATACGGGCTTGTATGGTGACGTACGAAGATGGAAAAACAATGGCGGCATGTGATGGCGATGGTGGTATGAGATGGTGGTGATGATATGTTGATGGTGATGATGGTAGTGCTCTAATTAAAATCATGGTGGTAGAATTTTTTAAAGATGATAGAAATATGGAATTCAAAAATTCAATTATGGAGATAATAATGAATTCTAAAGAATATTTAATTACCAAAATTAAAAGGGTGTTAAATTACCTTACTAGTCTTTTAAATAAAAATTAAAAAAGTTTGAAAGAAAAAATTGATTGGTTGAAAGTAATTTTCAGGGTTTTCAATTATAAATATGGTTTTTATTTGATATCTCCTTTATATATACATACATATATATATATATATATATATGTATGTATGTATAATAATAATGTATGAATGTTTATATCATCTTCAAGTGTTGAAATACCTCCCAAGCAAGGAATAGAATGTGCAATCAACCAATAGTGTTGATTATCTTAAATTTAGGCGTAAAGGTTTTTTTAGGCATAAAACATGAATCAACCGATAGTGTTGATTGTTTATAAATTATAAACTCATAAAGCATTTGGAAAAGTCTTCTGCTGATTAAAAATACTAAACGGATGCTAAATATTTTGAGACCTATATTCATGATACCAAATGTCTTGATTCACACGCCCAAAGTGTCCTAAAATCAAGATCTGATATAATGTCTGTTTACACTTGAACTAAAAAAATATTCATATATTACTCCTGTCTTGCCCCCTCATTTCCCCTCCACCCCTATGCCTTTACCTTCCCTTCTAACATTGCCTACGACTGTAACGTTGATCAAGTTCAAGAGTTTTGATGGAATCATACAACATACGAGAGTGTTGATGATCAGACAACAATGGTGTTGATTAAAACAAACGACGCTGACGATTCTAGGGTTTTGGTAGTTGGTGGTGATGAAATCACACAACATACGATGGTGTTTGAAGTTCAATAATGGTGTTTATATACGAAAGTTATTCGGGTGTTTGATTGAGTGTTTGCAGGTTTGTGTCTATGGTATTCTTCAAATTAACGATTGAAGCAAAAGGAGTTACCTCGATGAAAAGGATGATATTAAATAATAACAATAGCAACAACAAAACCCATAGATTATGATTATATAAATTTGTTTCCATAATAGTTGCATCATTATCTTCGGATAATAGTAGTAAATAGATAAAAATTAGTACATAATACGGTTACCAAAAGCATAAAAAGACAAAAATGACAACTTAATTCCACAATAAAAAACAATGTGATTAAAAGTTAAATCTACATGTTAACCTGTTACATTCTCCCCAACAGATTCTCTTTAATAAATCCATTAAAAAAAGCTTCAACAGGTGAAAGTGATAAAGGGTTTTACTGCTGTCTCTATTGTACATCGTGCTGCACCAGTAGTACCTTACGCATCTCACCATCTTCACCAGTATAAACAGAGAATTCCCTTTGACCACCACCGTTCAACACTAACAAGTAACAACACACTCGATTCATCGATCAGATCTTCAAAATAGTTTGCATCTGTCAATAGATCAGCTCATCAATCTGATTTAGGGTTTGATATACATTTTGGGGGTGAATTGGTGTTAATTGGAAATTTGGAATGATTAGCTTTAAGTAGATCGGAGTTTATCAATGGAATCAGCATCACACTCGAAGTTGTATTCGAGTGTTTCACTTCCGTTTGAGATGCAACATTCGTCGTCTAACGGCGGTGGGTTAAGTGTCGGTGACGGTGGTGTCGGTTGTATTGAACACACTGTCACGAAGTTCGATACGCTCGCTGGTGTCGCTATCAAATATGGCGTTGAGGTTGTTTCTTAATTCATTGATCTAGATGTAATACTGAATCATGTTTATCATCTTCAATGTTTTAGTGGTTTGTTTGATGAATTTGTAGAGGTTTATGTTTTAATTATGCATAGTCTATGTTAGAATTACGATCTGAAGTGTCTTTAGGAAGCTAATTGTGTGAGAATAATATTATTAGATTATGTGTTATGATTTCGGTCTGTTTATGATATCTTCTCATTGTGTATCAGTGGTTGTTTTGTTTCCCTTTAGATCTGTTTTCTTCCTGTAGATTGTGATCATGCTTATCAATTGTTTTGTGAGTAATAGCATTTTCTATCTTAGGTGGCTGATGTCAAGCGGATGAATGGTCTTACCACTGATTTACAAATGTTTGCTCTCAAGTCGCTTCAGATACCGTCACCAGGGAGGCATCCGCCGTCTCCCATAATGTCAAATGGATATCATACTGAAGGGTATATCTATTTTCCATCTATATATACTATTTTGTGAAGAACCCTTTTCTGTTTGTTTGATGAATACTTATACTTATTCTTATAGTCTTATGAAATTCATGAGCTTTTGTATTTCATCATCCTAATATTAGGGTTCATTTGATTTTGGAACTCTTTGGAATTGCTCAATGTTTTCATACTATTGTTGTGTGCTCCTTGGTCCCAAGAAAATGCAACACTTTCTATTTTGGCTTGTTCAAGAATGCTGACATATCCTTTTTAGGAAGATTGTAATCCGACTTTCCCTATATGATCATTAAAAACAATTCAGAGATATTGGTGAAGTTGATTTTGGTTCACAAGCTTATTTAGATTTGTGACTTTAACTTGAGGCATATTTAGGAATCTGATTTTACTTGGATGACTTTTAATAAACAACATGGTAACTTTAACTTGGCGTTTTTTTCATAGGAGCGAATACACAATGATGGAAATGTAAGAGAGTCCCTTTATCCATTGATTATTTGTTTATGATTACATAGACCTACACATGTAAATGTTGTTTTTCTGGACTATGCAATTCACCATTGACGCAGGATATGGTTATTGAAAGATATATCTGGGATGTTGCTTCAGTCTCATACTCTCATATATGTTTAGTAGTGAACAGTAGGAAGCAATGATGTACCAGAACTACATCAATTGAATTCATGTTTTAATATCACTTATAGGAATGTCCATATGTTGCATGCATCTTTATTGTTCATAAACGTATCAAAATCAATTATATGTGTTCTTCTTAGTTACCGTATTTATTCGGTTCTCATGGAAGTAAGTCAAGTAAAAATCCTTGTCAAATCAGTAGTCTTCAAATTAATGTATCTTAGTGCATAATGAATCATCATGTATCATGTTTGACACCCATTAAGGTGCTATCAGTCCAAACTTTAGAGCCTTTATTCTTAGGTATTAGTAAAAAATGTAGTGTGCAATCTTAAGTTATGATATTTTTACTTTATAGAATGTCCATAATTTATATCTTTTTATGGCTTATATTTTTAATAACAGAATCCAGCTTACTAATACACTTAATAGTACCTGCAAAATATGTGTTATGTGCCTATATATGGATTGCTTATCATGGTTATTATATTCTTGCAGACAAACAAGCTCCCAAATGACGCCGCCCAACCATAAATATCCTGATTCATGTAGCCCAATTATACCACTGAAATTATCACCTTCACCTCAAAGGAACATCTCATCATCCATCAATTCTTTACGAGACTATTATGGTCTTCCACCAAATGATCAGAAAGGTGTCGGTGAAGGTTTTGAAATGACTCAAGCTAACACACCCATCCTTGGTCTCCACAGGAAGTCAAAAAGTGAAGCTAATGGGTTTTCCAGGATTTGTAATACGGATAATGTTTGTAAACCAAACAACAAGGGAGCTGCTGGTGCTGATAAAAGCATTGAAAAGCTGGTAAGAAGGCGTAAATCAGAGGTGGACCTTAACAATCGCTCCCCAGAAGACTTGACACCATTGCAGCCTAAAATACCTAACCACACTACCACTGAACCTGAACTAGGTGCACCCAACATGGTTCCATTAGGTTCCAAAGATTCATCAGTGGCTCAGGCTGTAAGTGGGGTGAGGAAGTCTTCAAGTGCACCAACCTTCCTACAATTGGAGACGAATAACAATAGCAATACCAGCCCGACTCCATCATCAATTTGGCCAACTTTTTTAAACTTCACGGCTGATCTTCAAGCCATCTCCATAGCAGCCATAGCCAGCCCACTCTTTGATGGATTGCCAAAGCCAACAAGCGGCCGGAAGAACAAAGCGGCTCGTGATTAGTAAATTATCTTGTTCTTTATTTTTTGTCTCTATTTAAACGAGTTCTGGTATCGAATCGTACTTGCTATCAAGTCATTGTCATTTTGAGAAAATTAAAAAGTATTGGTGATAGGAAATAAAAGAATTAGTACTATACACACTTGAGAGTAGTAATAGTAGATAAAGGTTGTATTTGTATTCATTGACTGAAAATATGTTATATTCTTTTGGCACCGTTTTGTCTTTTGAACCAGTGGTTGAGTCCTTGGACCCAAGGGTGATTGACCACCCTGAGCCCACCCTGCACTTGACCCAAGGGTTATTCAGGAACAAAGGGCACTACAATGTAACTTGAAACATCCACGTCAATTGTCTTAATTTTTACTTGCTATAAATGGATTTCTTAATGATTACCTAACATATTCGACTAAGTCAGCAAAACTATTCCAATAACTTCAATCATTAAATTAACTCATTAAGTACAACAATACTACAGCTATATACTTATTATCACTATAGCATAGCTATATACTTATTATCACTATAGCATTTTCAAAGAAACAGTTAAATTCCAAAAGGATACTCAAGAGTTCAAGTCCAGCAAATGATAGGTAGTGTAGTAGACAATGAGTCATTCTAAAAAATATATTTACCATCACGTTGAGTAATATTAGATTACATATATTACGGCTTATAATTTCTGACACGGACTTCTAACACGACATGACATGACACTACACGTAGTTAACAGGTTTCGTGTCATTAACAGGTCGACACGTTTAAGACACGATAAAAATCATATCTTAACAGGTTAAACACTTGTTTAAACATGTTTATCTTTATAGCTAATTTAAAATAGTTAAATATATATTTCAATCAAATGTGATAATAGAACTAACCGAGTCTCTCGTCTCTTCGAACTACGCCTCTTATTGAAATTGTTTAAATTATGATATTAGTTGATTAACATTTTTATGGACTTTTGTTTTAAATGTATCAAGGATTGTTATGTATAAGTACTATATATTATTTAAAAACTTTATGCACTTTTAGCAATCTTTTTTTAAAAGTATGTGATTGTTATTGTGTCTCTTAACAGGTTGTCATAGCACGTGATACTGCTAAGCATCACTAAGACCAAGTTACAAGAAACATTAATAAAATGCTTAACAATCGCATTAAAACAACATGAGGACTCGATTAGAAAACAAAATTTTGTTGATAATGCTTGGAGATGCGGGGTATCGATCCCCGTACCTCTCGCATGCTAAGCGAGCGCTCTACCATCTGAGCTACATCCCCTTTTTTGTTTAAACTCCAACTAACACACCACTTATATAAACCGTACAATCCACCTATAAACCACCCTTCATATCTCCAAAAACTCATTTTGTTATGTAAAACTGACCAAACTTGTGATTTTGCAAATGGAAGAAGATAATTACATGTTTATGTTCTTGTTATTATATCATTTAAACTATTTTGTTTGCTTTTTATTAATTAATTGACCTAAATGGTCAATAACTGTTGAACATTCTCTTGAATCAAATTGTTATCCAAGTTGAAATTCATGATGGTTATTGGATTATGATCCCTTTGTCTCATAAGGATGCTGGATTAACACGATTACTAGCTTACTACATTGTTTTTAATCATCAAATAGAATCAAAAGCTGTTGGATTTGGATTCTTGGTCTAACTAACAGTTAGAAACTTTATTTCAAAAGCAGACCAATTTCTAAGTGGTATTAGTGCCTTAGTGATGCTACTTAGTAGTTACTATACAGGCACCTTCAATACTGTGAATCAGCAAGGAAATTATGTTTTTGTTTCAGTCAGGGTGACTTGTATCTGACTTAGAAATTCCAGTACACAGTCATGATTTTGGTATTCTTGATGTTGGTTACAAATCAAAGTTAATATCCTTTTGTTAAACAAAAATTTTGTTTTGTTTGCACACATGGATATGGACGGGTCATTTGAGCTAATCGTATGTACTGAAACTATGATTTTGGCGACAAATCTTGTGTTCTAAAACTGTGATTTTGGCGATATGAATGTAAAGTAAGATGCTT
Source organism: Flaveria trinervia (assembly GCA_025506515.1). NCBI lineage: Eukaryota > Viridiplantae > Streptophyta > Magnoliopsida > Asterales > Asteraceae > Flaveria > Flaveria trinervia. Next base: position 83,456,722 of record CM046455.1, on the reverse strand, counting down.
GGGCAGCTGGTGGAAGTGTGATCCTTTTGAAAACTACCAATAGTAGAAAGTAATGGAGGCGCGACAAAGCTGCTGATAACATTGCTGCCAATCTTTACTCAGTAAAGTAAGTATTTAGGCCCTTGTTTGATCTGAGACATGATGATGTTTGATGTTTTAAAACTTAAGAGATCTGCTCTGTGATTTGATCATCTGTTATAATGTATACATTTTTCATGCTGATCATTCGTCGTCTTACATTGTTACCTATCTCCTTTAGGTTTATCAACGATAGACAAGGATTCGTGTTAGAAATGATGAAGTCTTGATGAATTATCTTGGATGGTTTCATGGTATGCAAACCAAAGTATCTTGGATCATATTGCATGTTATAAAAACATATTTTTTTGTAATATTTGAACTGTTAAAGATCACATATTAGTAAGAGAAGAACAATGATATACACCCTTATTTGAGTTGGTTATATTGTAATATTCATATAAACCTATATGTTATATTTATAACTAAGGGATTTTTATGATCTCTAAATGTGATTGGTAATCAAGAGAATTCTTATTGATCTCTATCAGCTTGGTTAATTAAAATACTAACATGTTATTATTTTTAATAATTCTTTAAAATCTTTTGTTTCATAGTAAAACTTTCTACTTTCGTGATCATTGAAATTTATCTTTATCGTAAAACCATCGGCAACACATGCAAGGGTAGAGTTCATTAAAGACGGAAAGGGCAAACCCCCCCACCCCCCAAACATTTGTTTTTTTCGTTGGTAATGTTAAGTTTAGGCCTACCACTAAACACGGGTCATCAGTTCTGTTTGCGCTTATATGCCGCAGACATGAAGGAAGTCTGCTAAGGACCTCAAATTTTTTGATTGTCAAAGTCCTTGGCTCTAATCCTTCTCTAGAGCTTTCTATGAAAGAGGGAAAAAAAGAGAGATAACACGTTCATGTGGAATGTTGGGTCAATGGGTGTTTTAAATAACAAAATAAAAACCTAATAATCAAGAATATAACACATGGCGTTTTGAAATGCTTACAAAGTCCCCAACATACCAAATTACTTAAAATAATTAGAAGTCGTACCTACCAAAAGTTTTTGTAGGGAACACAAATTTATTTGTTACATGAAATTCATAAATTTAATGAATCAAGATCTCACCACTCTCTCAACAAACCTATATAATATTTAAAACTTTAGTCAAACCTATATTCTCTGTATGATCAATCATAAGGATGAAGTACTAAACACAACGTGAGGAGCTCTAACATTGATTCTTTATCATCAACGTGAACCCTACCACCTTTCTCACATTCTTTCTCTGTATATATATGTATACATAACTTATCTTTATATATACCACACATCATTCCTTCATAATCCATCCTATAATCATCAATGATGTTGACCTCAAGACGCCTTTTAGCCACATTCATCTTAGTTCTAACGATCATCGACGCTTCATTAGCGTTTGATTACATGGAAGCCGTTGACAAAAGCTTGTTGTTTTTTGAGGCACAACGGTCAGGTAAGTTACCCTGGAACCAACGGGTGAAATGGCGTGGCGATTCGGGCCTTCATGATGGATACCAACAAAAGGTGAGTAAGTATCATGTTATGCTTTGTGGGGTTGTACTTTGTGCTGTTTGGGTTGTGTAACGAAGCGGTTGTGTGAATGCAGGTGAACCTTGTTGGAGGGTACTATGATGCAGGTGATCATGTGAAATTTGGGCTGCCAATGGCTTATAGTGTCACAATGCTGTCATGGGGAGCCATTGAGTATAGCAGAAGCATGATGGATCTTAACCAAATGGGTCATGTTTTGAATGCTATCAAATGGGGCACTGATTACTTCATCAAAACTCATTCACAACCCAATGTTCTTTGGGCACAGGTAATATCATAATAATGACAATAATAAAAATAATTGGTGTGAAACAGAAGTAACTGTATAGTTGAGAAATTAAAAGTTTTGGTCACCTAAATTTTTATAAAAATTGTGGTGCAGGTAGGTGATGGGGACTCTGATCACTACTGTTGGGAGCGGGCAGAAGACATGAGTACACCACGAACCGCTTATAAAGTGGATGCTGAACACCCAGGTTCGGACCTTGCGGGTGAAACTGCTGCTGCTATGGCTGCAGCGGCTATTGCATTTAGGCCTTTTAACTCTTCTTACTCGGATTTGCTATTAGTTCATGCAAAACAGGTTAGGAATTAATACTTCCTAGTTGTTTAACGAGTCTGCTTTTGGGTGTATTGATGTAATTTATTTTTTATTTCGTTCACAAAATGCAGCTTTTTTGGTTTGCTGACAGATTTAGGGGACTGTTCACAGACTCAATCCCGTCTGCAAAGGAGTTTTATGCATCATCGGGCTACTCGGTAAGTTTATCTATTTTTGCCTATAGGTATTAGAGACTGCAAGATAGATGGGTTGGTTTGGGATGGGTAAACGGGTCAAATGGATACAGTTGAATCTTTTAGTACAGGGCAAAATGGCCAAAAACAGGTTGAGTTGACCCACAAACACTTTATGATCCTAATGATAAGAAGAAAACAAAATCATCATCCAGAAATGATTTCTAATGTTGTATGCATAAAAATTATGACTTTGGGATGAAACACGACCCAAATCCACCCATTTATAGGTAAAGGGGCCGACCTCCCTCTTCTAACTTACGGGTTTGTTTGTATTTGAAGGATGAACTGTTGTGGGCGGCTACATGGTTGTACCGCGCAACCAAGGACGTGTCATACTTAAAATATGTGGTGGATAATGCCGCCTCCATGGGTGGCACTGGTTGGGCCATGAAGGAATTCTCTTGGGATAACAAATACGCAGGGATCCAGATTCTTCTATCTAAGGTGCTGTTGGATGGAGAAGGTGGTGCATACACCACCACACTGAAACAATACCGGGCCAAAGCCGATTACTTCGCGTGTGCTTGCCACCAAAAGAATGATGGCTACAACGCACCTTTGACTCCTGGTCTGTTGACTATCTAAAAGACTTTGTTTGACCTCAAAAGTCAAAACTGTAACTAACATAATATGATACAGGTGGCTTACTTTACTTGCATGAGTGGAACAACCTGCAATATGCAGCCTCCGCCGCATTCCTACTTGCCGTCTACTCAGACTACCTCTCAGCAGCTAAATCGGTCCTAAAATGCCCGGATGCTGATGTTCAACCTCAAGAACTCCTTGTGTTTGCTAAATCACAGGTATGTCTTGCTTTATTCCATTTTGTTAAAAAATTGTAAACTACAGCTCGTGTGGTTAACAAAACGGGTCTTGGGTGTTATGCAGGCTGATTATATCTTAGGAAAGAACCCGAAGTCAATGAGTTACATGGTCGGGTACGGTCAAACATACCCAATTCATGTGCACCACAGGGGTGCATCCATTGCATCCATAAATGTACTCCATTCGGCAGTGGGTTGTGTTCAAGGGTTTGACACATGGTACCGCCGCCCACAGGCTAACCCAAACATTGTCCATGGAGGGCTTGTTGGTGGGCCAGACAAAAACGACAATTTTGATGATGATCGATCCAATTATGAACAGACAGAACCTACACTGTCTGGGACCGCGCCTCTTGTAGGGCTCTTTGCTAAGTTAAATAGCATGAGTTCGAAACATGCAGCAGGACCAACACCAATCAAGGGCCAACCCAATCCATGTAAGTTTCACTAAAGAAAACCATTGTATTTCTACTAAGGAAGTTTCAAGTAGCAATCTAATTCATTATTGCATAATATAATCAAATCACATAATTTTGTAAAAGCACACATTCAAACACCCTAAGCATATGCAATATTATGAATACTAATTCAAAATTATGAAATATGTAACTGTTGCAGATTCACACCCTAAGGCGGCACCAAAACCTGGTGAGTTTTTACTGAAGTATCGGTATATATTTATCATTTACAATAGAAGTGAATGAAAACTTACTTGAGTGGTTGTCTTTTTTAGTAGGAGCTCCAGTGGAATTCTTTCACACTATAACAGATTCATGGACAGTTGGAAGAATTGCATACTATAGGCACAAGGTGACGATCAAGAACCAGTCACAGAAACCAATCACAGAGTTAAAGTTACAAATTGAAAACTTATCAGGGGCACTATGGGGATTGTCTCCGACTCGTAACAAAAACATATATGAGCTTCCGGAATGGATTAAGGTGATCAAACCTGGTTCTGAGTGCACTTTTGTGTATGTTCAAGGCGGCCCACAAGCTAAGATCTCGGTTCAATCCTACCATTGATCATCTCATGCCAAAGTTGTATACATGGTTAAACCTCGAATTACTTCATGTCTGATAACTGTAACTTACCAAAGTCTTCTTTTCTTAGATTTAGTTTTTAAAATTTTTATCTGATATATGGAAAAATGAAAAACGATTCATATTCCCAGTTAATACGTGTCTAAATTAGCATCAACCATAAAGCTTGTAATTGAAAATCTACTGATAAGTACATCATACCCAGTCTAAAATGACAAATTAAAATCACATAACATTTTTGCAACAAGTTTAAATAAAACTATGCAAACTTCTTCCTTGTCGCTTTGGGAATTCTGCTTAGCACGCTAACATCCAATTTACTGTAGTGGTTCTGAAGCTTTCCAAGTACATTGTATATAGTGTTATCAATTTGGTCATCATACTTCTCGTACACAACAGGCAACGTGTGGGCAGCCACAAAACCTTATCAAAAATTTATAAAGTCATAACAGATTTCATATTGAAAGAAAAAGATATGGTTCATATAAAACTGAATAAAGCAACAGCAATGTGCAATATATTACCTATATAAAGTACTGTAAAAAAGTTACACCAGGTTCCAATTATCGCAGCAGTTAGCAAGCTCCCAATAACCTTAAAAATTCAAAAAAAAGGCATGATACTGGTAACATTTAACAAGCTCAAAATTTCATGAATATACTAAATCAAGATTAGAATGTGACATACTATTACAAGTTGCTTAATATCTCCTCTAGAACCAACATTCTGAAGGAAACCTAAAGCACGATTAACTTCACCACCTATGGTATTAGCAATGTTCACAAATAGTTCATCTGGCAAAGCAAGACTAGGCGGGGCCCTGAGTACAGATCATAGGTGAAATGTAATCTTCAAAATTCAAATTTATATTAAAAATTATTTGTATTTCATACAAGAATCAACATAAAACTATACAAGTGTACCTATTCAGAAGGCGTGACCAAATAAACTGGCCAATGATCCATATAACAAGACCAAAGCAGACAAGAGGAATAAAATTGTAGTCCAGCCATTCAAAAAGCACCCAAACTGCAGTGGCACCACATAACACACTAGCTGATATCTTTTTGTTCCTCCATAGAAGTACATCAGCAGCTAGAAAATGAAGATAATGTCATTTGAAATAGATATAGATTATTATCACAATAAGGTCAGAATAATGAAAATGAGATAAAGATTACATTTGCCACCCCCTAAAATGTGATGAATGGGCTTCTGTCTCCCAAAGAGCTTGTTAAATTGAGAAGTTACAGAGTGTGATTTCTCCTCAACAAAGAATGACCCAGAGTTTTGCTTATCATGCTTATCAGAAAATGAATCCATAATGTTGTTGATAAGATCTTCAGGTGTTATACCCTCAGGCATGGCTCCTGAGGTAGGAAAGATATGTAATAACACGCAAATGCACATGTGTGTAGGGATTATATTAAAAAAAGAATATTTTTAGCATCCTTGATTATATATAGACTGTTGCTATTACTATAACTATATTTTCTTACTTTGTTAAGAGTAGCAATATGATAATATTGTTAAACTGACCAAGGTCCAAGATGTGCATTTATTATGTTTTTAAAACTGAGCCATACACTAATGGGACTCAAAAAATGACTCAGGTTCAATCCCGGGTACCGTCAAGGGGGAACTACCAGTTAAATTAGACCACCGTACTCAGTAAGCTCGGTTAACCTCTCACGCTAGTCGTCAGTTTTGCGTGTGCTAGGACTTAGTGTTGTAAAAATCGGCACCTAGAACCGATTAATCCCCAATTAATCGCTGATCAGTCATCCACTGATTCAATATTAGGTAATTGCATAGTTAATTGGTCAAAGGTCAAAATCGGTTGAAATCGGCCAAAAATCAAAGAAAATTGGTCAAAATTTCTCACATTTGGACAAAATCAGCCAAAATTTAGAGAAAATTGGTCAAAATTTGATAAAAATAGGTCAAATATAAAAACTTATATGTATACTTTTGAAAAATAGTGTATATATATTTATAAATTTGTAAATTAACATATAAATTACCAATCCGATTCCCTATTAATCCCGCTTAATCCCTAGTAGGTAACCCACCGTCTGACTAGCGCCTAGCGATTTTTCCAACCATGGCCAGGTAGATATAAGAAAATGAGACAGCTATTTTTTGAACATCATTTCTTAAATTTTCTACAATATATACATCATAACTGAAAAGAAAAGCAAAGGAGAGGCTACTTTAGGATTTTCAAGAGTTGACTTCCAAGTCAAAATTAGGTCGAAAAAGCCCACTCCCCAAGGAGTATAAAGTATAAACAATCTTTAATTCTTTATACGACATCATTAAAGTAGTAGCAAAATCAGATTAAACACTAATATCGACTCTCAACTTTCAAGAATATACTCATCCAATTAATATCAATATAAAGTCGACTCTTTTATCACAGAAAGAACAAACACACAGTCTTTAACAAAATAAAGTTATAGTCCCCCATACCCCTTACAAAATCGAAGACCTCCATACCAATCTGTACTAAAAAAAGCAAATGAACTAAAACCTGTAGATTTGACGAACAAAAACCTAAATTTACTACAGTATAAGACATAACACAAATTCTACTAAAGAATTTGAAGAAAATATCGATTGATTTGAACTTACAGAAAGAGAAAGAGATAGCAGATTGTGCTTACGGTGGATGAGAGAGATTGTGTGTGTGTGTGTGTAGTGATGGAGAATTTGAACGATGGGTTGGTTGAAGCCGTACGTAAACGACAGCGTTTTATTTGAAACGCAATTTATGACTCGTGGGCATTATCTTACACACCAATCACAATCAAAGAGTCACTACCGCATTGAACGTTTTTAATAATATCTAGAAGAATTTTATTTTTAGGGAAGTAATAATTTTATTTTCAGGCGTTAGAAACATCAACTTACGTTTGAAAGTTTTATAAAAAAAATTCAATTGTAATTTAAAAGTTTTACTTTATTGGATTAAACTGAAACAATTAATTAAACTTTATAACTGAGATTAAAACAAACTAAAAACTTTTAGAGATAAAATTGATGTTTTTTAATCGTTTAAAGAAAAATTATTATTTTTGTCAACTATATTAAACAAACTTAACTCTATCTAAAACTAAAGAAAAGTAGATGTTATTTAGAATATATCTACATGGATTACACACATGGTGCACACAGATGAAAATACAAAGAATTTTAATACTATGACATTCATTGTTATAAATCAACAATTCTTATATGTATTGTATAGTTTTATACACTTTGTAATGGGTCAATTATATTAAAAACAAAGAAAATTAAAAAGAGGCTGTCAGAGGACTGCGCCTCATCATATGGCCCTTCTGTACAACATGTAAACATTGAATTCGAGGGAATATTCATTGGGATGTGAAATAAGTACACGGCTTAGATCGGGCTATGTGAACCACCCCCCTTCTACACACACACAAATACGATACATATGAGATTATACACAACCCGCATAAAATTTTAAGGTGTTGATTTATAAATAAAAAATATATGGTCGCTTTATAAGTTTAGATGGTTAAAGGTGTACTTTTTAAAGCTTAAAGACAACCTAATGCATGTTTAATTTGACTTTTATTTATATGAACATGTATTTACAAGTGAAGATGGAAGAAGAATTGTTTTGAAACTTACTATGTTTTTATTTTGGTTTTATTTTATGTTTTTTGAAACTTAATTCTTTGATAATTGATACAGGTGTCAGGCTGTGTTTTGTTCCACAATTGTGTTTTGTTTACATTGCAAGTCTCAGTTGAAAACACAACCAAAACAAACTCAGTAATCGATCAACCCAAACACAGATATAAACTGCATTGCATATAAACTCAATTGACCCAAACCAACTACAAACAACCCAATCAACCCCTATACATTGCAAACGTGTAGCTTATGCTGGGTTCTATATTCGGAAGAAGTGTAAAACAGCAGATAATAACTTCCAGAGTAACTCCACAACATACAACTAATTACAGTAGAAATGTAAAATTGCACTAGAAAGCTTTACAAGTAGCAGTAAACGTATAACTCCATTCATCTTCGCCTATTCACGTAATTTGTTGGTCACCATGAACAATGACGAGACCCATAACTAAAAGCATACAGGTAAATCAGCTTTGTAAACCAAAACAAACTACTAATCCACTTTAAGAAGTTAGAAATCACCCTAAGCCACATCGTCAAACTCATTTTGTAACATGTTATAGGTTGAAACGGGTCAGAACCTAATCAGTCAAAACTCAAAACTCCGAACCGGTCAAAAACCATCAAAAATCATGTCCGGATCACAAAACCAAACCCAGTTTAGTCTCTGACTTTTGTTGACCAAACCTATACCAGTTTCAGCCCAAAAGCTAAGGCATAAAACAAACTTGATTTACATGACACCCAAACCACACACCCGATCTAAAACTATGAAAAAACTCTAATGAAAACAACAAAACCCACAACAATTCGGTCACCAAGGCATGTATTGATAGAACATATAAGTTGCTAAAAAATATTACATAATAAACCGACTTCGAAAAGATGGTCTACAAACTACATATCCAAAAATCTCACCATATAATCGTCAAATGCTGAAACAAAATTTTAAGAAAAAACGCAACATGTAAACTTAACGAAGCAGGCATCAAAGCCCACATCAACAGTTCAAAGATTAATCATCACCAAAAGTTGTCTTCTTTCCTGAAGAAAGAAAACTGTGTGTAAGAGCTTGATTGCTGGTTCAAGATATGTATTACTTAAGCTCAAATTAAAAATATTGAGCATACCTGTACCAGGAGTTGCCATGCTTGGCCTGCTCGGCCACGACCTCTGCCGCCACCACGTCCACCACGACCACCATCCCTGCCACCGCGTCCACCACTAAACCTGCCACCACGACCGCCACCATCTCTGCCACCAAACCTACCACCTCTTCCACCGCTCCTACCGCCATCAAAGCCACGTCCAGACCCACCATCACCTCTTGGCTTAGCTTCCTCTACAGTTATACTGCCGCCATTAACATCGGTTCCACTGAGTTCAATAGCTTTATTCAAAGCTTTACTGTCAGCGAAATCTATGAAAGCAACCCTGAAAAAAAATCATCTCATGTATTATTATCTTATAAATAAAATTTTCCAAACTAAAGACGTTACACATTTAAATATAGAATAAAACCTACCCTTTGGGACCACCAGACTCATAATCTTTAGGGATAGACAACCTTGAAATCTCTCCACATTTACCAAAGACCCCCTCAAGAGCACTCCTAACCTGCAAGACATAAAAAATTAATAATTAAAAAATGTGGTTATAAAAACAATTCCATTGTGTGAATCTCAACAACAATTCCATTATACAAACTGCAGTCGGGTATAAAAACATACACTGTCAAAATCTTCATCATATCCAAATCCTCTTACGAATGCGGTTAGTCCTTGAGACTGCCCACCCTTTTGGAAAGACCTATCATTGCTACAAAAAAAGTGTGTTCTCATTAAGATTAAAGCTTTCTAACAAAATGTTAAAAGCTTAATGGCAAAGGAACATACCCGCTTCTGGGAGTGTATGCACCTCTTTCCTTCGCTAAATCCAGTTTCACAGGACGATCAAGTAATGCTTCCCCGTTCAATTTCAAGGCCTGCAAACATAGTTTATTATCGATTGTGAGAATAAACCAGCAGATCCCTTGAAAAAAAATTGGAAAACAGAATTAAAAAAACCTCAAGAGCAGCATCAGCGGTGACAAATTCAACATGTCCATAACCAGCAAATCGATCATCTCTCGTGGCAAAGCGAACCTCAGCCACTTCACCGACGTCTTTGAAGAAATTAATTCTGCAGGGTAACTAATTAGATTAGATACAAGCATACAAGACGAAGTTGTAATACTTCAAATACAAGTGATACACATACACATCATTTTCTTCAATGGAAAAGCTTAAGTTGCCCATAAACAAAGTCTTGGAACCTGTAGTCTGAGGAGTAGCTGGGGTTTGAGGCTGGAAGAAGTAACATTTATTAGTCATGTAATCATCAAATTCTTTTAAAAACAAACAGAGAAAAACATCACACTAACCGCTTTCTTTGCTGATGGAGCATCAACCATCTCCACATCAGTATCCTGCATATAGTTGCATTACAAGTTAAAATGTTAATGTAAGAGCAAAAATGCATGTAGAAAGAAATCAACAAAAGAACAAACAAAAAATGGTTTAACCTTTTTCTTTGAAGTTTTAGGTTCTTCCTCTTCAGAACTATCATCTTCTTCATCAGAATCGTCATCAGAGCTTTCCTCAGAATCGCTGCTGTCCTTTTTAGCAGCTTTTGTCTCAGTTGGCTGAAAAAGGTAACAAACCCATCAATAAACTTAGAATATAAAACATATAACAAGGTTTTCTCAGTCTCTGCAAAATAGCACAATACAATTTTTAAGTCTGCATACTTTTTTAGCAGCTTGTGGTTTCTTTGGCTCTTCATCAGAACTCTCCTCCTCAGAGCTCTCTTCAGAATCACTGCTATCCTCTTCAACCTTAGATGCTGGTTTTGTCTCTGTTGGCTGAAATACAAAACACAATTCCATTTATAACTCTAGCATCAATCTCTTGTGTAACCTATCAGCACAAAGCAAAGTAACAATCCATCCACCTTTTTAACTACTTTTGGCTTTTCTGGCTCTTCATCACTCTCCTCAGAACTCTCATCAGAATCACTGCTATCCTCTTTAGCCGCTGGCTTTGCAGCTGTTTTTGTCTCAGACGGCTGCAAACATGTTGTCTATATGAATATAGATTTATAGTACTAAAAAACTATCATGCCAGGCGCCTCCAAAAAAAGACATCAATTGCAGTTCCAATTTTTGCAACATTTACCTTCAATTTTTTCTTTTGGGGTTCTTCGTCATCAGATGAACTTTCTTCTTCAGAACTTTCAGAGTCAGCCTTCTGTGCACACAAAGGAATAGTAATGAACGAAAAACACCTACTATCTTTTACTAACAAAAACAGCCAGTTTGTTGATACAAAAAGATACTAAATATAACATCACATAATGAAGCATTAGATACACACCTTGGTTGCAGCAACCGCTACAGGTTTTTTTGGTGGGGCAGCTTAACCTGAATAAATAGAACACACAATTACAATCAATAAAAATAACAAAAAAACTTAATATAAAAAAAGAAGCCAACATACTTCATCATCAGAATCACTTTCTTCAGAGCTACTGTCATCAGAACTCTCTACTTTCTTTGCAGCAGCAGCAGACCCATTTACTGTTGCAGGCTTCTTTGCAACCTTAGTTTCTTCCTGTACAGAATAACTTACTAGATTCAAGAATCACATAAATTTACACATAATACCTTAAACATAATACAATGACAACTTACTTCATCTGAACTGTCGCTGTCATCTGAGTCCTCATCACTTGAGTCATCTTTCTTTTTTGCTGCAACAGCTCCATTCTTGGACACAACGGTTGGCTTCTTTGGTTCCTCCTACAAAAACAAACATTCAGATATTACTACTGTCAAAGTGATATCATATAGTATAAATAGCAAACAAAAGTAGGTAAAAGTATTCAAGCTGTTATTAGATGGACAAGAAATGAAGATACGTAGACACTCCAAATGAAAGTCACAATCATTTAAAGATTATAAGTTCATCAAAACTCCCTTTGCTAGCAACATTTCTGTACGAAAGATACAATATCTAAAAAATCACTTTTTACTCGCAGATTCAGACGTCAGAACTAGTAACTTGTTTACCAACAGACTGTTTCTTAAAAGCTTAGGTTCTGGCAAAAATGACTAAAAGGTTGTAAAAAAGCCAACTTTTTTACAAATATGCTATAATAATGAGCAACATACAAGAATTATAATAACTTAATTTATCATTACTTACTTCATCAGATGAAGAATCAGAATCATCGCTGCTGCTTGACTCCTTGACTGGTTTTTTAACAACAGGGGCTGCTTTCTTGGGTGGCGCCTTGATCATTGTTAAACATAAGAAAAACATCAATACATGTTCGATAGAGCTTAACAAAAAAGGACCAAGATGTGGTCAAGAAAGGTACACTTTGTTTTGCAGCCAAAAAAGACCCTTACAACAATCAGGTTAGCATCAATTTAAAGTATAACAAAACTAATGAATAATGGTTTCCTATTACTCTTGGTTATAAAAGAGTAAAAAAATAGTTTCATGTAGATCCTTCTCAGCTCCTATCATCTATATCAAGTACAGTGTTCACCATATAACCAGGTTATACCTTCTTTTGTTCATCCTCAGATTCTGATGAACTACTATCTTCAGAAGAACTGCTTTCCTGTTTCTTAACAGGCTTCTTTTGGGTCTTTGTCTCAACTTTCTTGGGTGCTACCTTAACCTGGTACATTAACATTAAAAAAATGAATACAGATCAACTTGATCAAAAGTAATCTACTATGGTGCTCTAATTTAAATTACAATTGGAAACTATATAAACAGAAATTAATTTAGGTTTGTAAACAATAAGCAAGGTCATACAGGCTTCTGCTCTTCCTCAGATTCAGATGAACTGCTTTCATCAGAACTGCTTTCCTGTTTCTTGACAATCTTTTGGGTCTTCTTCTCAACTTTCTTTTTCTCAACAGCTTGAGCTACACCACCATTGATCACCTTCTGCTTCTTATTGCTCACTACTTCCTTCTCAATAATCTCCTCCGCATCTCTCTTGCCTATGTTTATTAAACATTCAATTAAACCACACAAAAAACAATGATTTTCGCTTCAAAAACTGTTTCCATCACAAACAGTAAAATAATCATCAAAAAAAAAGTTTCTAAACCACATACACATATTAACAAATTCAGGATTTAAAAGTATTCTGTTTACCAGTCAAAACTCAAACTAGATATTCCATCAAGACAATAAGCTAACTAATTGAAGTAATCATAAAATCGACAGACTAAACAAACAACGTTATATATGCAAATACCAAAAACAAATGATTACACAATGAATAACCACCGTCTCTCCTGCATCGCAAACAAAATGATCCAACCAAGCTTCATACAACACACATAAACAGATGAACCAATTCAATTATTCAAAGACACATAAAGAACCAAAAGCACACATGTATAATCATATAAGGTTACCTACACAACCAAAAACACTCAAAACAAAAAAACAAACGAAACTACCTTTCTTCGCTGATTTCGTAGGCTGTGCTACAGCCACAGGAGTCGAATCAACCTGAAACCAAAAAAAACAAAACAAAACATCATCAGAATCAAACACATGCATAACGATACAACAAAGTCAATAACTGGCGAACTGAAAGCATGAATCGACGGTACCTTGGAGGCGGACTTCTTGGTTGATTTAGGCATGGTGAAGAATCGAACAGAAGATTGATGAAATTAGGGTTCTTGAGGAAGAAGCGGCGAATAGCAGCTTCAAAAACCCTAGAGGAGAATTAGGGTTTTACAAAAGTGAGGTGTGAGACTAGAGACGTTTGTTAATATATAGTGAAGGGTGTGGTCTGATATCCGTAGATATTTATTGGGTTTAACGGCGTTAGTTTTAGGTTTTCGTTTTGTGAAGCGTGAGGGGGTTTCTGTTAGTGCGACGTAACGGCCGAACTTTTTAGTTACAAAGTTGTAATTCACAAAAAGATGGGTCTTGAAAAATACTTGGGAGTCTGTTAGAAAAATAAATAAATAAATAGAATACTTAAAAGCATGTATTAACAAACATGTTAATCGGCTGATGAGAGAGTGCTTCGTACCTATAAGTAATGTGAACTTGTTGGGACGAGACACATCGGACTCGCGTAGAAACATAGGTGAAACTAAGAAAATTGAGAATATTCTCTCATCACACTCGCACTACACTTAATGTCCCGGCAACCATTTGCTTTACATGCCCGAATGCATTAGATACTTAAAATGATAAATAAAAAAAATTAACATGTTGGATGAAGTAACTAAGAAAATTGAAAGTAAAATAAAGTTTGTCGAAACATAGGTGGAAGGGCTTTGCAGGATTTGTTAGCAGTGATGACCCAGAAATTTTTTTTTTCGGGATACGTTTTTTCAGTTTTCAAATTGATGTCTATATCTCAACTCAATGTTGTAGATTTTGGTTTGGATTGGGTCACGTCACACAAAACAAATTACAATCGTATTATAAGACATTTGACAATAATACGATTTCATTATAAAGTCAATTGAACCTTCTTTAAAACGTCTTTCCCAATGTAAAATGCAATTATTGTTTAAGGTATTTTTCTAAAAAAAAGTTAGAGATAATTAAGGAATGTCCATAGATTAATAAAATATATGTTAGGTGTTTAGTTAAATAAATGAGCTTAGAGATTTTATACAAAATAAATCTATTGGTGATTATTATAATATTACTTTTCTTAACTAAGTGAACAATTAGTTTAATTTTGTTAGTGGTTAAACATTCCAATAAAAATAGGGTTTAAGGATCGTGGAATTTTTTAAAAGGGTCGGTATTAAAAAAATACACGGAGTCAATAAAAAAACCATCAATACACAATACACATAGGAGGAAAAATCTGCGGGGTCGGTTGACCCCTCCCCACTCTTCTTAAGTCCGCCCATGTTTGTTAGTCCAATCAGTAACCAGTTGGTTCAAAGGGAGATGGTCAAAATTGGCATAATGAGATCGGGTCTATCTCGGTTTCCAATTCAATCGATTTGTTTGTTTGGTCTAGATTTAAAAACATTACATTGGAATTTGTAATCGACTTACATGCCCATACTGTGTCCTTTCTTGTGAAAATGACCAGAGCACCGAAGTGTCAAAGTGATATGCTTGATCTAATAAATCTGCTAAAATAATATATGTTTGTTACGTATGGAACACGAGGTAAGTACACAAACCAAAAACAATATAGAATTTTAACTTATTTCGACAAACATATTTGTAGATAGTTAATTATCACATGCCACTTGTGATCTGTGCACTATTCAACTAAGGATCGATCATGTAGGCAATGAGATTCTTTTTAGTCCATCTCTTTTCACTATTCAAATGAATATCATTGCAACACTTTTAATTCGTGTAATGTAACCCTAAACAAGTAACACTTGCTCTGCAACTTTAGTGACTATACACAATCAAATCTATAACTTAAGATAAAAGCAAATTAGAAAAACTTACAACCTACTCAAACACTTGTAGCTTTTGCATGGTGATTCGTTGATCTTTATAGTTTTGGCATTGGTAGTCATTACTAGGTTTAGTGATAGTCCTTAAGTGAAATTGTTTGTGGAATTTAGAGAGTGTCTTATAATAATAATAAAAACTCTTGGTTATAATAAATGATTAGACGTATAATGCATTTGCTGAAATTCATCAAACATGTTTGCTACATTGTGTTATTATGCTTTAGGCTTTAGTAACATCGTTTGATTTCAATATACGGGGTTGAGTTTTTTTAATGATTAGCTAAATAAGTTCAGTTTAGTGATATCAACTTGAAATTGGTAGTTAAAAAGATTTAAAACAACATAACGTAGTTGACAACCTTAAGATTGAACGTAACAGGTTGCGAGCAACACGTTTGTGCGAGGAAGAGGTTAACTCACCGTGATGATTGCGACTAATTGCCAGATGAGCGTTGTTTTTGATGTATTGTAATATATAAACCAACAACCTACACGGTTTTACTTTTTAACCTTTGATTTTTATTTATATTTTTGAATATCAATATAAAATATAAAATTTAATCAGACTTGGTGCGTTTCACACACGTGTTACGCGACTTTGTCACACCCCAACCTTGACGGCGGAAACGTCGAGGAGTGAGAGTTAAGATCGTTCACAGCCACATAACGTTATTATTAAATCCAAATATATTACTCATAAGTTTAAAAGGTACATTACAAGCATAAGTCTCAAATACGAACACAATATAAGAAATATAACAAGCACATTCATTAAGATAACTAGGTCCATTCCTAGGTGTGAACAACTTCAAAAAAAGGCGATCAAATTTGAGTATTTTCTGAAACATGTTAAAAATAAAAGGTCAACAATAATGTTGGTGAGATTTCCATAGTTTTCAATACATAAGTATATAAAAAATGATAATTCATGTTGTAAGTTAGAGAACAAAGTAAACCAGGGATGTAAGACAAAATGCACAATCAAACCTCGACAAAGTTTTACAAGTCTCAAACGTTTAAAAGTATATACGATTAGCTAAGTGTACTTGGATCAATCAAGCAGGCTTGTCTGGCCCATAGATCTATGACTTCGCTAGGCTAGCAATAGTTAATGATTGTACATATATTCGACATTACATGGTATCTGCAAAGTTCAACTAACCACAACATACAAGTGAAAAGCCATAAGTTTACAAGAATCAAACGTTTACAGGTGCAATGGTTATATAGTAACATGTTTCACCCCAAAGTGTGAAAATATGAAAAGGGGTATAGAAATACTCACATGATCAATAAGTATGGAATAACGATTAATAAGAAAATATAAATAGCAACGTTCCAACGTAGTTCTTCACAAGGTACCTAAGTATGCACATTTTTACAAGGTTTAAGTTTAATGGTATTAAGTTTAGCGAATTAACGAGGGCTAGGGGTTTTAAGTGGATTTGACCATTTTATAAGTATTTTTTTAAATATATTATTTATATGTCTAAATATAGAGAAGGTGAAATTACATCATTTATAATAATTAATAAAGTTTAGATATAATATTCGAGTAATTATTTGACATATTCATGATTTAAACAATATTAAATGAAAAGAAATGTTTAATCCAACAATAATTTATTAATTATTATTTAAAATTCATTTCTTTTAAGAAATAATTCATAAACAATCTTTGTTAATTGTTTTATTACAAAGATATTTATTTAATTTACTTAGAAAATTACAGAAATTATTTATGACCTTTAAAAATATTTGAAGTTTATAAAACTTATTTTTATATTAAATAACATTTTTCTATAATTGAATTAAGGCTAAAAAGCCTTTTATAAAAATATAAGAGGGTGCCCGGGTTCGAACCCGGACCTCTAAGTTGAAATGTGGTGAGTGAACCAGTGAACCAAGGCTCCCAGTCGCGGTATAACTCGGTTCTAAATTGTTTTAACCTAAATCAATAGAACACCCCCAAATCCAAGAACCCTAGATCCGTATTGATTCAAATTGAACTTTGATTCGATTGTTACAACTCGATTAACCTCAGGGCTTTCGATCCCTAAGCTTAATCGAGTACCAATATGTATCATACTCACCTGATTATGATCAAAATGATGAGTTTTAGCTCGAGTTTGCCTCGGTTCGTTTGCAAAGAAACTGGAGGTTTAAAGACGATGTTTAAGTGATGTTTTAGAAAAATTGAGGTTGTAGAGAGTTTAAAGGGGTCGAGGGAAACATTTGCCCTCTGTTATATAGTTCCAATTCGATGTAATTCGTACCCTTTAGTTTCAATCGGGACACGAATGTGAAGTGTTCAATTTGGTCTTCAATTCACATTTAAACTTGAAATTAAGATCATTAACGGGTATGAATTGATTAGTCGATCTTGTATACCTGATTAATTGAGTCTTTATTGATTCATTATTGTTGAACGGTTCACGGTTAATGGCACTCGATTACCCGTCTTGTTAGAGTTCGTAACTGTAGTTTAGACTTAATTAAAGATCATAATTGAGTTCGAAATGCATTTGCCATCGGTTGGTTGATTTGCTAAAAAAAAGGGTGGTTTCGGGTGGATTTGGTACCTCTCCGGCGCCGCGCTGGGGCTTCGTCGGCCGGCGACCGGAAATGCGGGAAAGGGAGTAGAATGGGGGGTGGGTTTTGTGAGTTTCACGTTTGGTCCCTGTGGTTTTAATAGTTAACATTTTATGTAAGAATTTTATAATTAAAGTTTCCAAGTTTGCAATTAGGACCCTTGAAACCTAATCAAACATTGAGTTTTACACCATTTAACTTTTTAACTTGTAAAACTTATTTTATTATTATTATTGTTGTTGTTGTTGTTATTTATTTATTATAATTTATCATTATTATATTAGTAACATTATCAATGTTTTAGTTGTTATTATTGTATATAATTTAATTATTTAGTTCATTAAGAAAACAATCACAAAAGCCCCCAAGTTCCATATATGACTACAATGACCCCTATAAAAATAAATGCAGTTAACATTTGGTTAACAAAATACAAGATGTTACAGACTTGTTAACGTAGCCCATCATTATCTGGACATAAACCCAAAATCACAACATTTTTTGAATGAACAATGACAAACCACAACGTATTATTTATGTATGGAACAGACATACACATAACATTATTAACCCAACCGTGTGTCTCACATGAACAACACATCATCATTGACTTTGGTACGAGCCATCAGCACAAGAACAAACAAAAGGCTGCGTGACAATATAAAAAACATAAAGCTACCCACTATGATAGCTTTAATTATGTCTTAGCGGGGTCATCACTACCTTAAGCATTAGAAAAAGTTAACATTGGAGTCAAGACTAACGATCAAAGCATCAAGACTAACGATCAAATCATCAAGACTAACGATCAGCCAAACCATACTCGTCGTCACATACTATTTCAGACCCAACACAAAAATGTTACGTTTTATAACCATCACTAGCAAAGCATCCAGTAGACCCTCGTAGGTAAATTTTGGTAATCATCGTAATGTGTTGTCATCCCTATAACCATCATCCAAAGCACTTAGCTTCTCAAATTCCAGTTAAGCTTTCCTTATTGCCATTATTGATTAAATACACACATGGCCTAGTATTGTAAGGGTGTGTAGTCATCAGAACAAATAGTCATGCTCATACCCATCGATAAAACGGTAGAAATAAACACGCACCTCAATAGACGCGTGGATTCACTAGATTCGCCTTCAAAAAATACAAAAAAGCCAACTTACCAACATCATATTTGTATGACGCAAAAACAGTTAGGATTTGCCTCTCAGGTGAGACTTACTCGCCATTATCAAATCAAACTGTAGCATCTCGTATTTTTTTCTTGTTAACTATTTAGTTAATGTCGTTTATTCTTGAAAGGACTATCGTTGTCATTAATGGAACTTGTGGTTTATTTATGTTTGATTATTTTTTTCTAGTTCTTTTAAAAGTTAATAACTTAAACTACTAAATTGAACATAATGACGTTACTAATAGATTATAATAATACAATAATGATAATAATAACTAAGAATAATAACAATAAGAATAATATTGTTATTAATAATATCAAATTATAAGAGTTATTATTTAAAATTTAATTTAAAACTTAAATTAAGAAAGTTAAGGGGTTGACTTGTCAATTTAATAAACTTTAAAAGGAAGTTTACTCATGAAATGATAGAATTTTAAAGTTGAGGGACCATTTGTGTATTTAATTGAAACTTCAACACCATCACCCTCTTTTTCCCGTTTTTCCGGCTGCAAATTCCGGCCATTTCCCCGTGAACTCCGGCAGCCCTAAAACCCATTAAAAACTTCGAATAATGAACTAAAACCGTTTCCAATCGATTCGTTAGCATGATTCGAAACCTATGGCGTGCAATAATCGAGTTAAAGCGACGGTTACAAGCATGAGGCATCCGATTAAACCTTGTTTTCAACCTTCAAACCGTTTGTACATTAAAGGTCGATAATAATCAAATTAATTAAACCCAAGCAATCAATTAACCGTTTCTAATCGTTTCCTAAGATCAATTTCAGTCTAAACACCTGAAATCATCACACATGATTACCATCTTTCGTCGCGACCAGAAACCTATTCAGAGTTCCATTCCGAGCTTTCTAAACTACAATTGATAGAGGGCTTTTTATTATCGAGATTGCTGGAAGCTTTCTGCAAAGCGAATTTGAGTATCAACACCATTTGCTATCTGAATCATTCACGACCTGGTCGCGGTTTACTCTTCGGGTGTTCATCATAAATCCGTCTCTAATTCGCGTATTTAAACACTTGTAAATGCTCGAAATCTCATGAAGAACCAAAGCCCCATGGTTACTTCTGCAATTGTTATCGGTTTAATGGTCAATTCGAATCAAAAGCAAACTAGGGTTCTAAGGAAATTAGGGATTTCTGTGTTTATTGTATTTAGCTTATTAAAACAGAGTTTTAAACGCGGCTGGATGCCTTGGTTCACTGGTTCCCCACTCACATTCCGAATTAGAGGTCCCGGGTTCGAACCCGGCGACCTCCAATTCAATTGTTTTTGGCTTTTCAGCCTTTAAAAAATATATAAAATTTTCTAAAAATTATAAAAAGAGTTTTGTAAACTTTGGTTATTTTTTTTAAGCTATCCTATTATTTTCTACAAATTTATCACTTTAAACACCTTAACAATTTTTTTAACAAGTTTATTTTTATAAAAATAGACTTTATATAATATTGACAAATCATGTAATTATTATTTAAATACTATACAATTATGGATTAGATATGAAAATTATAAAATTTATATATTTTATAATTAACCTTCACAAATTGTTATAAAGGATTTAAATTCCTTAAAAATTGAGACATGGCATTTTTCTCTTGGTCTAAGCATATATATGATCTCTCTAACCAACGTCATTTAAAACTCTCAAAATACCAATTTGAAACCCTAGTCTCATTTAACCATTAACTATATTAATTGTAACCTTGTAAATATATACTTGTTTTAGGTGCGTTGTGAAGGTCTACGTTGAACGTTGTTTGTTATTATTCATATTAATCATCAATATATATTATTTGATCATGTGAGTATTTCCATATCATTTTTTGTTTATTTTTCACACTTTGGGGTGAAACATGTTATCCTATTATCATTACACTTGTATACATTTTTGAGATTTGTAAACGTTATGGCAATTCCTCATGTATGTTGTGGTTAGATGGACTTTTTGTGATTACCATGTTATGGCACTATATGTACAATCATTAACTATTGCTAGCCCAGTGAAGTCATAGATCTATGGGCAAGACAAGCCTGCTTTGGTTGATCCAAGTACACTTAGTTGATCGTATATACTTTTAAACGTTTGAGACTTGTAAAATTTTGTCGAGGTTTGATTGTTGCATTGTTCATAACATCCCTAATCACTTTATTCACTAACTTATGACTTGAATTGTCATCTTTTATATATGCTGTGTATTTAAAACTATGGAATGCTCACCAACATTATTGTTGACCTCTTTATTTTTAACATGTTTCAGGAAGTGCCCAAGTTTGATTATCTACACATTGAAGCTTGCACATCTAGGAATGGACCTAGATTAATAAATAAAATAGGATGAATTGTTACATTTTATGTTATGTTTTTATATCCTTTGAGACTTATATTTGTAATGTGACAAATGAAATTTATGTGTAAAATATATTTGGATTATTAATAGCGTTATGTGGCTATGAACGATCTTAACTCTCACTCATCAACGTTTCCGCCGTCAAGGTTGGGGTGTGACAGATTGGTATCAGAGCCCATAACTATAGGGATCTAGGTTATTAGAAATGGTGACCTAGGCTATAGTATGCATGAACCTTATAGAATTATATTTCTATCTTGTAAATTATATACTTTTCATGCTACATAATGCTATGCCTCTTATGTGCAATTTGATGCCTTAGCATAGGATTACCTAAACATTGTTATTTGTCTCCCTAAACTTAACTTTGACTCTTTGATTCCCCCGAACATGAACTCTCTTAATCTTATTCTCGTCGACACGTGGAATCTTATGCTTATGTTATGACTTGAATCTTTAGACGTTATGTCTAATCTATATAAATCTCATCAAGGTTTTGACTCTATGAACCTAAGAAATACTGTGTGACACATAGACACCTGTATCCTGGTTTTCCTGGCAAAAGGCCCTCGGGCTAAGGCAAGCATATCGCATAAATCCTAGGGGACTAGTTATGCTTACCTGGGGATTTCTGGGATGAGTGATAAACTATGGTCAACATACACAAGTTTCTAAGGTAAATGGGTCAATTCACCTTGACGTGTCAACGTTTTCAAATGGTAATGCGTTACCAAATGGAAACATCCCGTGTACCTTAAAACCCTTAGCTTATCTTTGTTAAACTACTATCCTCTGTATCCCCGCTCCTGTAACTAACTCATTTTTATATATTCAGCATGTCTCGTCACCATGGAAAGCGTGGAAGTTCCGACCGTAAGCTGGCTGCCATGATTGCACGACAAATGACTGCCGTTCTCCCGACAATGGTGGCTGAACTCAATAGCACACTAATGGCTAATAGTAACAACAACAACATCAATGGGAACAATAGTGGTGCTAATGGAGATAATAGCAACAATCAAAATGAGAACAATCAACAAGGGAACAACCGTACTTGCACCTTCAAACACTTTAACTTGTGCAAACCCACTAGCTTTAGTGGAAAAGAAGGAGCCACTGGACTTCTCGAGTGGTTTGAAAGCATGGAGAATACGTTCATTGTTAGCGAGTGTCCCAACGAGTTCAAGGTTCGCTATGCCACAAGTGTTCTTCAACAACGAGCACTCACATGGTGGAATAGTGAGAAGAGAAACCGTGGTACTGAGGCTGCTTTGGCCTTGTCCTGGGAGGAGTTCAAGGAGGTTATGATTCAAAAGTTTTGTCCAAGGAGCGAGTTATAAAAGCTGGAGGAGGAATTCTGGAATCTCAAACAAGATGGTGGGAATCATTGGCTTATTCCACCCGACATCATGAGTTGAGTATGCTTCTACCTCACATGGTGGACACCGTGCCCCGTAACATTGAAAAATTTATCAAGGGGGTGCCACCTCAAATTCAAGATGCTGTGGTGGGTAGTAGGCCCACAACCTTGGAGGAGGCGATTACTATCACTGCACAGCTCACTGAGAATCATATAAGAGCTGGCACGATATCGGCAAATGGCTCCAAGGCTATAGCGAAGGTGACACCTGAGGCAACAAAGGAGGTAAAGGCCGAGTCATCTTCTCAAAACAGGAAGCATAAGTTCACCCCGACACGCAACTACGCTGTGACCGCCTCTAATGCTCCCCAAAAACAAATGGTGGTTGCGAATCAAGCTCCCATGGCTAAAGTTTATGTTGGTCCACATCCTATGTGTAACACGTGCAAGTACTATCATTCAAGCAACGTGCCATGCCGAGTCTGCTCGCTGTGTGGAAAGTATGGTCATTTGGTGGCTACTTGTCTTCGTGCACCAAATAACACTGCCATGCTTACCAACCGAACCTGCTACAACTGTGGCGAGGCTGGCCATATTCGCCCTCAATGTCCTCGCAATACGGGAACTGTGCCACCGGCTCGTGGAAGGGCTTTCAACATCAATGCCAACCAAGCGCAAGCCAACAACGACATGGTGAATGGTACGCCGTTAAATTTCTTCTAGTCCTTTTCTTGTTTTGCAAAAAAAAATTTCCTATCTATGTTCATCATATCAATAATAGGTTGTTACCAAACAGGTATGTATCTTGTAAATAATCATTATGCATCTGTGTTGTTTGATTCGGGTGCCGATAGGAGTTTCGTGTCTTTGGAATTTGAACCTATACTTTCTAAACCGCGTGCAAAACTGGAGAGATCTTTCACGGTCGAGGTTGCCGACGGAAAATCTATTGTCGTTGATGTCGTGATACGCGACTGCACCTTGAGCCTTAACGAACACGAGTTCTCCGTCGACCTTATTCCTATGCAATTGGGAAGCTTTGATGTTATCATTGGCATGGATTGGTTAGCCAAGCACCGTGCGGAAATTCTATGTTTCGAGAAGTGTATCCGAATTCCGTTACCGACTGGAGATACTTTGAAGGTCTTTGGGGAGAAATCATCCCAAAGACTCAAACTCATGTCTTGTATCAAGGCCCGCAAGTGCTTAAGTAAAAACTACATGGCTTTCATGGCATATGTAGTTAATACGAAAGCCAAGGGTAAGGAGTTGAAAGATATTCCTGTTGTGCGAGACTTTCCCGAGGTTTTTCCCGAGGATCTTAAAGGATTACCTCCCGTGCGAGAAGTTGAGTTCAAGATTGACTTAATCCCTGGCGCAAACCCTGTGGCTAAATCACCGTATCGTCTTGCACCGTCTGAAATGCAAGAATTAGCTAGTCAGTTGCAAGAGTTGACCGATAAGGGTTTCATTCGCCCTAGCTCATCACCGTGGGGTGCACCTGTACTGTTTGTGAAGAAGAAGGATGGTTCATTTCGTATGTGCATCGAATACCGGGAACTCAACAAGCTTACTATCAAAAACCGATACCCTCTTCCTCGAATCGATGATCTCTTCGACCAACTTCAAGGGGCAACTCAATTCTCAAAGATCGATCTACGCTCTGGGTATCATCAACTACGTGTTCACAATGATGACATTCCAAAGACCGCTTTTCGTACTCGATATGGGCACTACGAGTTCATGGTTATGCCTTTTGGTTTGACCAACGCACCTGCCGTGTTCATGGATCTCATGAATCGAGTATGTAAACCGTATTTGGATAAATTGTAATCGTGTTCATTGATGACATTCTTATCTATTCTAAGACGAAAGTCGATCACGAGACACACTTGCGACAAGTTCTTGAACTTTTGAAAAAGGAGCAATTGTACGCTAAGCTTTCCAAGTGTGAATTTTGGTTAGAAGAAGTTCAATTCTTAGGACATGTGGTGAATAGCCAAGGTATTCACGTTGATCCTACTAAGATTGAAGCGGTGAAGAATTGTGCATTCCCACAACCCCAACCGAGGTTCGTTCTTTTCTGGGTTTAGCGGATATTACCGTAGGTTCATAGCAAATTTCTCGAAAATTGCTAAACCATTAACGGCGCTAACCCAAAAGAATCGACTCTTTGAATGGGGACCCGAGCAAGAGGAGGCTTTCGAGACATTAAAACGCAAGTTGTGCAACGCTCCCATTCTCACACTTCCCGATGGAAACGATGACTTCACTGTATACTGCGATGCTTCAAATCAAGGTCTTGTTGTGTGCTCATGCAACGAGGCAGAGTTATAGCATACGCGTCGAGGCAATTGAAGGTTCATGAAGTGAACTACACAACTCACGATCTCGAACTTGGTGCTGTGGTTTTCGCATTGAAGATTTGGCGACACTATTTATATGGGACGCAATGTATAGTCTACACCGATCATAAGAGTCTCCAACACGTGTTTAACCAAAAGGATCTCAACATGAGACAAAGACGATGGATTGAGTTAATTAGCGACTACGACTGCGATATTCGCTACCATCCTGGAAAGGCGAATGTTGTAGCCGACGCGCTAAGTCGCAAGGTTCACAATAAGACTGTCTCGCTTCAAGAAATTCGAGATCGAAGACAATGGTTTGATACGCTAGGAGAATTTGATACCGAGATTCATGTGGATGTCAACGAGGATACTATCATGCTTCAAAACATAAGGATCGATAGTGACCTCGAGTTGTGCATCCGCGAGGCTCAACAAGTGGCACTTACTGACGAAGGGAAGGATGAAGATTTGATGCCTAATGTTCGGTCATAACTGGAAACAAAACCGAATGGCATGTGGTATTTCTTGAATCGACTTTGGATCCCGAATAGAGACAACCTTCGACACTTCATTATGAACGAAGCTCATCAAACCCGATATTCCATTCATCCTGGTTCCGATAAGATGTACATGGACTTGCGTGGTCAATATTGGTGGCCTGGAATGAAGAAAGATATCGCGTCTTATGTTTCTAAGTGTCTCACGTGTGTAAGGGTCAAAGCCGAGCATCAACGACCAAGTGGGTTACTTGAGCAACCTGAAATTCCTATGTGGAAATGGGAACATATATCCATGGATTTCATAACTAAGTTACATCGTACACCTCGTGGTCATGATAGTATTTGGGTTATCGTTGACCGTTTGACCAAGTCAGCACATTTCATACCCATACGAGATACGTACAAGGTTTCAAGGCTAGCTCGAATCTATGTTGATGAAATTGTGAGTCGTCATGGCGTGCCCTTACACATCATTTCCGATCGAGATGCTCGTTTCACTTCGCACTTCTGGTCTTCGATGCAAGAGCTTTTGGGAACTCAATTGGATTTAAGTACGGCTTACCATCCTCAAACCGATGGTCAAACCAACGAACAATCCAAACCCTCGAGGATTTGCTACGTCTTTGTGTCCTTGATTTTGGTGGTGATTGGGATACGCATTTACCGCTCGCGGAATTTTCGTATAACAATAGTTATCACTCAAGTATCAAGATGGCACCATTCGAGGCTTTGTATGGTCATAAAAATAAGATGGTGGTGCCCGGGTTCGAACCCGGGACCTCATGTGTGTGGGGCAAGCATCTTAACCAGTGAACCAGGGCCTTGGCCGTGCAAGATTTCAGTTTCGAAATGCTATAAACACAACCACCCAGAAAACCCCCAATCCTAAGAACCCTAGAATGTTCTTGGATTAAATTGAACCCCGATTCGATCCTGGTAACGAATAATTTCATGGGGCTTTTGTTCCTCATGTTAAGACGAATGTATCCATGCGTTTAATTACCTAGATTCGAGCAATTTCGATAGAGATGAGCACAAGATCAGTTCGCAATTGACTTTGGTCCAACCATGAGCAATTGCAGATGATAATCAAATTAAATTCGTTCGTAGTTTCAGAGGGTTGTGTTCTTCGAAAACCCTCAATCAATTGCGTTTCTAAGTGTGCAAAAGGTGGGGTTCGACTCAGTTGCAGACCGCGATGGAGATGGAACTTCTTCGGGATGTTTGATTATGGTTCAGGTGAAATTATGTTGTATAGAAGTTTAGTTACAGTTGAACGATCATGTAGGTGTGATTAATTGGATTATTATTGTGTGTTAATACCTGAACGACTATGTGATTAAGATCATCGGTTATGTGATGGTTTAAGGTGTAATCGGTGCTTTAATCACAGTTATTACATGCATACCTGTTCGAAATGAGTACACGAACGGATTGGAAACGGTTTAGAGATTAAATTGATTGAAAAATTGGGAGTTTTGGGGGTGACCGGACGACCGGAATCTGGTCGAAAGTGGCCGCCGGAATCACGGGGACCGAGAGAGAGAAAGGTTTCGGGTTTTGACATTGTACAACTTTAGTCCCTGTGGTTAAACCTTTGTTTTTTATGCTAAAACATTTATTTTAAAGTTTCAAGATTAACAAATTAACCCCTTAACTTTTAAGTTTCAAACTTTTTTTTTAATTTATAATTTTTATAAATTATTATTATCATGATTATTATTATTATTACTCTTATGATTATTATTGATATTATTAATAGCATTATTATAATTATTATCTTGATTATTATTATTATGATTATTAGTGTTATTGTAATATAATAGTTATATTATTAAAACTTTTTATTAAAATTTAATGACGATCCAACAAGTAAACGTAAATAGCCCGCAAATTTCATAAAAGGCACAACTAGTCCTTATAATAATTTAACAAAGTTAACTTCTGAAATTAACGAAAATACATGATGTTACAGCGATGAAGATGATGCTTAAATTCGTTGTTTGTGTTTGATTCAGGTGAAATTGAAGGGTGTAATCGATTGGAGATAGATAGATGATTGTTTGTATTCAGTTAATTCGATTATTATTGTGTTTTAAATGCTCAAACGGCTTGGACTTGATGGCCGACGGTTACTCGAGCTCAAACGCTCTAATACCCGTCGTTAAACCCAATTAAATGATGATTGATGGTTCAACTCATCTTCACGAATGGCTAGGGAAGGTTTTGGTTAACAAATTTTAATGTTTCATGGACGTTTGGTTCCCCATCGGACTTCGGCCGGTGGGTAGCCGGAGTTGGCCGGATATGCGGGAGAGAAGGAAAGGAGTTGGAGTTAATTTCCAATAGTTACACAAATGGTCCCTATAGTTTATTTTGTATCATTTTATGCTTTAAACTCGTAGTTAAAGTTTCAAAATTAACAAAACTTCCCCCTTGACTTAGATAAACTTAAAGTTTTAATCATTATTCTTTATTAAAAACTTTTATAAGTTATTAATTATTTTTTTTATACTACTAGTATTTTAGTTATTATTATTATTAGTTAGCATTACTAGTATTATTATCATTTTTATACCTTATTATTATTGTTACCATTATTAGTATTATCATAATTATTTTTATTGCAAATTTAATATTTTAATTATTAGCTTTCATACATTACATTTTAATAACAACTAGGAAAATAAGTTTAATTCCCCTATAAATTTCAAGTTTGACAACAATGGCCCTTGAAAGAATAAACGAAATTAGCTTTTAATTAACAAACAAAAAACAAAAAAAAATATACGAGATGTTACATATGTAGCTTAATTCAAGAAAATGATTAGAATCAACATGGCGGTGGGTATTTGATGAAAGTTTGGTTTCTTACTTTAGTTGATTTTATGTGCTGCTTTTGTGTGGTTTGTGACTAACTCATCATTTATTGGAATATGTAAAGGTCTTAAAACTTTGTTTAATGTCTTCTCTTTTATCTAGGTTTCCATTTACCATGTTGTTGTTGCAAAGAGTTATAAGATCGTATGAAAGCTTCCAGAAGTTATGAGTGTAGCGTGTGTGTTTAGGTTAGTCATGCTTATTTACCTACCATCAAGTGAGGCATGTCTAGCGTTCAAACAGTACTTAACTCTTGGTTAGGATGTATGATTACGTGAGACAATTGTGCATGTGGGTATCATTATGTTTCTTCTGCCTTGGTCACAAGTATAAAATCCAAAAAACATTAAGGTCGCTTGACATGTTTTGTACCTTTTTCTATCTATTACAGATAGTTTAGAACTAGATTTTCTGTAAGTTTTAAGTCATCTTGCTATGTTGAATGCGTTATTATGTACTTACAACCTTCTAACATCAAACTATATTTTGATTGATGCATTTGTTTATGATCATAAACATATTTACAATAGTTACAAGTATATTTGAGATTATAGAAATTGACTTGAGTACGATTCTAAAACATACTCTTTTTTCAGGGGTTGTCAAGATCCAAAATTGATGTTCCAGTAGGGCGGGTTAACCGAGACAAACTTGCAAGATTTGTAAGTGTGATCTTTATCATTAAAATGAACTACTCTTAGTGTTTTTTAGGTTTTATGACTTTGATAAAGTACTTTTTATTTTACACCAAATCTATTTCATATTTGACTTTTTTTTTGTATTTTCAAAAAGTTAATTGCTTTTTGTTTATTAATGAGTATTACATTTGCTTTTTGCAGATCTACATCCAAAATACCACAAGACTCAAGTTAGGCATCCAAAATACCACAAGAATCAAGTTAGGCATCCAAACAGAATAGTTCAGGGAATTGCATAATGAGGGATGCCACACAAGCTGTCCTAACATGAAATACGCCCCACTCGCTACAACGTGCGGGCATTCTCACTAATATATATATATATAATTGATAATAGTAAAATCCATATATAGATAAAAAGATAAAGTTTATGACAGGAATGTAAATACAACAAATCTCTAAACCAGAAAGACGGATGTGAAGATAGAGTCTATGAATGCTCTTATCTTATCAAATATACATTTATAATTTGTGTCAGTAGTATTTTTCATATACTTTGGCTAGCTTTTCCATTAATAATTATGTTAAAAGCAAGAAACCAGGGCATAGCGACATACCTTAATTTAATCTCAAATTTGATATTTCAATAGTAAAGAAGGTAAAAAAAATCGGTTTAAGTTTACACTTACGCCGTGAGGTATCAGATAAAGTTTGCTTTGATGGAGTAAGGGTCCTGGCAATAGAGTACCCAAGACAAGTGCAAACGTTGTATTAATATCATGAAATAAAGATGATACTCGTATATAGATCATACAATTAGAAGAATTCTTCTTTTCATTTTTAAAGAAAGTTATAGAAAATATACCGATAAAAAAACAAGTATCATAATATTTGATAGAATATTAAAAAACATAAGAATCACTAAAAAAAGTAGCTAACACCAAAGGTGGTTAAAAAACAAAACATGTAAGCGAAAATCTACGACTAAAAATAACTAAATGCAATATAACTGATATATGAAAACCCGACAAATAAAAAATAAACAAACGATTCCCTGAAAACCCATAACCGTTATCATCGATCATAACTTGAAGATGTACAAGTTAACAAACCTTCAAACCCTGTCCAGACTACTTACAATACTCATCCATGGTCGTCTGGTCTACCGACTATTGTTTCTACTATCCTTTAACTACGAGAGCTCCCACACTCACTACAAGTGCCATCATCCGATCATAGGGGCGTTCAAACAATCCAATATCCAAAACTATCCGAAATCCGTTTCGTATCCGAATCCGAATAAATCGATCCGAATCCTTATTCGGATATTCGGATCGGTCTCATCCGAATCCGAATTCCTTATTCAGATTTCAGATATTACAATTTTTTTCTTCAGGTTATTCGGATATCCGAATAATTCGAATAAGACTTCAACTATATTTCTAGCCTAGAACTCATTACTCAACTATCTATTATGTTTTAAACTCAATACATATGAATATTTACACATTTTAGTCGTAATCTCAAATAGTTATGCAATAATCGACCATATAAATTAGATATTCTAATCTTCGTGTTTCATACAATTACCTATTATATTTTTATTTTGAATTTGCGTGGATTCATTTTTTAGTTTTATATTTTTATTGTGATTTTCAGCTTATAAAAAATTTAAAATAAAAAAATTAGCAAAAAAAGAAAAACAAAAAATAAAAAAATAAAAAAATTGTTTTTTGGTTTATTTGGATTATTCGGATAAATTCGGATTATTCGGATATTATCCGAATCCGATCCGAATTGAATTCGGATAGATTCGGATCGGATAGAAAATTCCTTGTTCGGATCGGATCGGATTTCAAATAGAGTCTTAAAATTTTCATATCCGAATAATCCAATCCGAATAATTCGTTATACGATACAATGAACACCCCTATCCAACCCTCCAAACATTCTTAAAACATTTAAATATATTTTCCGCTAAACACCCGACACGCGTGTGCGCACACACAAATCATAACTCATGTATTAAAACAATACAAAAGTGACCCTTGCTAACACCCCTTTAGCCTCGCCCGCCACCAAGACTTGCTCCACAAACCAACCCAACACACGAACTCATCGCTTCACTTTTGCCATTCGGAACAACGTAGAATCAACGTCTCAATCTTCAGGTTAGAACAAATCAAATCAATTTCACCCTCATTCTTGAAGGCACCCAGATCCATTAACCCCTTAATAAGATAGTTTCGTATCTGAGTCGGGTCTGTTGAAGTTCGCTCGATGCATAGATACGTGAATTGAAGGTTGTTTTCAAGTTGATTCTTATGGGTAATTGCTAGAATTGCTAATTATTCGTTATTGTTTGTTAAAGACTCAATTCATCCCAAGAAAGATACGGTTTTTAATTTTGAACCTTTGAACATTGTAATAGAGTGTTTATGGTTTGTTTAGCTTGACAATGTGTCATTATGCTTCAATTGAAAATTTTACATATTGTAATTTGCAATTGAAATGGTTCTTGTAAGGATTTGAAGTGATAAATGAGCTCGATTGACCCCCAAAAGTCATGTTTGGACTTCTCTTGTTTATTTGGATTGAATGGGTGTCTATAGGAATTTGTTGTTTGATGTATGCATTTGAT
The DNA here is from genome assembly GCA_025506515.1 of Flaveria trinervia. Classification (NCBI taxonomy): domain Eukaryota; kingdom Viridiplantae; phylum Streptophyta; class Magnoliopsida; order Asterales; family Asteraceae; genus Flaveria; species Flaveria trinervia. Next base: position 83,424,724 of record CM046455.1, on the reverse strand, counting down.
AAAACTCACTCTTATTGGTTCTGTTTGCATGTGCTTTAACTATAACCATAATGTAGTGTGACTGTGAAGTGGACAATGGAAAATTTTGCATCTTTCTTGATTCTAATCAAACTAGCAAACGCTGCCACCATGATAATTCTTTATGAACTGTGAAATGTTTACTGATTCTAGCATCAGGTGTTGTTTAGATTTGTGTTTTGGAACAAATTATCTGTTTATCCATACTTCGATTTACGGCCATCAGCTTCTAATACTCAGATAAACAGGTTTGGCTTTTGTTTTTTTAAAGGATCAAATAATTAGTTTCATACTGACTAGCCACCAAAAAGTGATTATCAAAGAATAAACTTTAGTTACTGTTTACTTTTTTGTTAACATGATTTGGGAATCTTTTGCTAACACTTGACAGTTATCTCTCCTTCTGTCATCAAATTGTCGTTTCAAAAGCGAGAGGTGCTTCAAGACGTTTCGGTCCTAATAGCTGAATTGAGAGGCAAGAGCTTCACTTACGCGAGCCATTGCTCTACGTGTAACCCAATAAGCTTTACGTATTGCCAAAAGCTGCATCTCTCTAATCTTTTTTACATTTCAGCCATCTTCATCAAGTAAACCATTCATAATCTCTTCGTCCTTTTGATCCTTATTACATATCAATAACTTCCATACCCTAAGACCAAGTTTGACCTACATGTGCATGAAGCGATGCCTCAAGGCCCTGGGGTGCCTTGTGATTTTTAAAATCAAGTTTGGCTAGGTTTCATCTATTTGTTTCTTATATAATCACTAGATTTTTAATTTTTCATACACTAAAAATATCCTTTTATCTAATTATTACAACTTTAGACTACACATATTAACATTACTTTCTACAGTCTATTTTATTGTAGTTGATTGTTTGGTTCTTCCTATTTAAGATCACACAATCACTCTCAATATACAAATTCAAACACCAACTATACTTAATGTAGTAATCATCATTTTTATTTCTTAGTTTTGGTTTTTTGATGGCGACATACTATAGAATTTTGGATGTTTGATGATTGCTTTTACATCACTTGGCCTTCAACAAGTTACTTTTGATGTATCTTGACTTAACTTGGAACCCAATTATTTAGTCTATGTATACCTTGTATACCAAATTAACTTTTAATATATATGTTTTTGTTTTCCTCCACTATCTAGGAAGGAGTCTAAGTCTATAAGCATACTGGGCCACTCATCGCTGTTGTTGGTTCTACACAAAGTGTGACACTATAATGAATTTAACGAGACTAAAGTACAAGAACAAAAGATGGGACCTTATGTTTCAACCATACATGCATTTAGTTGGCTTGAGTTGTATTGAAAGATCCTGTTGCCGATCCTTCAACCATTGCATTGGCGAAACTAATCATATTTCTGGGAATAATGTTTATCGAAGGCATCTATCAAAATTTACTAAATTTTCCGGCTCTAACTCCACAAGATTGTTTGTGGGATCATATGCAAATTCTTATGGTTCTTTTAGATTTTTTAGCTCAGAGGGTGATGGAAGAAACACGAGTGAAGAGAAACATGTGCCCTTAATAGACGTGCCCAAAACTGATAAGTGTATTATTAGTAGTGAAAATATGGAGGATATGACTCACCATGATGCACATGCTTATTTAGGAGATCAAGATCAAAAGGAATGGCTTATTAGTGAGAAATTGGCTATTGAAAGTAAAAGAAAAGAATCACCGTTTCTAACCAAACGCCAAAGATTCAAAAAAGAGTTTATAAGGAAGATTATTCCATGGGAGAAACAAACTGTTTCATGGGAAACATTTCCTTACTACGTGCAGTAAGTACTAAGCCTTTTGTGTTATTGTTTTACTTCTTGTTGAGTGTTTTGCTTTTTTTAGTGCTAATTATCTTACTACAGTGAACCTTCCAAGAACCTTCTAGTGGAATGTGCTGCTTCTCATTTGAAAAACAAGAAGTTTACTACTACATATGGTTCACGTTTAGATTCTTCAAGTGGGAGAATATTGCTTCAGAGTGCACCAGGTATAAGCCATTCAATTCATTTACCTTAAAATGGAGGTATTCGGGTTATATTTTATTTCAAATGGTTCAGCTTGGTATAATATCAAAGTTCAGCTAAAAATGGAACGGGTACCCAACGGGTGGAAAGTCACCCAAAGAGTACTTAAATGCTTACAACCTCTAACGGTTTTATTCAAAGAAAATTTAATTAATAATAGTAGTATAGTTTTATCCTCATATTGCATACATTACCTGTTTATATAATTCTACAACATGAACAAAAAAGTGCTAACAGGTCAATCAACTGGACCTGACCTCATAAAAGCACCTATTTTAATCCTAACCTGCTTGACATGTCCATTTTCCCTCTATAACAATCCTTCCAGCAGTATTGTAGTTAAATGATTGATGATTCTGGCAATGTAGGCACTGAGCTTTATCGGGAGAGAATTATTAGAGCACTTGCACGGGATTTACAAGTTCCCTTGTTGATTCTTGACAGTAGTGTCCTAGCTCCTTATGTAAGTTAATTTTTAGTTTGTCTTTTAGCTGTTCCTTCAACCAAACAATGTCTATGCACATGGTTATCGAAGTCTATATGTTAGTGCTTAATTTTTGCAGGATTTTGGTGAAGATAACTCAGAAAACGAGTCAGATGAAGAACATGGAGAATTAGGTGAAGAAATTACTTCTGAATCAGAAATTGATGATGATGCAAGCAACGAGGAAGAGTGGACTAACAGTGGGGACTCAAGATCAGATGATGAAGATGTTGAGGCTAGGGCTGTTGAAGCCCTAAAGAAGCTTGTTCCCGGAAACCTTGAAGATATTGCAAAGGTATATATAGTAGATGGCAATTTCGAATTAATGATTATGATTTGGTTAATTTGGGCTGTCTTTATATTTCAAACATGTTAAATAAAAAATACTGGCTTAAAGGGAACCGATCAAAGGGGTTGAAAGGGTGGAAATTCATTTAAAGTCTATTTTCATGCATACATTTTTGTAAAAAATAAACAAATAGAGATACCCTGTAAAATCCTACTCATAGCACAAAGCTATTGGTAGACTCTGGGGACGGTGAGATGAGGGAAGACCTTTCCTCTATACTATTCATAGAGAGGCCACTCATAGTGAGATCTCCGGCACACACATACATCTTTTTAATTGTTTGATTCAAAGATTTAGATTGTTATGTAATCATAACATTAATTAATAGGTAATGATTGCATGGGAAACCTAAATAAATTTTTGAAATTTGAAAATTTGAATATATAATATATTTGAGTTATCGTATAATCTTGCTTTAAAGGTTTACTTTCAACTTTCTAGGTTGCCAAATTTCAAAAAAACTGTTTCATGAAACAGTCATTGTTGTAGTATTGGTTTCCAAATATTGGTTTACTTGGAATTGTAAATTAAAAGTTAATTGGAGGTTATGATTTCCATGTTACATATCACAGATGAGTGGTTATGTAGATGTGATTGGAGGAATTAGGAGCTTGTTAGTTGTGTGTTTTTAACGTTTTTTTTCTTTCAATTTTACTTCATTTTACAACAGAACATTGCTGTTGTTGGGGAGATTTCCTCTGAGTCTTCAAAGCAGGAGGAGGCCGAGTCTTCTGAGGAAGCAGAGGAGCCATTAAAGAAAGGTAGACTTTTACTACCAAAATTTTTTTATTCAATAATTTTATCTATTGTACCTTCTTGTGCATGATCGCTAAAATCCAGCCATCCATTCAAATGGAGTTCTGTAAATTTCTTATTGATTAGAAGCTTGTCTTTTTTTCTTAAGATGTGACGACTAATTATTTTGTGTACTTTAATAAGGGGACCGTGTCAAGTATGTTGGGCCTTCTGTTCGTGTGGAAGAAGATAGCAGGTTATTGCCTTCCTCTGTTATCTCTCATTAGCAGTTTCCATGCCTAATAATTGCTGTAATTACTTTATTGACTACTGTATGCTGTGTAAACTTATTAGGAATATGGTTACAAAAATAATGCTTTTACTTTGACCAATATATAACAACTTGAGTATGGCCTTTAGCCCTTTAATTCTTTTGTGACCTTTTTATGTGGGGACTGGTTCTTTTTTATTGTGAGCACATATGTGACTTATAGGCTCTTGATTGTGTTCTCCATACGTCTAGGAGGTTGATCCAAGAAGACTATTTTTGTCCATTTCTACTTTGTTTTAGTAAGCAGTTAATTCTGTTAATCATGATTACCAAAGCAATATTATTACAGTAAATCCTAATATTCAAATTTAGGAGTATGTAGGCATGAAAAATAGATTTCGGATGCCTTTCATTCTGCTTGCTCCATTCTCCTTTGAACAAATTCTTTTGTTTTGACCCATTTGGGATAAACACATTCCATTCATAAGTAAATGGGTTGAAATTGCAAGTGCTATCGATGTGCATATGTTGAAAAGCCCTTGACCTTAAGAATCCACATGAGGAACGACTTTAGACTCACATGATTATTTACATATCCAATGCATCACAGGATTAAATTGGGGTCGATAGCAACATCTGATGGGACAAGAAATGCATATACCTTTATCACACGCAGGTGGGTTGGTAAGTCATACTCATATGTATGAAAAACAACTATTGTTGCCATGTTTTCACGTATTCAATTTTAAAAATAATTTGTTTTGTAACATTGTTTTGCGCTAAAATGAGTCTTTAGGTCTCATTTGTTTGGTGCATTGTATCTCATTTTTTCATTAATGGTACATATGGTGTGAGGATAAAGGCATGTTATCACTTCTAGGAAATTATGTATAAATTTCAAGGGAAGAACAAATGTCACAACAATAATTGAATGATAATATGAATACCTTCTAAAAGGAAAGGCACCAAAGCACAAGACTAGGAAAGTAACAACATAATTACCTACGAAAACCGGAGGACACATGATTTAAAAAACAATTATCACAAATTAGAGTTTAGATAACATAGTTTTGTTTTCTTTTAGACAAGGAAATGGAAGTGTAGTGTAAATCTTATTCTGCATTCTCGAATTTAAAATTGTTGTTAGTTTTATAACAGTAACATTACTATGTAAAATATGTTATAACTTAGGAAGGGTGGTTCGATCATTGAAAACCAATTATAGAGTTTTGGATTTTTTTCTGTTCAAATCTTTCCCTAATTAGGAGGAAACTTTTTGGAGAGAAAATCACCCAAAAATATCCCTTCAATTTCTTTTTTCTCTTTAGAATCTTGATATCACATTTTTTTAAAACTATTTTCTCCACGTCCTTCCAAATTACTCATTTACTCTTTAAAATATATGTGAGAAAAATTATTATTAAAAAAATTAGAAAATTTGAGGGCGAGTTGCGGAGGAATGCACAATGTTTAGTAGAGTGAACACACTTCTTTCTAATATAGTCACAACTCACAAGGACAACAAGAAATTAGAGAGAAGGATGTTAGTGTAGGGTAAGAGTATGATGAAAGAAATGGTGGCATGAACATAGTCTTATGCAATGAAAAAAATCCATATACTTGAAGGAACTGTTCAAGCAAGGATAACCAAATGTTTGCTTATGGGTTAAAAATTAGAGAACCATTTCAACTCATTTACTTATAAATTGGTTTGTGTTTAATGGGTGAAATATGTAAAATAAAATTTTGTTGAAAGGAAATGAGTCAAACCGGTTGAGGTTTCCAAAGTGTTTTTTCAATGCATACAACCTACCAAATTGTTTCATTCAAAAAACTATTTTTTTTACTGTCATCATATATTTGTTTAATCACGTATAACACAATATATCTACTGAATTTTCTTTCAAAGTAGGACAAAGTGTTTTGTGTCATCCCTGTCCTGCCTATTTTGACCTTTACCTATCCCACCCACCCATTCTGCCACCTCTAGTTAGATTGTTTGGCACCAAGATAGAAGTAGGTGTTGAAAGTAGCATAAAACGCAAACGCATGAGGGTTTGCGTTGGATTTAACGTAAGGATATATATGGGATGATAAACATGAATTAAAGACAAAATGGTAGTATTCATCATCTCAAAAGGTGGATCTTTCAATGCAATGGGAACAAGAGATTTCCTCTAAGTGGAGGGGCATTTGGGTGTCACTTGTCAATGAGAGAGAAAGGGATATGGGGTGGGCGGAGGTCAAAATTTTTTTTGACCGGCGAACACACATACCCTCTGTTCTACACCTACTCTACTTCTAAAATCACCACACCAACATCCTACATGATTTAAACCCACAACCATTTGGGGAGTAGTCGAGTACGCCACTTATGGCTCGTTGGGGATGAGGAGCTTTGAATAATTCATGCATCTCCATGGTGGATCTTGAGTTCTTGACTTTAGTATATTGTGCATTATCTGTTAAATTGACCCTCATAGTGTATTGATGGTCTCTGTTAATGTAGGTTTGTTTATTAACATTGTATAATGATAGCAATGCAATAGAGATTGAAACCAAACCCTTAGTATATCAACCTTCACTTTGCATAGACTTCCAAGTTGTGCTTTTGCACGATTGCTTGGACCTTATATAGAAGTAACACGTGTGATTTTGTGAAATGTATTCTTTTTTTGTACGACTAATCTTGTTATTAGGGTTGCTTCTCCAACATTTCCAGTGACATGAATTGTTTTTTTCAGTATTGTTTCTATTTCTGTTTGCTATTTTACTCAACCGTTCTTAATTTCATGTTCGTGCTGAATCTTGAAACATACAGTTAAGGTCTTGGTTTTGCTTGTGTTCAATTGTGAGTGTAATTGTTGAAAGTTATTCTTTTGTATTTATCTTTATTTAGCATTTTGGAATTTCATTATGAGCTAAAAATAGATATTTCTGAATTATTGGTTCTAATTTTTTTTGATATATTTTCTTCTTGTTCAGACCCTTAGCCACGGGTCAACGTGGGGAGATCTTTGAAATTAATGGGGAAAGAGTTGCAGTTATCCTAGATAGTGTAGAAGATAAGGCAGAAAATGCAAAAGATAATGAGAAACTTGAGCAATCTTTAACACCATCTATATACTGGATTCATGGTAAAACCTTTTAACCAATAGTTTAATGTTTTGTATTCATTTTATTTCATTATTTATTCTGGTCCTGATAGATATATTGTTTTTATTTTGTAGCTAAGCATGTTGAGCGTGATTTTGATATTGAAGCTGAGGAGTCCTATATTGCAATGGAGGCATTATCTGAGGTAACATAAGAACTTCAATAGTTCCTATTATTATCAGTTTAAAAATATGAAAAAGTAGAAAAGTAGAACAACTATTTCATTTGTCATTTTTCTGTAATGATGGCAGGTCTTGGGCTCTGTGCAACCTCTTATTGTGTATTTCCCAGACTCATCTTTGTGGTTGTCACGAGCTGTTTCTAAGTCAAACCGCAGAGAGTTTGTGAATAAGCTTCACGAAATGTTTGACAAGATATCAGGGCCCGTTGTTTTGATATGTGGGCAAAACAAAGTTGCTACTGGATCAAAAGAGAAAGACAAATTTGTAAGTTTAGTTCTGACAAATGTTGTGTGTTTTTGCTTTTATGTGGTTAGGCTTCTTATGTGATGCTTGCTCTTTCCTTCACAGTAAAACGTTTTGGTAATTTTGTTTCGTTTTCTCTTGCCAGCAGACTATGATTCTTCCAAATCTGGGTCGCCTTGCAAAATTGGTAATTCTCAGATATTTTCAAAGCATTTTATGTAATACTCTTTTTTCTTTCTTTTTGGTAGAGGTGGCAAACTGAGTAGGTCAGGTTGGTTGGGTAACAGATCAAAATGGGTAATTTTTTGGTATGGTTCCATTTGGGTTTGGTCGACTTGAAACAATTTTTGTCTGGAAAGTAGTAATTTGTAATGAATATTTAGTGTTTCAGATATGATTACAATGAAGTAAATTGTAATGAATATCTGTTTAAATAATAGTCTAATTTTTTGAGTAAAATGTTTTGGGCATCAAAATATAGAAATTTGGATGACTTTAAACCTTTTGATCTGTTCCTTTAAAGCTATTATTTTATTTGATCTTCAGAGATAACATTACCAAATTAACCTATTCTTGTTGATGCTAAACATCAATACACATGGCAATGATTAAGCATCCAATAACTGCGTTAATACTTTTTTTTTCAGCCTCAATCTTTGAAGCAACTTGCTGAGGGGCTAAAACCCACAAGAAGGTCTGAGGACAATGACATTTACAAGATATTTACTAATGTTATGTGTCTACATCCTCCAAAGGTACTTGTATATTAGAATCTTTAAATATATTTATTTGTTAGATGTTAAATGAGCTGGAATCTTCACTCAGGAGCCATGGCTTATTTAATTTGCAGTTAACTTTAGATAATCCTTTTTCTTTTCCTTTTTGCAGGAGGAAGACACCCTTAGAGTATTTAATAAACAACTTGATGAAGACAGACGGATTGTTATATCACGAAGTAATATAACTGAATTGTATAAGGTATGTATATCTTCTAGGGTGGATGTATATCTTTTAGGGTGTATGTTACTGAACTAAAGTATGCTTTAGTTTTATCAGTTTTATTACTTCTTTTTATATGATCTGTTTCAGGTTTTTGAGGAAAATGAACTAACTTGCGTAGACCTCTTGCATGTAAATACTGATGGAGTGATACTGACAACTAAGAGTAAGATTATTTGTTACCAAATAAACACCTCATTTGTTAAAGAGTAAACCATGGCACTTTGTTCAATGACATAATGAATAAAAAGTTTAAGTGGTAAAAAATCTCGAATGTTTATTTTGGAATTTGCAGAAGCTGAAAATGTTGTTGGGTGGGCTAAAAACCATTACTTATCCACTTGTGACCTTCCTTCCATCAATCAGATAGATTGAATTTGCCTCGTGAAAGGTATTAATATCTTTGATTAACCAATGTTCTGTTTGTTAAGCCGTTTCATTTCATTTAGTTTCAACTATTTTTTTTGTGGATCCAATTCACATGTGGGACTTGTGTACCAAAAATTGAGTCACGAAATGAATGATATGGGGCTAGAATAATGGTTCCATGCTTTATATCATTATATTAAGCTGATGAACCTTTTCAACATGTAGTCTTGAGATTGCAATTTTGAGGCTAAAAGAGCAGGAATCGATCTCCAAGAAGCCATCCCAAAACCTAAAGGTTTCTTCCTCTTGTTTGCTGTGGCAATTATGCATTTACTTTTCAATGACCATATTGGGTTGTGTTTTATAAACAGGTAAAATAACAAGAACTATAGAAAATGGATCAAATGAGACGAACATGTCAAAAGGCACCAATGTTATATCTTTTGTTCAATTTGCCACACTTTATTTGCATAAGATTTTATAACTTTTAGACAAAATTGTTTTGGGTCAACCTGGCTTGATCCATAGTTGGCCATTTTGACCCGTTAACCAACCCGATCATTTTCTTGCATCTACACACAAACTATAAACATGTGTAACGCAAACTACTTGTGGCAGAATCTTGCTAAGGATGAATATGAGAGCAACTTTATATCAGCAGTTGTTCCTCCCGGTGAAATCGGGATTAAATTTGATGATATTGGCGCCCTTGAAGATGTGAAAACAGCGTTACATGAATTAGCCATTCTTCCAATGAAAAGACCTGAGCTTTTCTCTCGTGGAAATCTATTGCGGGTACTTTGGTTTTTGTTCTTTCGACGGGTGATTCTTAACTTCTTGTAACTAACATAAGCATTTTTTCAGCCTTGCAAAGGAATATTGCTTTTCGGGCCTCCTGGAACTGGTAAAACACTTCTTGCAAAGGCACTTGCAACTGAAGCAGGTGCCAACTTTATCAGTATAACGGGTTCTACACTTACATCTAAGGTACATACACATTATGAACCTGTGGTAGATCATAAATGATATATAGTTCTAGTTTTTAAGTTACTTATGCCAAACACATAACTGTATTAAGTGATTATTGTAGAATAGAGAGTGTTTGTGCTCTTTTTACCTTTATCGTATTTTCTGGATGTGACAATTTCGATTCATTTACAAATAAATAGTTCATTTTGGATTATACTTTGCCACTAACGGGTCAAATGTGTATGCTTAAACTTTTTAATCTAAAATAAAAAAAGGCTAAACTTGAACTTGTCATCCAAAGCGTACTTTGTAAATTTCAGAAAAAGAAAAGACAAATTGGTTGTGGGTCAGCCAGGCCCGAACAAAAAAAAAACCCATTAGACCCATTATTCAATCTGGCTGACCCACCCATTAGTGTTTTTCTTGTCTGTGAGCATAATTATTACGTTAAATTCTTGATTTTGTTGTTCAATTCTGTAGTGGTTTGGTGATGCGGAGAAACTTACAAAGGCTCTCTTCTCATTTGCCAGCAAGTTGGCCCCTGTAATAGTGTTTGTTGATGAGGTGAGAGTTAGTCCTAGAGTTTTTCACCTAATATTTTCTAGTACTTCAAAGTTCAAATGATTATAGATTGTATACCTTTAGCTTTAAGCTTTTCAGTCTCTGTTATTCACAATTTATTTATCTGTTTTTTGTTAATAGGTTGACAGTTTGCTTGGGGCCCGTGGAGGGGGATTCGAGCATGAAGCTACCAGAAGAATGAGAAATGAGTTTATGGCAGCTTGGGATGGATTGAGGTCAAAAGACAGTCAAAGGATTCTCATTCTTGGTGCCACAAATCGACCTTTTGATCTTGATGATGCTGTGATCCGTAGATTACCACGAAGGTAAAAATGCTGCACATATTATAATGAGAAAATTACACGTAAAAGAAGCATACCGTCAGTAAATCTCTGATCTATTAGTGAACAAACATTCAAAATCAACATTTAACTGCTTAAGGGTCTGTTTGATTAATATATATAGGTCTTCAAACATGGATTATGAAAGTACCTGCTTTAAAGAAATTGACTGAAAATGCATCTTTTTTACATGCAGTTAGTTCTTATCTGACTGATGATTCATTTTGTACTTGAACAAAGCGCTCTAATGCTTATGGATGTTGGTTTTAGGATTTATGTGGACCTGCCAGATGCTGATAACAGGCTGAAGATACTGAAAATATTTCTTGCTAAAGAAAACATTGAACCTGATATTGATATAAAAAGTCTTGCTAATGCAACAGAAGGATATTCAGGGAGTGACTTGAAGGTAGTCTTCTCATTTACAGTCGATTGGAATAGAAATGGCAAAATGAGCTTAGTCACGTGGGCTGGGTAACGGGTCAAAAAGGCCAGGTTGGTCTGAAGTAACTTTTGCACGATTTTTTAAAATTTTGTATCAACAGCTACCGTGTCAACAATTGTTGAAAGTTTCTTATTTCAATGATAATCTCATTTTTATGTAAAACGATTTAGGAAGTTTAATGCACTAAAAACACATGTTAAGTGACTTTACCTGTTTGACATGTTTATTTTTTATCTTTGTTTTTTCTTTTTCTGTTTCAACCCTTTTACAAGTGAAAAATAGGCCAATTTAACCCATTCTAAAGTTAATCAGTCAGATTTGCCACATTTAAGTTTGACTTTTTAACACATTGTGATTCTATTTCTTTCTTTTTCTGCAGAACCTTTGTATTGCTGCAGCATATAGACCTGTTCAAGAACTTTTAGATGAAGAAAAGAAAGTAAGCAACCTTCATCATTACTGACCAACTCATCATCATAATGTGTTTTTATGTATTTATTTAAACTTCTCATGAATCCATTGAGCTCATTGATCCTATTTCGTATGTGGCTTTGACTTTACATGCTTGCGCTATATAAATGTACGCAAACGGTTGTTCAGAGCTGATAAAGCACGCTGTTGTTTGTATTGGTACCATGTTGGTAATATATAAACAGTCTTTGCAGGGAAAGAGTCATGATACAACTCCAACATTAAGACCACTTAATTTGGATGATTTCATTCAATCCAAAGCCAAGGTAAACTTTCTAGATCTTCCATTTCTTATGAATGGGTGGATTTGGGTTGTTTTTTAATCTCCGATAGTTCAAATAAAAATATTGATAACACCGGTTGAAAGTACTAGTCGGCCTCCTATGTTTTTGTTTGAAGATTTAGATTATTATTGTGAACATATTATGTTTGTGATTATAGTTAAGGCATTATGTATCTGTGAAAAAATAACAAATCAGACGAAAAAGTTTTTATGTCAATCTAACCCAACCCTGACCTGTTTAACTGTTTTGACCTGTTACACAATCGACTCCATCCTTTGACTTTGACCAGATTCATGGAAAGATCTGTTTGTTGTTAAATTTATAGGTGGGGCCGTCCGTTGCTTATGATGCAGCAAGCATGAACGAACTCCGTAAATGGAACGAGCAATACGGGGAAGGCGGAAGCAGGAGAAAGTCACCGTTCGGCTTTTATGCTACCAACAACATCAGTTTTGTTCGGCATTGTTAAAGATAACTAGCTAGTAACCTTAGCAGACAGTCTTTGTGCTTGTGATCAATAGGAGAGTTGTTTCTCGGCATTTTTTAATGTATTCAGTCAAACTAATCGCAAAAGATTATAGATAGCAACTGATACTGGTGATCGATAAACAATTTTCATTTATTTCATAAGACCTTACATTTTCAAGAAAAAGATTTGAGCAACGTTAGAGATAACACATGCATGGTGGTTCATATTGATGTTAACTGATTCACCTTATGTTAATTCATTTATTCTTTAGTTGAGAGTTTTCACTTGGTCAATATGTGAATTTTATTTTGACCTCTTAATTAAAAGTTGCATCGGATTTACATAATTAACGAAAAGTTGCATTGAAAATAGTCATCATTTGATGATGAGTGGAAAATTGATCATCATTAGTCACTGCAATTAGTGGTAACTTTGTTCAACAGTAACTGGATTATTATTAATAGAGTTTCTACTGAGGTTTTCTGTTTTCTCACTGATATGATATCTATAGTTATAACGTTCAATTAAAATATTATGATGGTTTATCCCTTATAAAAAAAGTGTTTGGTCTTGTTTTAATACATTGTTCTTATAATAGATTTTGTACATTCTTTCTTCTCATTTCTCTTTGATTTATTTGATTGAAAATTCATGAATAATAACAAAGTATTTCAATCTGAAAGTGTCTAATAAAATTCAAAGAAACATTCAGACCATTACGAATTATAAAACCTACATGAAAATCTATTGGTAAAACATGGATATCACGAACACATCATCGATGACGTATTAAACATATCAATAGTGACATCTTCACCGGTGGACAACCAACAAGATGACGCGCATTGTTCTTCAATTGTCCGTCGTTGAACACAATTTATGTATATTTCCTCTCAATATTTGCACCTTCTATTACCAAAACATGTTTTAACAATGTCTATCAATGAAATCTAAATTTCACCCATAAATATGAATTCAAAATAACATTATACACTGGAAATGAAAGCATATTGAATGAGAACCTCAAGAAAGATTAAAGTCTACATCACACCACTAAGAGATAGAGCCCAAACCAATGAAATAATCCAAAAAGAGTCCCTGTAAATACAAATTTCACATCAAATCATTATTTTTTTATAATTTTTTCTCTTTCAAATCCATTAAACAGGCGTTGTGTTAGACAAAGTTGTCTGTTTTACATTGAAGGAGCTTACACATTTATTTTTTATCATCTAAGTGAAGACTCTATAAAAAGTCATCTATACTGAAATTATCTCCATATAAATATGCTTAATTATAAAATTATCATCATATCAAATGATAGATTTATAAAATTTTGCCAATGGCAAAATTAGATGATGTGAAAATAGGTCAGGTTAAAATGGGTTAAAAGCCTTATAGTTAAACTTAAGATTCTTGAATTGCTAATCCTAATGATTCAAAAAGTGTTCAAAGATTTGTTTGTAAATCCATACACTAACTTTAGTACATCGTTTTATTATACCTTTGTTCGTTTTACGTTGTTTTCTTCGTCTATTTTGTTGCTTCAAGAAATTAAATATTTTTCACTTTTAAATCAAATCCAAAAAAAAAAAAATTACAACAAATTATAGAGTGTAGACATTACATTTAGGAAATAAGATTAAAACTTCAATATATAAGTTGATATATTCATAGACTGATTCTAACATTTTTTTTCTTTTAAAACCGTTGTGTGATTTTACCTAAGATGTTACGTTCACAATATAAGTTTTCGAGGTAGATTCAAATTCTGATCGCTTTAGCATTCATAATACATTATTTATATCTATTATTGTAATTTAACTAAAAATTACTTTTATCCTAAAACTTTGTTCACTTATTAACACCCTCTCACACCTCATTTCTTACATTTATATCTATTCAATTTAATAATATACTTGGGAACTCACGAATGAAAATTAAAAATAGAAAAAAAAATCAAAGATAAGGTTGTCAAAGTCGACCTAACTACCTAAGGTATATTGATAGCAACAAAGCTTTGGCTACGATATATTCTACACATAGTTGTCAATTGGTTGTATTTTAAATTTGGATGTATGTCTCATAGGTTAAAAAATATCATCATCAAATTATCAATGAGGGAATTCAAATGTCTACAATGAAGATTCAAAATCCACATCAAACCATTATTTATTTCTAATATTTTATTTCTCTTGCAAATTCATTAATGATATTACAAATACTCACAAATCACAATTCACACCAGAGGTTTTCAATTTAAACAAAACCTTTTGTTTTTTTCATACCAGAACAAAAGTAAAATATTCTAAGTTTTGATGTTTTATAAAAAATACAACATATAAAAGGTACATTTAGCAAACATAAAACAGTAAAAAAATATCTTACGAAGGTGTTTAACTCCTTTATATGATGAAAAATCAAGTACTTTTTTAGATGATTAATTTTTAAGAGACAACGAAAACACAAGATATTATATACGAATAAGGTAAACGTCAACTTAAAAAAATTAGATGAACAATAAATAAACTTAACTTCAAAGAAGGTAACATCATAGTATCATTTTAGACTCTTAAAAACATAGTTTTCTAGTAAAACGAGTTTATACCTAGTGAGACTTAAACTTTAACTCATAAATGACCTAATCAAACTTGAACGTACTTTTGGTCGTAATAAAGTAGTACAACCATTAAACGAGTATGATCCTCATCGTAAATGGTACTAAATTTCCTACACATATATGATTTTCGTATTGCTTGGATCGGATGGGTTGATAATTACCGATTTGTTTATGACACGATTAAACATGTTTAATATAAATATATTTTTTATTTTGTTTACCTTTTAAAAATAATTAAAATCAAAAGGCTAGATTCTATTACTTCACATTCTTGATTCACAAAAACATATAAAAAGTATAGGCATAATATATAAGTAGTTAAACAAGTTTTTGCATGTTTAATACGTGAGGTCTGCACGTCATCAATAACCTGTTATATACGATAAAACCTGTTTTGCCAGCCCACCGGAAAATTAACACCGTAGATGTGACTTCGGAAGTCACGGACGAAAGCATAGATCCAAGATAAATCATTTTTGGACCAACTTGTAGTGTCATCCATCGCGAATATACATTCATACTTTGATAGCAACAAAAACTATGTCCACAATGTATTTCACACTGAAAAATATTAAGGTAAACCGAAAAATATTTGGCCTAAAATAGACGAATGATTCTTGCGGTATGCATGTTTAGTCTCGATGTTTACATCGTATTTGTTAGCGTTTTATGCTTATTTTGTTTTATTAGTTGTTAAAGTTTCTTATAATTAATCTTCAGATTTTCATACCTATTGTTAAAGTTGAAAAAAAATAGCTAATCAACGTCATAACAATATTAAAGCATTTTTAATTCTTTATAGATGTACCACCATATATCAGTGTTTTTAAAAGTAGATAGGGTAACGAACTCGTCATCCTAAGAGTTCACTAGTTGGACTTATATATATATATAACACATTATTTATATTTATCTAGTTGAAAAACAAAATATGAAAATATTATATGCTTTAGTCAAGCAATATTTCCCAAAATAAGCCCCTTGGACTCCGCTCAAACAAAGCCCCTAAAAACATTCACAACCCATGCCTTATAATAGTTTTGAGTGGTTGTGAGTGGAGAAAAGATAAAATGTTACTGTTCATTTGTAAATTTAAAGATTCACTGTTCAACCCTTATAAATTTTTTAATATTTTTGAAGTGGTTGTGAGTGAAGAAGAGAAAAAAAGTAATGAAAAAGGTATAAAAATATATTATTTAATTAAAAGAAGAAAGAAGAAGTAATGATTTTTAGTGTAATTATATGGATAAAGATAAAGAATAAAATGTGAATGCTCTAAGAAAGTTTTTAATTTCAAATATTATAATACATTTAAATAAACGTGCACTTCGCACATCCTAACTCGTTTGATGTATATTATGATCATATTGTTCATTAGTTAATTCAATCATACTAAAATATCTAACATACTATTGACAATAAAGATAAAAAACAATTTACACGTAAACCGGTCATATTACAATCAAATTTTGATAATGATGTAGATCTTTGCTTATTGCTAAAGTCCTATTTCGCTTATTATTAAAGTCCTATTTTCCTACGAACAACAACTAAATAAAAATAATATCAATCATATTATTTATCGTGTATAAAGGGGAATCTTTTGTTAAAATAGAAGCAGAAGTGATGTGGATTATTAAAGAATCGAAGTTGATTTCCTTTATAAAAAGAAGATCTCAATGAACTTCTATGAAATGATTTTACGGGATTCAGTCAATTGTATTGATCGTGGAATATCATTGAGAAATAGGAATCCGTGTTATCAAAGGATTTCCTGCGATTCTTTCTAGTATGGAATGAGTCGATCATCCACTTTGGTAGTGAGATTTTTACTAGGTATGCGTGTTGGCGTTATTGTTTAAGGAGTATACATCTTAATCTTATACTTTTCTATTTTTTCCTTTTTTTGTAATAATTAAAAGTATTTTTGTTGTTTTACCGGACTTAATAGAACTTGTAACATAAGTTGTTAGATCCTAAAATTAGAACATCTTTAAAACCACATAACCCTAACATGCAACTTTTAAAACTTAGACCTTAAAGATGCGACCATTAGCAAATCACGTGGACTATTTGCATGATTAATTAACCCTAAAATAAATATGTGTTATTACGCTAAACGATATGTAGTTAACGATCGAAGGGTGACCCGGGTGACCGCTAACGACATCCAAACGAGAAACAAAAATAGTAACCAAAGAATGAATGCAGGGACCATTTATGTAATTAACAAAGTTAAAGGATCAAACTAGCACTTTTTATAGAAGGATGGGAAATGTAATTTTTTAATATTCTATTCACATGATGAATACAAAATCGTCGTATATTCTTTTGTACATATATAAACACCCTTACAAAGAAGATTTCAATCAAATAGACTAAAACATGGCCACAGATAGCGCTCGAGAGCTCGAAAACGGAGATGGAAGGACGAAAAGCGACGAGAATTTGCTCGAGACCGAAGAAAAAACGGTTAAAGACGATGAAGAAACGAAGGGGAAAGTAGTCGAGTCGATAGAGATGATCTTTAGGGACACTTTGATACCGTCGTGGAAGGGGCAGTTAACGGTTAGGGCGTTTGTTGTGAGCTTTTTGTGGGTGTGATGTTTAGTTTCATAGTCATGAAGCTTAACCTCACGACGGGTATCATACCGTCGCTAAATGTTGCTGCGGGTTTGCTAGGCTTTTTCTTCGTCAAGACGTGGACGAAGGCCTTGGAGCAGTGCGGGATCTTGAAGCAACCGTTTACGCGACAAGAGAATACTGTTATTCAAACGTGTGTCGTCGCGACTTCAGGCA
The DNA here is from genome assembly GCA_025506515.1 of Flaveria trinervia. Lineage (NCBI taxonomy): Eukaryota > Viridiplantae > Streptophyta > Magnoliopsida > Asterales > Asteraceae > Flaveria > Flaveria trinervia. The sequence continues at coordinate 83,406,912 of CM046455.1, read as the reverse complement.
TCGCATTTAGCGGTACAACTCTTTCTTTTATATACATCGAATATACGTATAACGCACAACTAGAAAACTGAGTATTTATAACTTATTAAACTGTCGCAAATTTTGCAACTGGTAGCAAAATTTGCAACTGGTCGCAAAATTTGCAAATTAATACATTATCATGTAGAATTTGTGACGATTTTATCATTTATTTTGACGACGATGTAAAACAAGAACATCGTATTCTCAAGATAGTATTAAAATGGACGAATATTGTATGCCGGCTGGATTAATAAAAATTACACTATTGAACTTAATTATATATTGAAGTACGTTGAATTTAACACCCATAGTTTTGTAATAGAAATAATAAATACATAACCAATTTTACATAGGTAAAAATAATAACATTTGAAAACGAGAGCGAAAAAAAGATGGTACAAGGTTACATATAACCGTGATCAGATTCAAATTAATAAATTAAAAATCGTACTAAGGTTTTTAAAGCTCTCTACCTAAAATATTGAACCTACTTGTGACGTAAAACCGTGTTAAATAGCATCAATGTTATACCATCGTCAACGGATATAACACCGGAAAAGTTCGTATTAAAAATAATAAAAAATAGAACTGAATAAAAATAGACTTAAAAACGTTAACCATACACACTAAACATAAAACATAGAAAACAATAACTAAGTCGATCTAGAACCCGTTCGTTGTGTTGGGACAATTAAACGTAAAAAGTAAATGTGTGAAAACATTGAATAACACACGTAGGATTGGCGTGTGACTCACAAAAATTAGACTGTAATGTAGAAAAAAAGTTTTGTAAACGATTAAAAAGTATAGGAGATAAAAGTTTAAAGCGAAAAATATTGGGTTTAATACGAAAAATATAAAAGTATTATGATTAAAATTTTAAAAAATTAAAAGAAACAAAATAGTTAGTAAAACTCACTTAAACATTACGTACAAATCATGAACCACATGAAAAGTAAGTGTGTAATTAATTTGTGCGAAGAACTTCTTGTGATTTACTATAGGAATTAAAAAGGAAATATTTTTTATTGACATGTACTCTCAAAGGGAGACAATTGTAGTGATAAAATAGTAGACTAGCGGAATAGTATAGATGTTATGGATTTAAATCTTACGATAAATATAATATTTACATGTAAAAAAGAAGTAAAAAACTAAAAACTGACATTTTGAGGTTGTGTGTAATATATCAGGAGGATTTGGAAGTTACTTATTTGGAATGAGCGATATGATCGCGTCACAATCATCAGATGCGGATTGGCCTACTCGAAGCATGAATGTTAAGAACCCGAGCTTGAGCTGGATTATCGGTTTTCTCTTCGTCGTCAGCTTCATCGGCCTTTGCTCAGTGGTTCCTCTTCGAAAGGTACTACGTTAAACCCAAACAACACAACTTTTCGAAGCAACTAACGCGCGAAATATGAAGATTTTATAACATATGTGACGGTTTCTGTACGTACAGATCATGATCATAGACTTCAAGCTGATATACCCCAGTGGAACTGCAACTGCACACCTTATTAACAGCTTTCATACTCCTCATGGTGCCAAACTTGCCAAGTATATCCATTTATCTCTGAAATAACGTGTATTTGTAATTCCAGTACCACACAATGTCGCAACTGACCAATTGCGATCGAAAAAACTATCGCAAACCAGTGGCGGAGCTTGAACCAAAGCTTAGGAGGACAGAGACGGAAGTAAATTATTTTAGGGGGGCGTGGACTCTATATTTTATTAAAAAAAGTTTACTACTTGACCGAAAATTTACACTACTGACGAAAAAAAGAGATCCCCGCCCCAAAGAAGTTTCATCCCTGTCGCAAACGACATACTCATGATCGAAAAAACTAATTGCAACACATTCGGTCGCTAAACAGTTCATAAAATATGAGACTTTCAAATAGGTCGCAACTTGTGTGAAAATGTATAGAGTTGGTTTGGTTATTACTATTTGCTTTTTTTATAATTTTAATAGATATGTAAAAGAATAGGACAATTTTTAATTCTTTAGCATATTTTCAACTAAAAAACAACCGTGGCAAAAGAGTGGTCGCAAACAGGGGGCTGCAAGTTTGTCGCTAACTGTTTGTTGAAAGATGGTCATAAATCTGTAACTGCAAAACAGTGGCAAATTTGTCACAAAATAGCAGAAGTCAAACCGGTCGCAACATTTGGAGACCAAATTTTTGGTCGCTAAACATGTTTTGTGACAACAATTTCCATCACAAATGTCTAGTTGTGTAGTGTGTTTATGTTATGCATCTTGAAGAAGTAGTAATCACCCTATTAATATAACGCATGCAATTTTGGTGATATGTATAGGCAGCAAGTGAGTGCATTAGGGAAGTTTTTCTCCTTCAGTTTCTTGTGGAGTTTCTTTCAATGGTTCTTCACTTCTAATGAGGATGATTGTGGCTTTCAAAACTTCCCTACATTTGGCCTCAAAGCTTACCAAAACAAGTAATTACTCATTTCCTCTTCAAGTTTTACATTTTATATACTTGTCAAATATCCATAACAAAAGCACGAGTTAAGAGGTTCCGTTGATGTTTCGTCATCGGAATTCGTTAGATTTTTGTTATAAAATTAACAGTAGAAGAAAAACATGAGTTTGACCGGTTTAACTCAAAGAAAATTACCAAAATAAACGTTTGACCTGCCCAAAAAACCAAATTGAACATTTGACTTTATAACACTCTTTTATTCACTACGCCCTAGACGACCTGGTTATTGGTTGGTCCCATATGAATTTGAATAGCGAGTTGACATGTGTCCCGACTTAACCACACCTAACTGGTAGGCCACTGAACTAGCCTCTAACCGGTCTCTCATAACCCGGCCATTGTAAAGTTTGGTAAACGAGTCAACTCCCCATTTACTTTCAGCTGATACCTTGATTTTAAAAGCGCGCCTGAGACGTGCCTAGGCGCAATGCGACTCTTGAGGCTTTCTATAACACAAGGTGCATGTTGTACAAGAAGTGCAAGAAAAACACGATTTTTTAAAGAAAATTTCTTTCGAGGCGCGCGCTTCTTGTACAGAGGGTGTTTTTTTTGCTTCAAAGTGCTATAAATATTACTAAAGAAGTTATACAACATACATGTAATTTATACATTAAAGCATATATATAAACATTATCTATAGCTATATTTTGGGTGAGGATGCTAAAAACCTATAGGATTATACTAAAAAAACTATATGAACACTCAGTTTTTCGCATATGAAAAACCCTTCGCTCTGGCGTTTCGCGCTTCGGTTTTAGACCCTGTCGCCCGGAAGCGCTTCTTGCTTTTTAAACAACCAATACTGAGACCAACCTTGGTCAACAAGGTTATAACCTACTTAGCCAACAAGAAGGTATTTAACACCTTACTATCGGTTAAAAACAGATAGAACAAACTAAAAGTGAACTATTCATGTTAACAAAATGTGTATATCATCTGTTATAATCCACTAGTTGTTTACATTACATAGACTGCAAAACTTGCAGGTTTTTCTTTGATTTCTCAACGATGTACGTTGGGGTAGGGATGATATGCCCATACCTTATAAACGTCTCTTTGCTATTGGGTGCAATCGTCTCATGGGGCATCATGTGGCCACTCATCGAGAAACAAGAAGGCCATTGGTACAAAGCTGGCTTAGGTCCCTCTAGCTTTCACGGCATTCAAGGTTACAGGGTATAACAATAACAATAACAGTAACAATAACAATAATAATATTCAAAATCATAGTTTTATTTCAACATTCAACTTCTTACCATTCATTTTACCTCTAAGTTAAACTATCAAAATTTGTTTCAGGTTTTCACCGCAATAGCAGTGATCCTAGGAGATGGTCTTTACAACTTTGTCAAAGTACTCGGGAACACCGGAGTCAGGTTGTATGATCAGCTTAGAAACAACGAGTCCGAAACCGTTCTTCCAGTGGCGACCGATGGTGCGACCAGCCGGGATGGTGCACCGGCTGCGTCTTTTGATGATCGGCGTAGGAAGGAGGTGTTTATGAAGGATCGGATACCGACGTGGTTGGCGGTCGCGGGGTATGTCGCGATAGCTGCAGTTGCGACGGTTACGCTGCCGCGGATATTCGGGCCGCTTGAGTGGTACTATGTGGTGGTGATTTATATTTTTGCTCCGGCTTTAGCGTTTTGTAACGCGTATGGGTGCGGGCTTACTGACTGGTCGCTGGCGTCGACTTATGGGAAGTTGGCTATTTTCGTGATCGGGGCGTGGGCGGGGAAGTCGCAAGGAGGGGTGTTGGCGGGGCTAGCCGCTTGCGGGGTGATGATGAACATAGTGTCCACGGCTTCGGACCTGATGTCGGATTTTAAGACGGGGTATTTGACCCTGGCTTCACCGCGGTCCATGTTCGTGAGCCAGGTGATTGGGACCGCGATGGGGTGCGTGATTGCACCGTGTGTGTTTTGGGTGTTCTATAGTGCTTTCCCGGATCTCGGGAAACAAGGGTCCGAGTACCCGGCTCCGTACGCTCTCGTGTATAGAAATCTTGCTATTTTGGGAGTCGAGGGGTTCGGGTCGCTTCCAAAGCATTGTTTAACACTTTGCTACGTGCTTTTTGCGGCTGCGATCCTTATAAATGTGGCTCGTGACACGGCGCCTAAGAAGTGGGCTAAGTTTATCCCGATCCCCATGGCAATGGCAATTCCGTTCTATATAGGAACGTCATTCGCCATTGACATGTGTGTTGGGAGCTTGATTCTTTTCATATGGGAAAAGAAGAACAAAACGAAGGCCGATGCTTTTGGACCGGCCGTGGCTTCTGGTTTGATTTGCGGTGAAGGGATTTGGTCCGTGCCTAAGTCGATATTGGCTTTGGCCAAGGTGACACCCCGATTTGCATGAAGTTTTTGTCGAAGGATACAAATCTAAAGGTTGATGATTTTCTATCGACGCTAGGGCGTTAACATCAGATATCACATTCGCGTGTTGTGTGTGTGTGTGTGTGTGTGTATATATATATATATATATATATATATATATGTATGTATGTATGTAAATTTTCTTTTTAAAAACTATCTTTTGGGTGTTTTTGATTGTTGATTATAGCAAACATATGTACTATATGTGTATCATAAAAAAAGTAAAAACATAAATTTTAAGTAAAGCCTGCTAGACTACTTTCTTGTGTCTTCATGGAGTGTTTTTAGAGATATAATAGATTGGGTATGAGACAATGTATGTAATATAATTTTATATTTTATTTTATAATCAGAGACTAAAAGCATCTGATGGCTAATACAAGTATAAAATAAAAATATGTCTTATCACTGATGAGTGATAATTGGAGCATCAAAATTCTGATATTAAAACAACATAGTTATAAGAAAGAATAATAATAGATGATTTTGATGGTGGGACTGATTATGAAATCTAAAGTGTGAGTTCTTATTATTAAAAAATAATAATTGATAATCAAGACTACAACAATTTCAAGGACCAAGTCGTGTAACACATCTAGAAACACGGTTGATTCGGATGTTAAAAGTTTTTATATAGTAAAAGTTTAAATAATTTTAGCTTATATTATGAATCCTAAATCCAATGAATAGATAAAATTTTACCATTTGATCTAGACAAATAAAGTTTTTTAAGAAGTTCATTGATCACAAAATACCCTTTTAGGTAAAGATGTAAAGAAAACAGATCGAACCGAATGGAATAAAGTCTTATTCATATTCATTCATTTAGTAATTATCGAACAAACGAACAATTGATAAACGATAATCAAGTGAGTATTATTGGTTGTGTTCATTGATTAAGAAACATACTTATTCTTCTTCGTTTATGTTTGTTCGTTAAATTTTACGAATGAACATATACAAAAGAACGCGAATAAAACTACATGAATGAACATATAAACAAACAAGAGAAAAGATGAATGTAAACAAATAAATTATCAAATGTTCACCAACATTATTAAATAAATAAATAGAGACTTTGTTTATGTTCATTCAATTAATAAATCAAACATATTATTTATTCATGTTCATTCATATATATTAATTTAAACAAAAGAAACTACTTGTTAGACTTAAAAGCCAAATTTAGTTGTTACGTACATAAATCGGCTAGGTTAGATGCTTCATGTGATACATGTGTTTAAGTTTGAGGCTATATTCTTAGTAATAAAGATTTTCGTATTACATATTTATGAAATATTATATAGTTTTTAACATATATTTATTTTAAAGTATAATTTACTTTATAAAAATAATTATAGAAATCATTTAATAGTAAAGAAACAAAAAAACAAAAAAAATTCTAAAAACTTATAATTATCAACTTATTTTGCATAAGATGTACTATATGTTTTATGTGTTATTTTCATATCATGTGCTTACTCTTAAAATGACTCACTTCATTTCATATTATTATTTAATTTATTTAAATATTACTAATTATCAAATTATGTATGCATTGATTGTTGTATCATGCGCATAAAAAGTTATACATTATCTTTTTTTTAAACTTTTGTTTTAATCCTAATATTTTTACATATTTTACAATTTTAACCACTAAAACTTTTCACTTTCAATTTTCATATGACGATGATTTGACATTGATACTATTTGATATGTTTTTATGTTTTTTATCGTAACACGAGGGGTTTAATAATAATTTATATATTACTAATTTGCATTAATTAGTTGTATATTATGCTTTACAAGTTGCACTTTCGTTTTTTCTTTAAATTTTTACTTTTGATCCTAATAGTTTTAATATTTTACACTTAACTTTAACATTTTTATTTACTTTCAATTTTAATTTCATGTATTTTCATCTTTTATAACTTTTTCCTTTTTACGTTTCGTTCTAAAATTATCGATTTAACATGTTAGTAATATGCGTATGTGGTTCAACATTTTGGCATTTATATTTTCCATTCAACAACCACATTGTGTTTTACGTTTTGGTCAAAATTTTGCACGTTAACAAGCCGCAATAAGAGTGTATGGTTCAACGTTTTTCCGTCTATTTTTTCTTTTCAATTTTAACTCTTTTGTTTTGTGAGCTTTTTCAGTGTTGTTAGCAACGCTGTAACATTGATACTACTTCATATGGTTTTATGCCCATTGCAACACGCGGGTATAATACTAGTTTTATATAATTACTAAGAAAAAGAAACGGGAAGGATAAGCTGAAAAGAAATCAAAAAAATAACACGCATTATTTAAGATTTTTATTTGGATTGTGATTTGATTTTGTAACATATAAATATTTCTTTGTGATAAAACGTAAAAGGGGCAAAATGCAAAATATAACCTAATCCAAGATAAACCCTAAATACACCCTCCTCACGTTAAAGGGCTTCAATTGCTTCTTCACATACGAACCCTAACACAATCGAAATCTGAAACACGAGCCACAAGAATCACGAATCTCCGATGGCGGGAACGTCGGTGGTGCCGGCGAACCGGGGGCGGCGGAACACGACGGTGGACGACGAGAAGCTGGTGTTCGAGACGTCGCGAGGGGTGGAGCCAATCATGAGCTTTGATCAGATGGGGATTAAAGACGATCTCCTCCGTGGGATTTACCAACACGGGTTTGAGAAACCATCGGCGATTCAACAGAGAGCTGTACGGCCGATTATTGAAGGTCGTGATGTTATTGCTCAGGCTCAATCTGGTACCGGAAAGACCTCCATGATTGCGCTTACGGTGTGTCAAATTGTTGACACCTCTTCGAGAGAGTATGTTGTTTTGTTTACATATTTGTTTGTTTAGTTGCTAGTTTTTGCTAATTGATTTGAAAAGTAACTGTAGCTATATCCCCTTTCGTTTGTTGGTTTAATTTGAATGTGTAGGTGTTAATTCAACTAATCACTTACTCTACTTAGTTTGATTTGTGGATGTTTTATCATTAGAGATGAAATTTGTACGCTTTGCTTACTTATGGTTGAGTAGCTGACAGTGGTGATGTTTACTAGTTTCTGTTTTTTCATGTTTGGTTGATTGGTTTATGCCTTTTCTTCTTGGTGGTTATTCCCATCATTACGAAATTTGATTACTTTTTACATTTTATTTCTTAGTTTTATAGTTTAATTTACCAATTTCTCGGTCTCATTCACAGGGTCCAAGCTTTGATTTTGTCACCCACAAGAGAGCTTGCAGCTCAAACTGAGAAACAAATACTGGCTATTGGTGATTTCATCAGTATACAAGCTCATGCGTGCATTGGTGGAAAGAGTGTCGGGGAGGACATTAGAAAGCTAGAAAACGGAGTTCATGTTGTTTCTGGAACACCTGGCCGAGTCTGTGACATGATCAAGAGAAGAACTCTGCGAACTAGAGCCATTAAATTGCTAATTCTTGTGAGTTTTTTATCATCATTTTTTTAAAATTTCTAGCTAGTATTGATACTTTTGATTTTTGATAGGTTCTGTTTTGATGTAAGTCTTCAATTGATGTGTGTGAATTTCTTAAATTTCAACAGGATGAATCTGATGAAATGTTGAGCAGAGGTTTTAAGGATCAAATTTACGATGTTTATCGATACCTTCCACCAGAGCTTCAGGTTCTCTCTCTCTTTCTCTCTTTCTCTATATGTGTGTGTGTGTGTATGTCTGTTTCTTCCATAGTCCCATACTATCCCATGGTACAAACCGAATAGACTACGTTATAGGTTGCATTTGAACTAAGGCTGTTAACAGAAATGGACAGAACATTACTTATATTCTATGTGATATTTAAGTGTATCAACATGATATAAGTATATATTTTAAAGGTTATCATGAAGGGTTCAAAGTGTCAAAGAAATTAATAGAAAAAAAAAGACATTCAGATATGTGTTTTGTGACTATGTACACTAGTTCTAGACTCCTATTAACTCATATGATATTGCAAACTTTTGATTTTTATATTCTATTATGTTCATGTTAATTACTTGAAACTACTGATAGCAATAACACAACTACTATTGCAATAATCTGAATGTTAGATTAGCAATTACATTTTATTCTGATTTTTTGTGTAAGCAGGTTTTTCCTTTTATCTTTCTCTATATGTCATGTATCTTTATTTGATCAATCGGAGTCTAGCCTCTGACTTTCTGCTTAGGATTAGTTGCATAGTATCACAATTGAGTTATTTTCAATTTTCATAGTAATAATATGCATCAACATTGCAGGTCGTATTGGTGTCTGCTACCCTTCCTAATGAAATACTGGAGATGACCAGCAAATTCATGACTGATCCTGTTCGAATCCTTGTAAAACGTGATGAATTGACTCTTGAGGTATGACATATCTTGCTTTGAGATTTGTTCTGTCTGCCAAAATGTCTTATAATTTAATTTACTTAATCTAACATGGCAGGGAATAAAACAATTCTTTGTTGCGGTAGAAAGGGAAAATTGGAAGTTTGATACTCTCTGTGATCTGTACGATACTCTTACAATTACCCAGGCTGTAATTTTCTGTAACACCAAGCGAAAGGTAATTACATAGTTGTCATTTTACTTATTTTGTATATTATGGAATTTGTTTTGTTTTTAGTATATGGTGATAATAGGAAACCACCTTTGTAGTGCATAACCCTTTTGCACTTTAACTTACAAGCTGCTAGTTTATGGAAAAATGGATTAGTATACAAATTACAAAGTATTAATATAAATTTCCCCTGCCTTGTTCTGAGATTTTCATATAGGTCACGGTTGTCTTATATTACTTTTACCTTGGAAAAATATTGTCGGCTTGGGCCCACCTCTTTTTAGTTATATTCATTTGGTTGAAGGTGTGTGCAAGTCAGGTCAACCTGGAAACCTTACCGTTTCAATAAAATCAGGTCCATCTAATTTGGGTAATCCAAGTTCAGCTGGAATCAAATCTTTACTCTGGTAATCGATTCTTTGTTGGGTTAGGGTTTTCTTTGACCCCACCCAAAACCTTAGTTAATATTTTATTAGAGCCTCATTAAATATTTTAGATTATAGAATTAATAAGGCCGACTAGCCTTTTGAATAACACAACCAATTTCCCAAATAATCTCAATAAGAATTTAATTGGTTATAATAAAGTTTAAGAATCATGATGAAGCTTGAGAATTTGGTTAAATATAATGATGAAGCTCAACATTTGGTGAAAGTCTATTGTTAATAAACTGCAAGAATTTTGTTAAATCTCATGTTAAAGCTTAAAATTTTTGTTAAAACAGTAAAGCGTGAGAATTTGGTCGAATTTCGTGATAAGTGGCGGTTAAGATACCTTTTACTTCAAGAGTACTTCAACAATTAATCGAGCTAACATTAAGCAGTGGGGATATTTAGAGTCAGCATATAATCTTTTGGTATTGTTTGGGGTTGAACTTAACTTGCCTCCCTTTGTACGTGTGTAGGTTGATTGGTTAACTGAAAAGATGCGTGAGAATAACTTCACTGTATCAGCAATGCATGGAGACATGCCTCAGAAAGAGAGAGATGCAATTATGGAAGAGTTCCGATCTGGTGTTACTCGTGTCTTGATTACCACAGACGTATGGGCTAGGGGATTGGATGTTCAACAGGTTTGTCAACACCTTTACCTTATTAACTTATTTTACGATGTTAAATTTACACCACCTAAGTAAAAACTCACAAAGCATCTGTTGAAGTTTATTTCCTATCATTAAAATATGATATTTTATTACCTGTGTTTTACAGGTTTCTCTGGTCATTAACTATGACCTTCCAAATAATCGAGAACTTTATATTCATCGTATTGGTCGATCTGGTCGTTTTGGACGAAAGGTAAAAAGAATTATTATTTTTTGTTATCTTTTTAAACATTATTCTGATTTCCATAATGGATTACTTAAAAAATTATGCTGATAAAACAAAGTTTTCTATGATCCAAGATAATGGTTTAATACTTTAATCCAATATGATGTGGAGATTCCAATAAATTTATTTATTTTTATGTTTTGTGGTAAAGTAGTAATATAGAATGTAGATTTTTATTCTTGTGCCATTTATCAGTTAGCTTCGGATTATTTTTTTAAATATATATTCTAGAACCAAACTTAATCTGAAATCTCTCTTGTTTTGAAATGTTTTGCAGGGTGTTGCTATAAACTTTGTGAAAACTGATGATATCAAAATTTTAAGAGACATAGAGCAGTACTATAGTACCCAGATCGATGAAATGCCAATGAACGTGGCGGATTTGATATAATTGCTGAGAGAAGTTTTGAAAATTGAATGTTGATTGATTGATGACTTGTTTTGCTGAAAAGAGATGTTATTTCATGCTTTTCTGAGTAATGAGTGGATCTGTGATGCTGCAAAACTTTTAAGTTGTATGGATTGTAATTGTGGGATTGGAGTATGATCTTGAATTACTTATTTTAGGCTAGTTGTTCTTTTGTTACTGTCTATGTTATGATTTGTTGACTTTGTTTTGTGAATATAAGGATATTTTACTGTTTTTGCTTTACAGGTTCAAGATTTCAACATGTGTTTCATTTTTCAATACAATTTACTTTAATTAGGCTGCAACTAAACAAACACAACTGGCATACTATGCAGTCATCATTCATGTTTGATACGAGATGCATAGTCCATATGGTTGTATGACCTACTGAAAAGAGACATACGGGTCGTATGGAAAGCGAGATATGGTCATATGGGCTGTATGAAGTGTATTGTGTTTGTCAAATCAAACGACCCGTATGGTGTTTTGACAAACATAGAAATTCAAATAACTTATGTGACCACTAATAAAGCTATATGACATGTATAATCGTATTTTGTCCTACGGATGGAGTTATAGATGTTATGTAGGCTTGATTTGATATCATATGACGGTTGTATGATATGAACATGTTGGATTATTCTTTTGATCTGGGTGTCAATTTAGGAGCACAAATTGATGTTGTCATTTTTTTACATATATTTGTGTAATCAAATTGTGCTGGTTACACAAATAGTCTTTGGTTAGGCATAAAACCACATTGAGTTCCAAAATTTAAAAACTACATACTTGATTTGCATATTTTTAACGATTTGAGTCCTAAGTTTCAAAATCTTGATTTGTACTCTACTTTTTGATTTTACTACCTCAAGTCCAGCAGACTGACAACGTCAACTAGGGCTATTAAAACACCCTTGACTTGAATCCTATATGAGAGTATTTTCATCCATCCAAAATTTAACCCTCGAATAAAACAAAATCTAAAATCTACTCATCACTATCATCAACAACAGAATATCACTTTATCTCTAACTTCAGCCACGAACATCTTTAATGCAAAATCAACAAGTTCATTCAATATGATTAACTAGTCTGATGTTGGAAGCACGAGATCGTTGATTCTTGGTCTTGCGCTGAATCATGTAAACCCAAACATACAACTTTTAAACTTAGACATTAAAAGTGCGGCTAACACCATCATGTTACTTTGTAAGTGCTCAACGATCCCTCCTTACTCCTTTACAACAATACCGACGAATTCTAACCGGCTAAATTACCCACAACCATATGCATTGGTCTTGTCACGATTAAGGCTCTGCGTAATTAGTAAGGTTGAGCAAAAAGTGACGGTCACTTAGGTGTTACCTCACCCATCTCTTTCGCTTAGTGCTACTCAATTGTGAATGGTTAATGAGTGAACATATTATAAATTATTTTAGTTTTTTTGAAGCGGCCACGCTTTTGTTTATCCTTCTTCAAGTCGATCTTCTCATTTTGGTACGCATTAAATTGTTCAATTCACCCTCCAAGCTTCCGTTGATGGGCGCTATGGGAAGTTTGGACTCTTTTTCCTCAGTTCCAACAAGGCATCATAATACTTCAACACGTAATGCGTCCTCATTTAGATCATATAAACATTGAGCATCGAAACTCGTTGGGCTATCATCCAAGTCGTTTGATGAATGCCACACCACTCCCAAACCAAAATCCGAGTCGCCATGATCTTCTTGGAATTGGATTGTAACACCCCATAAAATGTCAACATGACTTGCACCATTTGTTTGGTAGTTTTAAGATTAATAAAAATACATGTTGCATTAAACTTCAAGGAACCCTTAGGTTTTCGGGGCATTGGATTCTCACCAACGATTTTAGTCTAATTATTCTCCATTCATGGTATAGAAGTGTTGTTTATATAGCAGTAAAGATGTACAAAACAATTTTTTAAATGGAATGCACCGACTCATGTTGGCGGAGCTTGAACAAATTTATAGAGGGCACCAAAAGTCATCGGACCTTAACCAAGGAGGCAGACTCAATGCGTATAAAGTTTTCGGACAAATTTTCACTTCTAACCTTAAATGCTTCGCACTGCCCACTCACACTCGTTAGGTAGGTGTGCTGTTCCTCGAGCATGACCCAAACACGTCACCTCTCACGCTCCCTTTAACAGACCAAACCACAAAGCCCTATGAATTTAAGACCATATAAAAATCTTCACGTAGTGTTAATTTTAGCAGGGGCAGCCCTGAGGGGGGCGGGTGGGCGACCACCCAGGGCCCGATCTTCTTAAAGGCCCGAAATTTATATATATTATATATATATATATGTATGTATATATATATTGTATATATATATATGTATAATATATATATATATATATATATGTATATATATATATATATATAATATATATATGTATATATAATATATGTATATATATATGTATTATATATATATATATATATATATATATGTTATATATATATATATATGTATATATGTATATATATATATGTATAATGTATATATATATGTATATAGTATATATATATGTATATATGTATATATATATGTATATATGTATATATATATGTATTATATATATATATGTATATATGTATATATATATATATGTATATATGTATATGTATATATTATGTATATATATATATATTATATATATATATATGTATATATATATGTATTTATGTATATATATATATATGTATATATGTATATGTATATATATATGTATATATGTATATATATATGTATATATATATGTGTGTATATATATATATATATATATAGCAGTAAAGACGTACAAAACATTGATTATTTTAATAAAAAAACATATATATATATATATATAATGTAACTTTTTTAATAAAAAACTATTAATTAATCCATTAACAATCCAATAACATTGATTATTTCAGCCCGTAAAATTTTATCTAATAGCTCATTAACATTTTAAATAATTTAGCTCAATAAATACTCAATGGATTAACGATGATAGCTATTAAAAACGATGTATTGGAGAACATGAATCATGAAGACTTGATGGAGAACTTTGCTTCCAAAAACACTAAAACATCCTCTTCATTCACTTAAATAAGTAGATTAAGTCATTTACTTCAATACTTTAGTTCTGTTTATTGCCATAAAAATTATCATCATATATAAATTTTTATATACAAGTTATTCAATTTAAGTAGTGTGGGGCCATGTATTTTGTTCTCGTCCTGACCTAAAATCCCTTAGGAATTCTCAGGATCAGCCCTGAATTTTAGGCCTGATAGTGTTAAGTTTTGGCTCGATAGCTTAAAATTTGTTTATATATATATAGATAGATAGGAGAGGGTTCAAATAAGAACCATATTTTTATGAGAACTATATGAACAATCTTAACCACTCATTTTTTATCACATGCAAATCACATGTCATTTCTCAATTTTTTTAAACGTGCGTAACTTTTTTCACGACATCATTTTTTTAAAAAAAATTCACCATAAAATTCAGTATTTTTTTATCTTTCCAACGCCTACCATATTAATATATTTTTCTAAAAAAAAAATCGTACATCCGTTGTTTACATATGTGTAAATTTAATTATACATATATGTAAATTTAGTTATACATATATGTAAATTTAGTTATACATATATGTAAATTAGTTATACATAGTGTAGTACTGGATTTACACATGTGTAAATCCGATATTACACATGTGTAAAACAAATTTCGTTAAAAAAAACGGGAATTTTTTTTATTTTTTATAAATTTTTTTATGAAAAAGGGAAAGTTGGGGAAAATTTTTGTATTTTTATTTTTTTTATTTTTATGTTGTTTTTTGATTTATAAATTTTTTAAATATGTTTTGTTAATTACAATTTTACCATTGAGAACTAGTGGTTGAGATTGGTTCGTAGAATTCTCATAAAAAAACTAATTCTGATTTGATCACTTCCACATATATATATATATATATATATATATATTATATATATATATATATTATATATATATATATATATTATATATATATATATATATATCAATCAAGTTCTTTGCCCCCTATAATTTGTTGAAGCTCCGCCAGTAAGATTCTTGAAATCTACCCATACTCGTCTCCCTTTGTTATCCGAATTTGCACAACAAATTTATATATAAACATTCCATATATAATATAATGAAAACCGTAATTAGAGCATGTTTTATTTTAATACCTTGCAACGAAAGAAACCATAACTAGTATCAATATTCAGTTTCCTTTTTCAAACGCTTTCCTCTGATTTCCATAATCCACCGCGTATCTTAAGTTCTTAAACCCATTATATATCCTACTAACATAACCCCCTTCTTCATCATCAAACAAACACACACTAATGAATAAGTCCACTGCAGCCATGACCATCAAGATGAAGAAACACAGCAGAAGCATGACCCAACCGCGCTACAAAATCGGTTTTACCGACACCAATGATGGGGGTCATCATGTCGGTTACAAATGCAGAATATGCAAAAAGAGATTTGATACTTTTCAAGCACTAGGTGGCCATCAGGGTACCCATAAGAAGGCTAAACTTAAAGACAGTAGTGATGCATGTTTATCGAATCTTGATATAGATATTCATAAGTTTTCGGGGTTGCATCGATGCAAGACATGCATGAAGGGGTTCGCAACTGGGCAGGCGTTGGGTGGGCACATGAGCCGGCACAGGTTTGAGAAGGCTTTGATTTTGGTGGAGGTAGAGCGGCTATGGCGGCAGCAGGTGGCGGAGAAGGCGGAGAGTGATTTGGTGTCTGTGGCGGTGGGACTACAGCGGCTGAAGGCGGAGGAAGATAAAAGGCATGAGGTGAAAAGTGAGTTGATTCTGGCGGCAAAAGAATGGCGACTATCTGTTTGATGTTTAAGATACAGTGAAAGAGACATTTTATTCATTAGATTTTTTGGGTGGATTTATGGAGACTTTTAGTTTCCTGTAATTCTATAACTATTTTGTTGATATATATCAGAACATGTATATGACAGTCATTACCCTTGATTTAACTTCTTCCTGTTCAAATTATTACTTAGACATAAGAAATATAAGCATTATTATCATGATGATTATTATTATCATTATAATGTAATTGACTGATAAATAATAGAGGTCTCAACAGAATACCCGCAAAAACACTTGTAATCGTCTCTTTCTCTCTCCACCGTGTCACACACTTATATAAGTGCCTATAATGTTCTCGTAGTTCTCTATTTAAAATTGTTTCTACATTGAACACATGCCTAAAGTAATAGTAGCAGTGGTAGTAACAATAAATAATAATATAAAAATGTATGAATAAAGCACATATAAATACACTCAGCTAAGCTAAGGCTTTGCATGATGAGTTCATAACTTTATACAGACAATGTTTTGCCCATACTCGAACTAAATGCATGGTGCATGCACGCATACATACAGCATATATGTACTATATATTAATACATATATGTAATTGTGTATATGGATACACATGGTCAGTTCTTAAGACCAGAAACAGAACAATATGTATATATTGATAGTGCAAAAATAGCTTAATGTTCTGTAACGGCCGGTTGGCTCATAAGAATAGGTCTATACGCCATTGTTAATACATGGTAAGAGGATTCTAATGGAACACAAAAAATCACAACAAAAAACAAATCAAACGCATCGTTATTTCGACAAATGAAAGCCAAACTACTTATATCACACACCAAGAATTATATTTACACGTGCAATTACGGACAAAAAGATGACTGACCTGGATCACAGAATAGTGTTGATATGGAGTGCTTTTAGCAGTGAAGTTGCCATCTGCTTCACCAGAACTTGACCACCAGAACTTTGACCATCTCTGCGTTCTTCGATCAAATTTTGAAGTTTTTGAGGCAAATTGTTTTCTACAATTAGTTGCTTTGGTCGTGGATGATGTTCATATACGGCCTGTCACAAAATACCAAAGTTCAAATTCGTTTTGAATGTAAGCAACAACTGGAGCAGGTTAGACAATTAGTATCTTTATTGGTCAACTGTTTTGGGAAATTTCCAACCTTTATTAATTGAGCAGATTGAGACGAGCTATGGCGTCCTGGTGATCAAGCCTCAATATGAGCAAAGGTGTCAACCCGTTAACAGCCAATGTTGTATTTATTCGGGATGATTTCCTGCAAGTTATATGAACAGAAATTATGAAATTCCCATATAACCCTACTGATAATGAGCAGAAAATAAGATGAAGAAAACAAACGTGATAATCTTCAAAAAGGGCTCTAGTATGTGCAAGAAGAACTGTTCTGGACAGCACTGGAAGAATTTAACCAACTTTTGAACTGCTTCCTTTTTGAGCAAAGCTTGTTCCACTTTCTTGTCATTATCATGTGCTAAACAAACTGCAATAGAATCTAATGCTGTTACAGACCAAAGTTGGTCTTCAAGTAAACTCAAATATACATCCATTCCGCCATGAGCTCTTAATTGCTCCCTAGAATTACGTGATGCATGGGCCATATCACATAATAAAGGTAATGCATATTGTCTTAGTGGAGAATCTGACATAATAAAACGCATTAAGTGTGGAATAATTCCATTTTCTGCTGCTTGTTCTTGTCTTCTCTTGTTTATCTTGCATAAGTTGAATAGAGCATTGAGGACCTTCAATGGAGAAAAGTATGATAGATTATACATATGCAATATAAGATTATCATATTTTGTAACCATCTAATCATTTTACTAACCTCATGATGAATTTGAGACACAAGAGGACCATCTTTAAGATCAAGATTAGGAATAAGATGCTTGATGGCATCAGCTCTTTGTAGGTGTTCCAAGCAGTGTGGATCAGTTGACAAATGATTGATGCATTTTAATAACTGCAAGCCAAGTCAAAAAATAAGATTACAATAATGTCTAATAGGATTTTTCCACAAATGGAAGTCAAACAAACTCAGCAGTGAAATAAAGTCAACACCTTTAACAGGATAGGTGGTTCTACTTTATTAAACATCTGAAAGAGCCGGCTAAGCAAACTTTGGCTACACATGTAGGATTTCACAGTTGAGTCAGCACCAGCAAACTCAAGTAGAAGATCTGCCACTTTTTCCAGATATTCACGAGCCACATCGGCATTCCAAGGAGATACCATGTGGGACAGGAGCCCTGATGACGTGGCGCTCCCTGGTCTAGCATTTAGAACTCCAGAACCAGAGAGTACGCCTGATGCTGTCTGAGATGCAATTCCTGATGTCGAAGCCTTTCCCTCATTGGATGCCACCACCGCAGTTTTCTTATTAGCTAATTTATGTGAAGTCCTAGTCACCGCCTCAGTGTTGGCATTTTCCCTTCCACGACTAGAAGCCTCTGTACAATCACAAAAAGAAAAAAAAACAGAATCAGAAAAGTACATAACTTGAGATGTACTGCTGAAATACATAAATAAAATATGCTATAGCACAGATAATCAGAGGGGGCAAGTTCCACCCATTTATGGGTACATGGGTAAACTTGAGTTATATGCTGCCACTGAGTAAAATGCAAGGAAATGGTTAAAATGGAAAAGGCTGGAACAAGCCAAAATGTATTCAAAATGCATAAAGCCACCTAAGTTGTTGTATTTCAAAATTCTGATTAACATTGTAATTTTTTAATCAGTGAATGATATTAACTATATATAAAACTCAAGCAGAGATCACATGTCAGCCCAGATCAACCAGCTTTAAATCATCCAAAAAGGTATTCATTTTTTAATCGTCACCCAACCAATGTTAAGTCAAAAGACGAGGCGCACTTAAGGTACAAAGGCCTCAGCTGTCACCTAGGTGCAAGGCACAAAAAAATTGTATGCCCAAGACAAGAAAGGCACACATATAGGAAATATAAAAGAAAAGTAATCAAAATCAGAGGAGCAAGAAAGGATATCTTTTTTCTTGATAATATTTGAAATCATAAATTACTTGTATAATTCAAGAAAGGAAAAATGTGTTCTGATGACAGCCCAGCCTATCCGTTCTAGAAACTACCAACTTTGACCCATTACACAACCCACCTGACCCACCCTGTTTCCACTTCTACTGAAAGTAATCAGAATCAGAAGAACATGAATGGAAACCATCAGTAGCAGGGATATTTCTGAAAAGAAAATGATGTTTACCTGCAAATTCAGCCATCAAGAAATCCATCCCGTTGCTTTTCTTCTCATTAGAAGAATGCAAAAGAGGAAGTATGCTTTCATGTTTCTCCAAGCCCGTGAGATGTCGAACATACTCAAGCTGACCCGAAAAATGTCGTGACGGTGGTTCTTTATCCAACAAACTCAAAAGCGGTCTCACATTTTCTTGCTGAATTGTTGCAGAATATCCATTTGATACAGCATCCATGGATTTCCTAGGCCTATCAGTGGACAACCTCCCAAAATTAGAGAGCCGTTGTTTAGGTTCTGCGTCTTGTGAAGGATCACTTTTATCTCTCTCCATTGATGTTGAATCTGGTGATCTTGAGGTTACTGGAGCTTCAACACTATTATTGCTTGATTGATGTTTATCAGTTTCTAGTGTAAAGAATCTAGAATCAGGGGAGTGAGAAGATGAAAGTCTAGAAGATTCTTGTGGACCAGGTGCAATTGATGATCTGTTGCAGCATTTTTGACTTTTTGGTGATCAGGATAATCTAGACTGTTGGTTGAACTCTCAGTCTGCATGAAAGTATGGTTACTAGGGTCCAGTGGGCCAGAGCGGGGCCGCATGGCTAAACCATCAGATGAGAAACCACCTGCACCTGATATGGAGGCTAGCCTTGTTGCCTCATTTAAGCTGTAGAGGGTATTTATGAGCCTGAGTAATATTCCATTTTTTGCAGCTATTCGACAAAAGTCATTCCTAAGGGTTGATCTCTGAAGCTTAAATACCTGCCACATGCCATCAATAGCTAGGTGGACCATTTGCCTGCAATTCAAGAAACTTCATTACTACATCTAAAAAATTTAACTATAAAGTTCTTATATATAGTAACTAGACGATCATATTGATATCAGATATCAAGTAATTTCATTAATACATCTAAATAATTAACAATAGAGTTCTTATAAATAACAACCAGATATTGATAGCAGATATCAGCATGTAGCAGGTAACTGCAGGAAGAGATCACTATATTCATCGCCATACAAAAAGATAAACTACAGGAGGAGATCATATATTTATTACCATGCAAAAAGCTATAACGGGTGCTTGGATAGTGTACTGAAAGTGATTATGTGATATTGAATAACTAAAATCCGGTACTTAGTTGTAATAAACAAGATACATAAGTAGTGTTTTGGTGTGCCTTTGCTGCTGAAGATCCAATAGTATATCTGATAAATTCATATTATTTAACGCACTTAAAATAAAGTGATCAAAAGTAGTAAAAAGAGAAAAGGAGGCGTTATATGAATTGAGCAGAAGTCTCAAATAGAGGAAGGGGTAAATAGTTAAATTCATTTTACCCTCAGATAATAAACTTTGTTGCAGCTGGTAGGAAACAGATAATTTGAATATTACATAATCAGAAGTTGTATCTAGTGCCAAACTGATTATTGACATCAAACCGCAATAATCAGATAACTAGTTTAGTAGTTTCAAAATCCCAATCTATTAGCATAGTTACATAATTATCATATGTATAAGGTATCAACCATAATCATGAGAGTTCCGTAGATCTGTTCAAAAAGATAGTTAAAAAGATTCATCATGGTTAAATTGTTTATTTAAGAAACTAAAATAACAATTTGCTTCAGTATGGAACTTAGTAGACAAGGCACAAACCTGTATTTTGCATAATCTGCCTCAAGAAATCCCACAAGAACAGGTATCCCACGGCAAGCGATAAACATTTGTAGTGTCAATGAGCTGTAACAAAAAACTTCCACCTCAATCCATAATTATTGTATAGTAAAACACAACTCTACGCAATATTCAATTTTACAAAAACATGCAAGTTAGCAAGACATGAGATGTCTTGGTACCTTGACTGACAAAGTTGCTGCAAAAAGTAAGCCGCTTCCATACGAACCTCCCGTGTTCTATCAGGCGCTGCAAAGCCCATAACAAGAGGAACCTAGAGCAGGTTTCTTGATGATTAGAAAAAATTAAAAGAAATATCTTACCATTGAATAATGTATACATATATAATTACAAACACGTAACCTAGGCTATGTAGTACTTACAAGGCCAACAAGACAAGCATTTTCCTGGAAATCAGTGTTATCCTTGATAATCTGATTTAAAACCTGCAGCACAGAGCATATAACCTGCACCTAAAGGAGAACAGTAACTACATTACTATCTTATATTATAATCAGACAAGAAAAAGAAAAATATGTAGCAAGTTGCTGCAAATTGCCATACCCGTGTCCTAGGAACCTCAAGTAATTCCAGAAGAGGAAGTAACCCATGCTGTGTCATAAACACGTGTTTCTGCTCAGGGCGGTGTTGGAAAAAAACAGTTAACTTGTGGCATGAGGACACAATCACGTCTTCTGATTCTTCTGGTCTCAGTTGTGAAACAAGTTTGCCAAATTCAACAGCCTGCATATACATCTATGAATTAAATAATCTTACACAGTATAACCTGATTCATAAACTGTGTTTTAAAGGGGTGAGGTGCTCCAAGGTGATAGGATTCCCAAAGCCAGGGAGGAAGACGAAGATGCACACATCACATATGCAGGCGCACTTCGTTTGCAAAAACACTTCAAATTGATAAATTGCAAAAGAGAGAACCATAATAATTATACTAATATACTAACATAATATGGCATGCCACAATCAGTACAAAATCAACCAAACAAGTCTGTAACCTGGTTATTAATAAAAATCAAAACAAAAATCAAGAGGAATGGTGCTCAAGTGTCTGTAAGTGTCTTGAGGCTAACATTTTGACTTTAGAGGGATAGCCCATTTACATTGAGTTAAAGAGAGCAGCCGTTACATGAGGCGAATGCAGCACATAGATGTGCAACTATGAGAAGCACTAGAAAGCACACTCATCGTGTACACATTGAGCCTATAGCTTGTAGCGCCTCATGCCTAAGGTGTGCTTTTTAAAACACAGACAACTAAAAACAGATTAGATGGTACCTGAAGGTGGAAAAGATTGTCAGCAGGTAGTTTATCATCAAAGCCCTGATAAACAAACAAAGTGAGAAGTCAAGGTCAGCAGTGAAGAAGTCAACAACATAAACATGCTATATAAAGCTTACCAGACCATCAATACCAATTACATCCTCCTTTAAAACACCCATCATTAGATGAAGTATATCTCCACCATTAGACTGGCCTGGTTCATTCTCCATTTGTTTTTGAGCAATCGTAGCTCTTAATTGTGTCGCCAAGTCAGCCTTTCCACTATCTGTAGCAAATGTGTTGCCTTGATTCACATGTGATACTGAAGCGGATGTTGAAGCTTCAGCTGATTGATCATCCAGATGCTTGTTATCTATTGGATGAAACAAATCATCCAATGAAGCATCACCAGGCGTATCACTAAATTTACTCAGCTCATTTTCTCCAACTGCTCCTCCTGCCTGTACACCCTTTTGAGAATTGTAGTTATGGGCTTTGCGCCCAGAATTATGTAAAATGCTATCTGTAGTTACAGTGCTTCCATTTTCTTTATATTTTTTATCTACTGTGGTCTTTGATTTTGACTCTGGAGATCCAGATTCAACATTTGTTATCACTACCTCAGGGGGAGTCAAATCTAATGGTTCATGGACTTCTGTTTGATTAGCTGATTTATCATTAGCAGATGAGGGTTCTATCTTTTCATGAATAGCTAAAGTCACAACTTGATCTGCTGAAACAGAAGCATCGTCATCAGATGCATCTGTTTTTTCCTCGGCATTCTTATTAATTAATTCATTTTCCTCCGCTATTACCAACTCTGTTCTATTTCCCTGAAATTGGAAAGACAAATTATAAAAAAGATACCAATAACTAAATCACCAGCAATACCAGGCTCTCAAAGTTAATGTATTTTTCAGTTCCATATACAAGAAAATACTTTGACTTTCTCTGCAGAAAGTTTCTGAAGAGTGCTTACGTCATCTGCATTTGAACTTTTGACACCCACTGAACCATCATCATCTATGTTTCTGAAAAAAAAGCACTCTTCAGATATGAAAGCAAGTTGTCTCACAAACACTATACTATCTTAAACAAAATCGCTGTAACTATCAAGCATCATAATTTGAGCTAAGAAAGACATAAGGTGAGAGAAAAAAGTGTGTTTGCCACTTTTATAAGCGGCAGGCTAGGTATCACTATTTCTTATCAGCATCATTGCAGTTAAAATTAGCATGTAACTACCTAAGTGTACCACTATGCGGAGTGAAGACTGCAATACGACACGCCTAGAATTTTGTATCCAAGGGTGAGAAAGCAGTGTCTTTGCATCAGGTCTCAGCCTAGCATCCTGAATATGAATTTAATGTTAGACGAAATGCATAATTGTGGTCACTATAGTAACTTGCAAGCACATAGCAAGTCATATGCATTACACTTTACCTTTTTAAAGCATTGATGGAGAAAAGCGGTTATGCCAGGTGACAAGCTATCTGGTATCGGAGGAGTCTCATCCTGAAGGAAAAATTGAGGAAATTCAGTAGCTGGGTTCAGTACGGTATTTTGACCATCGACAAAGGGTTAAACGGGTGTTGTGGTTTCATTAGAACAAACAAAATGGAAATCATTGCAGTCAAATCCAAATCCTTGGGATCAACTGAAATTAAAAAAAACATGAATCCTGTGGTGCCAAATGATAATTATTAATAAAAAAGAACACCTGAACAATCCTAAAGAGAGCAGGCATGGGTTGAAGATCATAATAAGGAGGTACACAGGTAAGCAGCTCAATTACAGTACAGCCAACACTCCATATATCGGATGCAGCACAAACTCCAGACATTTCAATGACCTGAAAAAAGAAAGTTTAAAAGACATCAAGATGCTATATGATCTCGATATCCTGCCACACAAAAGTGGAAGATACTACTACCCTTGATTCAAATTGTCTAAACACTAGGATAGGAAATCGGGTTTTAATAAAAAGTACCTCAGGAGCCATCCAGTAAGGTGTTCCAACAACTGAATGCGTATTAACATCAGCCTCGGTTAGCTTTGTGGCAACCCCAAAATCTGCCAATTTTACAAGACCCTGAAAATGGTTTTGAGAGAAGTAACGAGGTAAGATTGACTTAGAGCTAAATGAATAAGGAAAAAACGAAGTAATCCAACTGGTGATATAAGCAGATCTGCCTCCCACATTAGCAGAACAGGCAACTTTACTTTAAAATATGGGCAATTTGTCAGGGAGAAAAAACAAATTACTTTCCCGGTCTTTGCACATAGGACCCTTGTTAAGTTGTGGGCTCCGACCCATCTCGGTTGGGCCCGGTATTAACTGAAGACAGAATTAGGAGATTAAGGGACGGCCGCCCTAAAGCCCAGTTTGCTATTTTAGGCGAAGAGTGTTAACCCTAATTGTTTAGTTAGTATAAATATATCTTTTGTACTTGTAAACATTTAACACCTCAATAAAAGAAAACCCTAGTTGCCCCAAGTGGACGTAGGTTATACACCGTAACCGAACCACTATAAATCTCGTGTCTTGCTCTATTGTTTTTTTGTTCACGTGATTGTGTTCGTGTGTTTGAGCGATTTGATCCTAACAACCCTAAACTTCTTTTTCCGCATGATAAAATCCTTACACTCGTTGAAATTTATCAGAAGCGCATACCTTACCCTTGAAACTGGTTACATTGTGCATTGCTGTTGGGCTAGCCAGATCCTTGGCTTTTTAAAAATTTTTACACAATAAAACGATAATGATATAACATCACGAAACTTTGAATCTAACTGAAAAGCTATATGCCTATATCGCTGTATTTAACCAAAATTATGTTCATGTAAGCAGATAAAAGCCTATGTCACATCCATGTCAGCATGGGTAACCAATTTCACGAGTAAAATACACACTTTTGGTAAATGCCAACAACTTTAAGAATTAATCAAACAAAAAAAGGTTTATGGACTTATCTAACAAACTGAGAAATTGTATTGGAATTTCAGACTCTGCCCTTATAATTATCAAACTACCCTTTAATGGCCCTAAGCAGGGGTTTATGGAACATTTTAATACTACCACATGAACTAGCTTGTTCTAAGGAAATATTTACTTACCTCTTTAGTAGTCAGGATATTAGCACCCTTAATATCTCGATGGATGACCCCTTGTTCATGTAAATAAACCAAGCCTTCCAATACCTGCCAGAAAGATAGTAATGGATGCCAGATTTTAAACCTAATACAAGAACAAATGACCAGTAACAAACCTGAGCAATATAAACAGCCACCAATGATTCAGGAAATGGTCCAAATTTGTTTGGCTTAATAATGTTTGCAAGTGAGCCATTCTCCACATACCTGAGGTTAATAAGAGCCACCACCAAATGAACAGTGCTTTCAACATTGACACAATTGATAATCATAAAAAATTAAGAAAAGATGTCATACTTAATTACTTACTCAAGAATTATATGAAGATGTGTCTTTGTCTTTAAGGATCCAAGATATTTCACAATATTCTTGTGGTTCAAATTCTGCATCAAAATAAAGTCGTCATACAACATGAACATATACTCCACATGTCTAAATCTAGAATTATCACATCAGATGATTTAAAAAGCCATAAATTATCCTGAACCAGAAACATTATCCAAGTGATTTAAATAACATGTATTGTATGTGAGTTAATACAACAAAATTAGAACAGGAGGATTACCTTAAGCAAGTCAATCTCTTGCTGAGAAGTTACCAATTCCGATTGATTCATGATTTTTTCATACAGAAAACAAAAAAAAAATGTGTTAATATAAATTAAGGCAGTTGTTTTTAACTAAAAAGAATAGATAAATATGCAAACAATTGAACTAATAAAATTTAATGAACAAAAATAAAAGTATTTTCCTCAAAGACATATGGCGGGGGTTGAGGGGGATGTTAACTTTAAAAGAAAAATAAACTGATTGAATCATACCATGATGATATTAAGATCCTCCTGTGCAATATTCTCCAAAGAAACTTGTTTTATGGCAACAAAATCTCCATTCTCCAAGTCCAGACCCTTGTATACTCGACCATATGCTCCTTTTCCAATCTCATCTCCAAGCATCTTCCAAAGTCCAAAAGAAAATTAGCGCACACATTCAATATGCGAATATCACATTCCAAAAATAGACTATCTATAATTAAACACAGACACCACTAGGATGAAATATAAAAGGAAACACGTGTTGGTCCACCAAGGCCAAAATTGGTTTTTGTACGCAATATTCGTGACCTAGGTCTCTGCAATATACCGGAAAAGGTTTATTCTATGACAATTACGTTAAACAGATATCCTAACAAGGGTATCTTCTGGTAGTTGTGTGTTTTTTTTACTTCAAATGACAAATAAGCTCACACACCTATGCGTTGAAAATAATTATACTGTTCGTGGAGAATCGAGCAGCGTCTCCGTTAAACCAGCCCATGACAAACAAAATCAACTGATTTGGTGTTGTTAAAGTTAAACAAAGAATGAAAAACAGGATACACCTTGACTTTAAATATAACATAAGGTGCTTGCCAATTCAAAGTAAATTTGGATTTGCGCACAAGCTAAACATTAATAGTTTATTTTTATTTATTTATATTCCCCCGTTTATTTATTTTCATAGTTTCATAAAGTTTTGGAATTACACGTCAGGTGCCAACCAATCCTACTAAATCAGGGGGAACATATTATTGTGAGATTAAAAGCCTTACACTGTAGCATTCAAACCAACAAAGCTCTAATGCTACAAAAGTTCGCTAATATGTTCCATTAAATTCATTATCAAATAGAGAGCAACATACCTACAAAACCTACCTATAAATTCTCACCCAACATCCAGTTGAGTTCTAACTATACAAACTACTTTGCCAGACACATGCTACAATCAAACAACTTAGACACCAAACTGCTAAAATGATTACAAACACTACCCACAACTTCTTCGAAATCCCAAAACCTATCCAAAACATGCACCCTCTTGTATTCCTACGAAAGCCACATCTTTTAATAACTGAAATCAAACCTCCTAGCCAAAATTGGTTATACAACATTTTGCAAACTGAGAACCATCATTATTCCATCTAACATGTTAAGAAAGCATCAAGTAGTCAGCAGTCACCCATTTTCCCTCAAACTTCCAAATCAAACATCATTCTAAATTCATATAGTGCAAGATTTAGCATCCAAAGTCAAAACTAGGGCTCCAAAACAAAGACAGTACAGCTACAAAACATGCACTAGCAATTGAACGAGATAATAACTTTTTCTTACGTATTTGTTGTCTAGGGTTTTCGACTTATGAAAGGCGGTGGTCGCCGGTTGCCGAGACATCTTTCTCTGTCTTTGTCACCTCCCTGTATCTTCGAATTTCAGTGAGGGATGAGGGTTTTCAGTAACCCTAGAAGATGAATTGTGCCATTGTAAGAGCTTTTATTGCTGAAATTAGGGCAAATGGAGGTGGTGGTGGTGGTGGTGGAGATGATGATGATCCGGTGGAAAGTGATCGGCGGCAGAGTCTCCGACGAGAGACGAGAGAACGAAGATGTGGAAAATAATAATAATAATAATAATAACAATAATAATAACAATAATAATAATAATAATAATAATATTAATAATGCAGTTGTTACGTTGATCCGATGCGATGGACGTTGAAAGCACTGATATTGATGGTTGTTTTAGTTAATTATATTTGATAGATGGTTATGTTAAATAAAATTTTAAACGATCAACGAATAGTTTTTAAGTCCGATCATCCGGGTAAATCTATTGGCGAAAAGCCACCCACGTCCGCGAACACAGACAGCGTTGTTGACCCGGCTCGCCCATCATTCCAAGGGAAACCCATCACCTAAAGGCCACTGTGGTAAAACCTTTGGCCCACTAGAAACATATTGCACCTAGTGAGACTTCAATCCATGATCTCTACTTTGAAAAGTCATAGAATGCCTCCTCCTAAATCATTTTATCTAAGACTCATTGGCCAGATGGTTATGTTAAATAAGGTTATGGAAATGTTTTAAGTACGGTATCAATAAGTACGGGTGTGAATATTAAAAACATTTCAAAATTATAAATTAAAATCTCAAAATTTTATGTGATAGTATAGTCTCATACTTGTCGTATAATTTTATACGAAACATATAATCCTTCTGGCAACCCTTTGAATTTTTCATCGTAGTCATTGTCGAAATCTGTTATCGCGTTGTATAACTCTATATGTGTCGTGTTAGGGAGGGTCGTATAGGGAGCCATATGAGACGTATAGTTCTTTGACACACCCCCTGAATTTTGCTCATTTTTAATGTATTCGACCATATACATCGCATATGAACCTATACGCGGCGTATAGAGGGGTGTCGGTTTATCCGGATGGATGTCTTTATAACCCTATAAATAAACTTAGTCCATTTGTATGCTTGATATTTATTTGTGTTTAACAATAATTTAATACTTTTTAAAATAACTAGCTTGTCTTTTTATAAATACTATTTATGATCCTTTAAGCCTTTTTTTATTAAATTCTTTACGGGTTGTTTGGCAACCTCTTAATGATTCAGATGCTTGAATGGTTTAGCATTTAATGGTTCGGACTGTTTGTTTCGCAAGCAAATATCTGAATGGTTTAGACATTTGTCTCTAAATGGTTAAACATTATACTAATGTTGAATGGTTAAAAGATCTAATATTGAATGGTTAAGACCTCTTATTTATTGTCACACCCCGACCGACGGCGGAATCATCGGAGCGGACGAGGGAATGATTGATTGTTCATAACACATGGTCGTCTAAAAGGGGTAAATAGTATTAAAATCATATTACAAAACAGCACAGTTTAACATATGCAAATACAAAGTTTCAGTCACAAAAGATATCCATTTTTAGCTAAGTCCAAAAGTCCTAATTGTAAGCTTGCAGATAATCCAACTATGAAGCATGTCCTGAAATCATGTGAGAAAAATAAAGTCAGCTAACGAGTTAGCTGGTGAGTAATCACAGTTTGATATACATAGAGATTGATTGTTTGCTTGAGAAATAATCCAATTCACAAGGTAATGTTAAGACTTATAAGGCAATAGCATAGCATATAGATAAACCGACACGATTTAAACCCCTTGACTTGTCATTTTGCATATAATAGACTTGCACACATACACCATAGATTGACTATTTGCCTCCGGCACAATCACCACTCGACTATTCATGTGGGGTGGGTTATCCAAAACCAGTAGATCTACCATTGATACCAAGATTGATTGATTGTATTAGGGTTCAAACTGTTGTCCCGTTTATCAAAGTATGCACACATAATAGCAAGAATAACATAACCTGTTTTGAATTGAATTTAAAATGAATAACGATAGAATAACAACATGATTGAATATTGTGTCACATGATTTCCCCAAATATGAAATAATAGAAAATGGGCTATGAATACTCACATGGATTGATGAATCGAAATTGATTTAAACAGATTAGACACCTATGAAAATCCTCACGGTAAACCTAAGGAAAAGGTGTCTCGAGAGTTAAGACCATAACGAATTTGTGAATCAGAAATGGGTTTAGAGGTTCGAGTGAAATTTGGGGTTTTGTTAAATAATTTTTTTTTTGATTTCTTTTATAATGTTTATAATATCCAAATCTTACATTTATCAAACAATAGTTTTATAAACTTATATTTTCAAAAATTAGTAATAAATTTCAGAAGTCTTTTTTTTTTAAAAAATTTATAAGAATTTTATTTGATTTTTAAGAATTTCTTAAAACATTTAAAAACTTGAATAAATTAAAGAAGGGGAAAATATGGAGATGCCCGGGTTTGAACCCGCGACCTCCAGGTTGCATAGTGTGTTTACCACCAGGCTAAGCGCCTGTTAGTGGTAATTTATCAGATTTAAATGCTACTTAAACACATTTTTAAGAATCCCCAAATCAACCCAAAAACCCTAGAATGAAAATCACCCGAATTGAACCTCGATTCGAACTTTTCGTTCAGATTAAGGTTAGGGCTTTTGTTCCCTACCCAAAAACGAGCATGTCTATGTATTTAATTACCCGAAATGGTTTTGGTTGGATGGTGATCGAGTTCGAGCTTGAGCCGCGACCGAGAGGGGATCAAATTCGAAGTTTTTGTGCGTGTGTGATGAAATGGTCGTGCAGGGAGCTTAGGCGAGTGCAAAGGAGCGTTTGCCCTCAATTTATAGGGTTCAATTGGTTGAGGATGAGGTCCAACGGCTACCTCGATTTCTAAGCTTCGGGGGGGGGGGGGGTCCGGGTTTCGATCAATTCGAGGCTTTGGAAAGGAATGAGGCCCCGGGTGTGGTTCGATAGGCTTAGGGGACGCGGTATGGTCAATTAATTGATGTTACGTGTACCCAATTCGAGCGGATTTTGCAGGGTATGGTTCGGTTGGTCGGGGGGGGGGGGGGGGGGGGGCGACGTGCAAGAATGGTCAATTTCAAATCACTTGGCGTACCGAGTTCGAAGGGGATGGGCGACAGTGCAGGGGGGGTCGGATTGGGTTTAATTGGTTCGGTTTTGGTGGTTTTGGGTTCGCCGGAGAGGTCGCCGGCGGCGACGGGGATGGGGACGGGGAACGGGGGGGGGGGGGTGGGTGTTTGAATTAAATTTACACAATGGTCCCTGATGTTTGGACTGATTTCTAATTCTTGCTTAATTTGTTTTAAGGTTTAATCTTTTAACCCCCAATTTTTAACAAAAGTTGGTTTAAAATAACTAAATCTTATAACCATTATATTTATAAAAATTGAATTTGTACATGTTACATTATGACTTTATTTTTTTTTGTTATTATATTATTGTTGTTATTCGTATTATTGTTATTATTGTTATTATTATTATATATATATATCCTACATTTAATTAAGTTCGTGAAACTTATTAAATAAATCGAGAAATTTAGTAAACGTCAAACGGTTTCATACAATCATTAAACTAGCAATAAAAGCGAAAACATGATTGTTTCATTGATAATCACCCAATCGGGTTCGGTTTACAAATCAAAACGGGTCAAATGTCACAGTCTCCCCTGCTTTAGGAAATTTCGTCCCGAAATTAAATCACGAGGAGGCTGATGCGAATAGTTGAGGGTACTTCAATTTCATTTGGTCTTCACGTTCCTAGGTAAACTCTGGGCCACGTTTAGATTCCCAGCGGACCTTAACAATGGGTATCCGGCTACGCTTGAGTGTTTTGACTTCTCGATCCATAATTTCCACAGGCTTCTCGATAAAGTGCATGGATTCATCTATGCGAACCTCATCGAGTGGAATGTGGAGGTTTTCATCGGCAAGACATTTCTTGAGGTTGGACACGTGAAACGTAGGATGAACATTGCTAAGTTCTTGAGGTAGTTCTAGCTTGTAAGCAACCTGCCCAATACGCTCGAGAACTTTGAAAGGACCCACATAACGAGGCGCTAGTTTCCCTTTCTTTCCAAAACGGATCACTTCCTTCCAGGGTGACACCTTAAGAAGTACGAGTTCGCCGACTTTGTATTCCATGGGCTTACGTCTTTTATCAGCATAATGCTTTTGGCGATTTCTAGCAGCGATCAAGTTATCACGGATCTTATGAATTTTGTCGGTTGTTTCTTGTATCAATTCCGGTCCAGTAATTTGTGATTCACCAACTTCAGACCAACAGATGGGAGATCGACATTTTCGGCCATACAAGGCCTCAAATGGTGCCATCTGGATGCTGGTGTGATAACTGTATTGTAAGAGAATTCAATCAATGGAAGATGAGAATCCCACGATCCACTGAAATCGATGACACAAGCCCGGAGCATATCCTCGAGGGTTTGTATCGTTCTTTCAGTCTGACCATCGGTTTGCGGGTGATAGGCTGTGCTAAGATTCAATTGAGTTCCGAGGGCTGATTGGAGACTTTTCCAGAAGCGAGAGATGAAGCGACCATCGCGATCAGAGATGATATCTAAAGGTACACCATGCCGACTGACTATTTCATTGATGTAAATACGAGCCAATTTCTCGACTCGGTAGTCCTCACGAATTGGTATGAAATGAGCTGACTTAGTCAATCGATCAACGATAACCCAGATACTATCGTGACCACTAACGGTACGAGGCAGCTTGGTGATGAAATCCATGGATATGCTTTCCATTTCCATAATGGAACCTCGGGTTGTACGAGCAATCCAGAGGGACGTTGATGCTCGGCTTTGACTTTGGAACATGTGAGGCATTTAGATACATACAAGGCTATATCCTTCTTCATGCCAGGCCACCAATATTGGTTCCGAAGATTCATGAACATCTTATCCGATCCCGGATGAATAGAATAACGAGCCTTATGAGCCTCATCCATGATGGTTTCTCGAAGGTTATCGCGATTCGGAACCCAAATTCGATCTAGAAAATACAGTAGTCCGTCCGACTTGGTTTCCAACTGGAGTTAGCACCGCATGACATTTCCTCATACATGTTGCCCTTGGTTACTGATTCGTGTTGAGCTTCAAGTATACGGGTCAGGAGGTCGGTTTGAATGGTGACGCTTTGAAGCATAACTTGGCCCTTACGACTTAATGCATGGCTACGACATTAGCTTTACCGGGGTGGTAACGAATCTCACAGTCGTAGTCGTTAAGTAGTTCGACCCAACGTCGTTGCCTCATGTTAAGCTCCTTCTGGTTGAAGATGTACTGGAGACTCTTATGATCGGTGAATACAACACATTTAGTGCCATAGAGATAGTGTCTCCAGATTTTGAGTGCGAATACCACAACACCCAATTCAAGATCGTGCGTCGTATAATTTTTCTCATGAATCTTCAGTTGTCTTGAAGCATAAGCTATAACTTTACCTCGTTGCATGAGAACACAACCTAGACCTTGTTTTGAAGCGTCACAATAGACAACAAAGTCGTCGTTTCCATCAGGAAGTGTTAGGATCGGTGCCTCACACAGCCCTTGCTTGAGGGTTTGAAATGCTTTTTCTTGATCGGGCCCCCAAGAAAAAGACTTATCCTTGTGGGTCAAAGCGGTGAGTGGCGCAGCAATCTTCGAGAAGTTAGGAATAAAACGTCGGTAATATCCGGCTAAACCAAGGAATGAACGAATCTCTGTAGGTGTTTTAGGTTCTCCCCAATTCTTTACTGCCTCGATCTTCGCGGGATCGACGTGAATCCCCTTGCTGTTTACTACGTGACCAAGAAATTGAACCTTATTAAGCCAGAATTCGCACTTTGAAAATTTGGCGTAGAGTTTCTCTTTCCTCAGAAGTTCGAGTATTAGACGAAGGTGGTTCTCGTGATCGGATTTGGATTTGGAGTATATTAAGATGTCGTCGATGAATACGATCACGAATTTATCTAGATATGGCCTACACACGCGATTCATCAAATCCATGAATACTGCCGGTGCATTGGTTAACCCGAAAGGCATAACTGTAAACTCGTAGTGGCCATATCTTGTACGAAAAGCGGTTTTTGGAATGTCATCATCGTGCACACGGAGTTGGTGGTAACCAGAACGAAGATCGATCTTTGAGAAGTACAAGGCACCCTGAAGTTGATCAAATAGATCGTCGATTCGGGGCAATGGGTACCGGTTCTTGATCGTGAGTTTGTTAAGTTCCCGATAATCGATACACATGCGAAAAGAACCATCCTTTTTCTTCACGAATAAGACTGGAGCTCCCCATGGTGATGAGCTCGGGCGAATGAATCCTTTGTCTGACAGTTCTTGCAATTGGCTAGCAAGTTCTTGCATTTCGAAAGGTGCAAGACGATAAGGTGATTTCGCCACAGGTGTAGCCCCAGGTACAAGGTCAATCCGGAATTCGACTTGGCGAACAGGGGGTAATCCAGTTAGGTCATCAGGGAAGACTTCAGGAAATTCCCGAATGATTGGAATATCAGCAATTCCCTTTGATTTTACGTCCGTCTTCATAATGTGTGCTAGGAACGCCACATAGTGTTTACGGAGGTACTTCTGAGCTTTCGTGCATGACATGAGTCTAATCCCTTTGGAAGGCTTCTCCCCGAAGATTTGTAGTATGCTTCCGGTCGGAAGAGGAATACGAATGATCTTCTCGTAACAAACCACTTCGGCATGATTTCTTGATAACCAGTCCATGCCTACTATGACATCGAAACTACCAGTTGCATGGGTATAAGATCGATAAGGAAATCGTGCTCGCTTAGATTCAACGTACAGTTGGGAATGACAGAATTTATGATAACGGGTTTTTCGTCAGCTATCTCTACCGTAAAGGGGTTGTCTAGCTTGGTTCGGGCACTAGCAAGTAAGGGCTCAAAGTCTAAGGATACAAAGCTTTTATCGGCACCGGTGTCAAACAGAATCGAAGCGTATTGATTATTAATTTGGAACATACCGTTCACCACGTCGTTGCTAGCTTGAGCTTGTTGAGCGTTGATGTTGAATGCTCGTCCTTGAGCTACAGGGACGGCCTTGAGGAGCTTCGGACATTGGTTGCGGAAGTGATTAGGATCCCCGCATTGGTAGCATGCTCTTGCTTGCGTGATTGCCGGGGTATGCTGAACGGTCGGTGTCGTAACTGGAACCCTTGCAGTATTCTTGCACAGATTGAACGTGTGACCAAAACGGCCACAGTTTGTGCATTGACGACACTGAACGTTTGTGGGATGGTGATACTTGCAGTTGTTACACTGCGGGAAGGATCCAGCGTATGGCTTCTTCATCAACGATTGGTTGTTTACTACTGGTTGACGAGTTGGAGGGACTTGATTAATTGGCACAGCGGGGGTAATTACAGCAAAGTTTTGAGATCTAGCCTTCCTCTTCTTGCTCTTGGAAGACTCGGGTTGGTCGGTTTTGACGGTTTCGGTAGGAAGTTTATCGGCATTCTTCTTCGACCCTTTCTTGGTTAAAGAACCAGCTTTCACATGATTATCGGTTAACTGTGCAGCCAGTCTAATCGCATCTTCTAGCGTCGAAGGATTCCTTCCTAACACCGTATCCTGAATCTGTATGGGTAGTCCCCCAATGTATTTCTCGATGGCTCGGGAGGTAGGGGTAGCAAGGTGCGGTACAAGAAGGCTCAATTCGTGAAATCGGTTAGTGTATGCTAGGTTCTCGCCACTGTCTTGGGTTAACTCCCAGAATTCAGCTTCCAGTTTCCGGACTTCATTTCTTGGGCAGAACTCCCTAATCATGAGCTCCTTAACTTCAGCCCAAGTTAGTGCTAGAGCAGTTTCAGGGCCTTGCCTAGACAGAACATCCCGAGATACGTATCCAACTCTTCCAGCATTACATGATTCCAGTTATGGGACATTGACTTTGACGAGATTAGAAAACCATCAATAACAATCGAGTTTTGGAGTTTTGAAAACACTTAGATTAGGCACACAACGCCTTAGGCTTAACTTACGGTTTATATGTATATCAGTCTGGATTAAGGGTCAATTACATACATAAGGCACAATATTACTTAACATCATATATCATCAAGAGGTAAAGCACATAATTTTCATATCTAAACATGTAAGATTACATGAGAGGACTCATGCGTGAGGTGCTTAGTTATAGTCTAGGTCATTCCATTTCTAATAACCTAATTCCCTATAACCATGGCTCTGATACCAATCTGTCACACCCCGACCGACGGCGGAATCATCGGAGCGGACGAGGGAATGATTGATTGTTCATAACACATGGTCGTCTAAAAGGGGTAAATAGTATTAAAATCATATTACAAAACAGCACAGTTTAACATATGCAAATACAAAGTTTCAGTCACAAAAGATATCCATTTTTAGCTAAGTCCAAAAGTCCTAATTGTAAGCTTGCAGATAATCCAACTATGAAGCATGTCCTGAAATCATGTGAGAAAAATAAAGTCAGCTAACGAGTTAGCTGGTGAGTAATCACAGTTTGATATACATAGAGATTGATTGTTGCTTGAGAAATAATCCAATTCACAAGGTAATGTTAAGACTTATAAGGCAATAGCATAGCATATAGATAAACCGACACGATTTAAACCCCTTGACTTGTCATTTTGCATATAATAGACTTGCACACATACACCATAGATTGACTATTTGCCTCCGGCACAATCACCACTCGACTATTCATGTGGGGTGGGTTATCCAAAACCAGTAGATCTACCATTGATACCAAGATTGATTGATTGTATTAGGGTTCAAACTGTTGTCCCGTTTATCAAAGTATGCACACATAATAGCAAGAATAACATAACCTGTTTTGAATTGAATTTAAAATGAATAACGATAGAATAACAACATGATTGAATATTATGTCACATGATTTCCCCAAATATGAAATAATAGAAAATGGGCTATGAATACTCACATGGATTGATGAATCGAAATTGATTTAAATAGATTAGACACCTATGAAAATCCTCACGGTAAACCTAAGGAAAAGGTGTCTCGAGAGTTAAGACCATAACGAATTTGTGAATCAGAAATGGGTTTAGAGGTTCGAGTGAAATTTGGGGTTTTGTTAAATAATTTTTTTTTTTGATTTCTTTTATAATGTTATAATATCCAAATCTTACATTTATCAACAATAGTTTTATAAACTTTATATTTTCAAAAATTAGTAATAAATTTCAGAAGTTTTTTTTTTTTAAATTTATAAGAATTTTATTGATTTTTAAGAATTTCTTAAAACATTTAAAAACTTGAATAAATTAAAGAAGGGAAAAATATGGAGATGCCCGGTTTGAACCCGCGACCTCCAGGTTGCATAGTGTGTGTTTACCACCAGGCTAAGCGCCTGTTAGTGGTAATTTATCAGATTTAAATGCTACTTAAACACATTTTTAAGAATCCCCAAATCAACCAAAAACCCTAGAATGAAAATCACCCGAATTGAACCTCGATTCGAACTTTTCGTTCAGATTAAGGTTAGGGCTTTTGTTCCCTACCCAAAAACGAGCATGTCTATGTATTTAATTACCCGAAATGGTTTTGGTTGGATGGTGATCGAGTTCGAGCTTGAGCCGCGACGAGAGGGGATCAAATTCGAAGTTTTTGTGCGTGTGTGATGAAATTGGTCGTGCAGGGAGCTTAGGCGAGTGCAAAGGAGCGTTTGCCCTCAATTTATAGGGTTCAATTGGTTGAGGATGAGGTCCAACGGCTACCTGATTTCTAAGCTTCGGGGGGGGGGGGGGGTCCGGGTTTCGATCAATTCGAGGCTTTGGAAAGGAATGGGGCCCCGGGTGTGTTCGATAGGCTTAGGGGACGCGGTATGGTCAATTAATTGATGTTGTTACGTGTACCCAATTCGAGCGGATTTTGCAGGGTATGGTTCGGTGGTCGGGGGGGGGGGGGCGACGTGCAAGAATGGTCAATTTCAAATCACTTGGCGTACCGAGTTCGAAGGGGATGGGCGACAGTGCAGGGGGGGTCGGATTGGGTTAATTGGTTCGGTTTTGGTGGTTTTGGGTTCACCGGAGAGGTCGCCGGCGGCGACCGGGGATGGGGACGGGGAACGGTGGGGGGGGGGGTTGGGTGTTTGAATTAAATTTACACAATGGTCCCTGATGTTTGGACTGATTTCTAATTCTTGCTTAATTTGTTTTAAGGTTTAATCTTTTAACCCCCAATTTTTAACAAAAGTTGGTTTAAAATAACTAAATCTTATAACCATTATATTTATAAAAATTGAATTTGTACATGTTACATTATGACTTTATTTTTTTTTGTTATTATTATTATTGTTGTTATTCTTATTATTGTTATTATTGTTATTATTATATATATATATCCTACATTTAATTAAGTTCGTGAAACTTATTAAATAAATCGAGAAATTTAGTAAACGTCAAACGGTTTCATACAATCATT
The DNA here is from genome assembly GCA_025506515.1 of Flaveria trinervia. NCBI lineage: Eukaryota > Viridiplantae > Streptophyta > Magnoliopsida > Asterales > Asteraceae > Flaveria > Flaveria trinervia. Next base: position 83,368,699 of record CM046455.1, on the reverse strand, counting down.
AAACTAGCAATAAAAGCGAAAACATGATTGTTTCATTGATAATCACCCAATGGGGTTCGGTTTACAAATCAAAACGGGTCAAATGTCACAGTCTCCCCTGCTTTAGGAAATTTCGTCCCGAAATTAAATCACGAGGAGGCTGATGCGAATAGTTGAGGGTACTTCAATTTCATTTGGTCTTCACGTTCCTAGGTAAACTCTGGGCCACGTTTAGATTCCCAGCGGACCTTAACAATGGGTATCCGGCTACGCTTGAGTGTTTTGACTTCTCGATCCATAATTTCCACAGGCTTCTCGATAAAGTGCATGGATTCATCTATGCGAACCTCATCGAGTGGAATGTGGAGGTTTTCATCGGCAAGACATTTCTTGAGGTTGGACACGTGAAACGTAGGATGAACATTGCTAAGTTCTTGAGGTAGTTCTAGCTTGTAAGCAACCTGCCCAATACGCTCGAGAACTTTGAAAGGACCCACATAACGAGGCGCTAGTTTCCCTTTCTTTCCAAAACGGATCACTTCTTCCAGGGTGACACCTTAAGAAGTACGAGTTCGCCGACTTTGTATTCCATGGGCTTACGTCTTTTATCAGCATAATGCTTTTGGCGATTTCTAGCAGCGATCAAGTTATCACGGATCTTATGAATTTTGTCGGTTGTTTCTTGTATCAATTCCGGTCCAGTAATTTGTGATTCACCAACTTCAGACCAACAGATGGGAGATCGACATTTTCGGCCATACAAGGCCTCAAATGGTGCCATCTGGATGCTGGTGTGATAACTGTTATTGTAAGAGAATTCAATCAATGGAAGATGAGAATCCCACGATCCACTGAAATCGATGACACAAGCCCGGAGCATATCCTCGAGGGTTTGTATCGTTCTTTCAGTCTGACCATCGGTTTGCGGGTGATAGGCTGTGCTAAGATTCAATTGAGTTCCGAGGGCTGATTGGAGACTTTTCCAGAAGCGAGAGATGAAGCGACCATCGCGATCAGAGATGATATCTAAAGGTACACCATGCCGACTGACTATTTCATTGATGTAAATACGAGCCAATTTCTCGACTCGGTAGTCCTCACGAATTGGTATGAAATGAGCTGACTTAGTCAATCGATCAACGATAACCCAGATACTATCGTGACCACTAACGGTACGAGGCAGCTTGGTGATGAAATCCATGGATATGCTTTCCCATTTCCATAATGGAACCTCGGGTTGTACGAGCAATCCAGAGGGACGTTGATGCTCGGCTTTGACTTTGGAACATGTGAGGCATTTAGATACATACAAGGCTATATCCTTCTTCATGCCAGGCCACCAATATTGGTTCCGAAGATTCATGAACATCTTATCCGATCCGGATGAATAGAATAACGAGCCTTATGAGCCTCATCCATGATGGTTTCTCGAAGGTTATCGCGATTCGGAACCCAAATTCGATCTAGAAAATACAGTAGTCCGTCCGACTTGGTTTCCAACTGGAGTTTAGCACCGCATGACATTTCCTCATACATGTTGCCCTTGGTTACTGATTCGTGTTGAGCTTCAAGTATACGGGTCAGGAGGTCGGTTTGAATGGTGACGCTTTGAAGCATAACTTGGCCCTTACGACTTAATGCATTGGCTACGACATTAGCTTTACCGGGGTGGTAACGAATCTCACAGTCGTAGTCGTTAAGTAGTTCGACCCAACGTCGTTGCCTCATGTTAAGCTCCTTCTGGTTGAAGATGTACTGGAGACTCTTATGATCGGTGAATACAACACATTTAGTGCCATAGAGATAGTGTCTCCAGATTTTGAGTGCGAATACCACAACACCCAATTCAAGATCGTGCGTCGTATAATTTTTCTCATGAATCTTCAGTTGTCTTGAAGCATAAGCTATAACTTTACCTCGTTGCATGAGAACACAACCTAGACCTTGTTTTGAAGCGTCACAATAGACAACAAAGTCGTCGTTTCCATCAGGAAGTGTTAGGATCGGTGCCTCACACAGCCCTTGCTTGAGGGTTTGAAATGCTTTTTCTTGATCGGGCCCCCAAGAAAAAGACTTATCCTTGTGGGTCAAAGCGGTGAGTGGCGCAGCAATCTTCGAGAAGTTAGGAATAAAACGTCGGTAATATCCGGCTAAACCAAGGAATGAACGAATCTCTGTAGGTGTTTTAGGTTCTCCCCAATTCTTTACTGCCTCGATCTTCGCGGGATCGACGTGAATCCCCTTGCTGTTTACTACGTGACCAAGAATTGAACCTTATTAAGCCAGAATTCGCACTTTGAAAATTGGCGTAGAGTTTCTCTTTCCTCAGAAGTTCGAGTATTAGACGAAGGTGGTTCTCGTGATCGGATTTGGATTTGGAGTATATTAAGATGTCGTCGATGAATACGATCACGAATTATCTAGATATGGCCTACACACGCGATTCATCAAATCCATGAATACTGCCGGTGCATTGGTTAACCCGAAAGGCATAACTGTAAACTCGTAGTGGCCATATCTTGTACGAAAAGCGGTTTTTGGAATGTCATCATCGTGCACACGGAGTTGGTGGTAACCAGAACGAAGATCGATCTTTGAGAAGTACAAGGCACCCTGAAGTTGATCAAATAGATCGTCGATTCGGGGCAATGGGTACCGGTTCTTGATCGTGAGTTTGTTAAGTTCCCGATAATCGATACACATGCGAAAAGAACCATCCTTTTTCTTCACGAATAAGACTGGAGCTCCCCATGGTGATGAGCTCGGGCGAATGAATCCTTTGTCTGACAGTTCTTGCAATTGGCTAGCAAGTTCTTGCATTTCGAAAGGTGCAAGACGATAAGGTGATTTCGCCACAGGTGTAGCCCCAGGTACAAGGTCAATCCGGAATTCGACTTGGCGAACAGGGGGTAATCCAGTTAGGTCATCAGGGAAGACTTCAGGAAATTCCCGAATGATTGGAATATCAGCAATTCCCTTTGATTTTACGTCCGTCTTCATAATGTGTGCTAGGAACGCCACATAGTGTTTACGGAGGTACTTCTGAGCTTTCGTGCATGACATGAGTCTAATCCCTTGGAAGGCTTCTCCCCGAAGATTTGTAGTATGCTTCCGGTCGGAAGAGGAATACGAATGATCTTCTCGTAACAAACCACTTCGGCATGATTTCTTGATAACCAGTCCATGCCTACTATGACATCGAAACTACCCAGTTGCATGGGTATAAGATCGATAAGGAAATCGTGCTCGCTTAGATTCAACGTACAGTTGGGAATGACAGAATTTATGATAACGGGTTTTTCGTCAGCTATCTCTACCGTAAAGGGGTTGTCTAGCTTGGTTCGGGCACTAGCAAGTAAGGGCTCAAAGTCTAAGGATACAAAGCTTTTATCGGCACCGGTGTCAAACAGAATCGAAGCGTATTGATTATTAATTTGGAACATACCGTTCACCACGTCGTTGCTAGCTTGAGCTTGTTGAGCGTTGATGTTGAATGCTCGTCCTTGAGCTACAGGGACGGCCTTGAGGAGCTTCGGACATTGGTTGCGGAAGTGATTAGGATCCCCGCATTGGTAGCATGCTCTTGCTTGCGTGATTGCCGGGGTATGCTGAACGGTCGGTGTCGTAACTGGAACCCTTGCAGTATTCTTGCACAGATTGAACGTGTGACCAAAACGGCCACAGTTTGTGCATTGACGACACTGAACGTTTGTGGGATGGTGATACTTGCAGTTGTTACACTGCGGGAAGGATCCAGCGTATGGCTTCTTCATCAACGATTGGTTGTTTACTACTGGTTGACGAGTTGGAGGGACTTGATTAATTGGCACAGCGGGGGTAATTACAGCAAAGTTTTGAGATCTAGCCTTCCTCTTCTTGCTCTTGGAAGACTCGGGTTGGTCGGTTTTGACGGTTTCGGTAGGAAGTTTATCGGCATTCTTCTTCGACCCTTTCTTGGTTAAAGAACCAGCTTCACATGATTATCGGTTAACTGTGCAGCCAGTCTAATCGCATCTTCTAGCGTCGAAGGATTCCTTCCTAACACCGTATCCTGAATCTGTATGGGTAGTCCCCCAATGTATTTCTCGATGGCTCGGGAGGTAGGGGTAGCAAGGTGCGGTACAAGAAGGCTCAATTCGTGAAATCGGTTAGTGTATGCTAGGTTCTCGCCACTGTCTTGGGTTAACTCCCAGAATTCAGCTTCCAGTTTCCGGACTTCATTTCTTGGGCAGAACTCCCTAATCATGAGCTCCTTAACTTCAGCCCAAGTTAGTGCTAGAGCAGTTTCAGGGCTTGCCTAGACAGAACATCCCGAGATACGTATCCAACTCTTCCAGCATTACATGATTCCAGTTATGGGACATTGACTTTGACGAGATTAGAAAACCATCAATAACAATCGAGTTTTGGAGTTTTGAAAACACTTAGATTAGGCACACAACGCCTTAGGCTTAACTTACGGTTTATATGTATATCAGTCTGGATTAAGGGTCAATTACATACATAAGGCACAATTATTACTTAACATCATATATCATCAAGAGGTAAAGCACATAATTTTCATATCTAAACATGTAAGATTACATGAGAGGACTCATGCGTGAGGTGCTTAGTTATAGTCTAGGTCATTCCATTTCTAATAACCTAATTCCCTATAACCATGGCTCTGATACCATCTGTCACACCCCGACCGACGGCGGAATCATCGGAGCGGACGAGGGAATGATTGATTGTTCATAACACATGGTCGTCTAAAAGGGGTAAATAGTATTAA